>CM053789.1:349104254-349451754 GCA_028749045.1 Cupressus sempervirens
ATGCAAAGATGTATAATAATTGTGCTTTCTTACATTTAGGAAAATATAATCTACATTTCAAGTTTGATTGTGTATAGAAGATATGATCAAGAGTTTTTGCATATAAAGTAGGTGTGAAATTGAAAGTTAATGATCTTTTTATTTAATTAGAATGTAGCAAGGACTAATATCAAAATAATGAAAACACACACCATTATTGTATATGCATACATCAATTTAATCATATAAAGCACATTGCCTTCTAATAAATCATTTATTCTCAAGATCTATAATCTTCCCACATCCTACTTGCTATATCTTCTCAAAATTGGGCCCACTCATTTCTATCCTCCTATGACAACCCCTATGTCTCAAGTAGTGGTACCTCTATCCCATCATGATCATCTTCCTCTTCAATAGCTACTTTCGATGGAAGGCTATCCTCTATCGTAATGAAATTGTGAAGTATGCAACATGCTAAAATAGTATAGGATTGTGTCATGATACCATAAGATGTTGCATGTCTTAAGATTGGAAAATGCTACTTCAGAATACCAAATGTATGTTCTACTACATTTCTAGGAGAGGAGTGTCGATGGTTGAACAACTCATGTGTATAATTTATTGGGTTATCTCTTGACCACTCTTTCAAGTGGTAGCGTGTACACCAATAAGAAGTGAGACATCTAGGTGCATTTGGATATATAGTATCCACTAGAAAATATTTTCCTACATAAAGAAAGTATATTTTCAATACTTGAAACATTTAGCGTAACCTTGAGTATATTAAAATGTGATTTGGCTTACCAGGGGGAACTACAAGTGGATCTAATATGGACAAAGCTAAGGCTAGAACATAGCTATTTGTAGTAGAACCTTCCCAACTAGGAAGCCAATACTGAAACTTACAATCAAAGGAGCAAACACCCATAACATTTTGTGACAAGTTCCCTTTTCTATCATGATATTTACCCTGTATGTCAACATCAACTCACACTGGAATATGGGTTCCATTGATAGCTCCAATGCAATCCTATGGGATATGATACACTGATCAAATGCATGCTCAAGTAATAATAAGATAAAGACAACAATGTAGACAATAAACGTGTAACAATGCACAATTTACATTAAAGAATGGTTCAAAATGATCCTTCCCACTAATTTTGGGAGGAGTGCCTAGACTAGGTGGTATGAAGTAATCCTTGTGAATTACTAAGATAGTCATCAACACCTTGTGGAAGTACCAATTGACTATCTCTCTTGAGTGCCCAAAGTTATGGGCAATCTTGTAATTCATTAGATTGTGCCCAAGGGTTTGGAGGAACATCACTAGTTGTTCCTCTAACTTCAAGTAGATCATATCTCTCAAGCTTCCTTTCAGCCTAAGAATATGAGCTAGAGAAAAGAAGGCTACCCTACTCATTCGAATTTGATAATGACAATCCATCTCATTGGAATGAATAATGTCTCTACAAAAGGAATTTCCTTTTCTTATTCATTTACCCATTTGACTTCCTTCTTGAGCTACCAATACTTTGGCTATGTCAACAAAAGCAAAAAGAATTGTGAGAATGCAGGTGTATGTGGTCTTCCAAACTATGTATCCTTGAACCTCTATACTATCCATAGGGTCCATTAGTGGCCTGAAATGTGGACAAATTATACACTATTAGTTATGAGATACAACATGATTATTTGCTAGCCTCATTGCATTAAGAAGTCAATTATTTATTGAAATACAAAAAGGTGTACCAACTACTGAGGATCATAAGCCCATAATGAACAAATTACAATAACATGTTATTCTACTCCATGTAATCTATCTACCAATGAAAGCATAATACTGATTCCATTTGTCTATATGTACATAGACACATGTATGTATGTATGTATGTACACACACACATGTATGTATGCATTTATGTACACACACATGCATATATGTATTTACACACACATATATGTATGTATGTACAACATGTATGTATGTATGATTTTATGAATGTGTTTTAATAAATTGTTGGGTCCATGGAAATTGAGGCTCATCTTTTAGAAGATGAAAAGGAGCATTGTTGGCATGTGGGAATAGGGTTTCTTTCTACATTTATCTATGCATAGTTTATGACCCCATAAACTATGTATAGTTGATGTATACATAGTTTAGTTTCTCATTTCATTGGCATGATTTGCATTGATCTTATTATTGAGCACATGTTTATTATTTTCCTAAGCAGATTAGAAACAAACTCTTACAACATATATTGATTTTTTTCTAATTAGATAGCAAATAAAAATAGAACCACTATAAACTATGTATAGGTAAACTATGTATAGATAAAATTTGTGATTTTCATTGATCTACCATGTATACTACATAAATATAGGCTAGATTTAGTATCCACCCTTTAACAATGTAAAACCAAAACATGTAAATAGTCATGGGCATAAATGCTTTAGTTAGGTACATCCATACATAGTTTATGACTTGGTTGTATTTAATGAAATTGCAATGATCTATACATAGTTTATGACATGGTTGTGTTTAATGGAATTGCAATTATCTATACATAGTTTATGACCTCATAAACTATGTGCATGAACTATGTATAGATCAGAGCCAAGATTAGCATTGATCTATACATAGTTTATGACCTCATAAAGTATGTATAGATAAAATCCATGATTGCCATTGATCTAAACATAGTTGATCCATAAAGATTTTATGAATTGGCTCTATTTAATTGTATTACATTGATCTCTCACAACACTATACTAGAATTCATTACTAGCAAGAAACTGTTACAAAGTTTAGTTATTCATTTCATTGGCATTGGCATGACTGACATCTAAAGTAATTCCAATTTATGAGTTTCCTATGTTGAATGGTTTTGCATGGATCTATACATACTTGATATATCCATAGTTTAGTTGTTTATTTCATTGGCATGATTTTCTTTGATTAACGGTATTGCACTGATCTCTCATAGAACTATTGTGGAACTCATTAGTGAGCACATATTGTCTATTTTGCTAAATAGATTCAAAATAAACTATTATAACATATATTGATTGTCTTGCTAGGTAGAAAGTAAATAGAAACAAAACCATGATATAAAATATGTAACCAGATAAGCAGAGGTAATGGAATGAGCACATACTAAAACTCATTGCTAAGAACATATTGACTATTTTGCTAAGCAAACTAGCAAAAAACTATGACATATCTATGTAAAGAGAAACCAAAAATGCAAAGATGGGTGGGAGAATAGAACTATGTGCATAGAGATTGATTAGAGAAGAAACCCCACAGCCATTGTTGAAAGCAAAAAAACCCCATAGCCATCAGCCAAAGTGGAGAACAATGGCCCAAAAACTTCAAACTTGCCAGCGTCCGTAGAAATCCCCAAATATCCAAAGTCGTTGGTGTCCACATAAACCCCCAAAACTCTAAACTTTTTATTATCCAAAAAAATCCCAACCTCGCCCAAGAACACTAGAAACCCAAGTCCGAGGAGTAAAAATGGCACATGGGTTCATCTTCCCAAATGCCTCTATCATCTTCCAAAACCCTAATATAGATTTCACAAGCCCGATACTTTGATTAAAATGCCTTCATAAATTTCCATAATTATTTTTTCATTTTTAATTCCACCTATTTATTGGAAGAAATGTCTTCCATTTTTTCTCCAAAATTGGAAGAAAAAAATGATAATCAGGTTTTGCATTTGGAGAACCAAACACCCCCATTTTGCTACATAACTAGGTTTTCACTATCAAAACCCTATTCTTCCCCTAGTATTCCCATAACTAAATGGGGCCTAAGAGAATACTCTTTTCTCCTCCATTTATGGTAGTTACTCTATCTAATATCAATAACCTTTCCTTTTCCAAAATCTATTCGATTACTAGGTGAAAACATTAAAAAATCTATAAGATTTTCTACTGTTAAAAGAGTTAGAAAGTGATAGTACAACACAAGACTTAGAACCACACATTGTGCACCTATTAAACTCTCAATGTTTGTCCATTTCTTTTAGTCAGTCATCACAAGGATGTCTTATACTAAATATAACATGTGTTGATAGAGAAAATAACTAGAATTACTTGCATAGTTTTGAAAATTTTGAAATTAGTTAAGGTGAATGCACAAAGTCGAGTCGCAATTTCACAGAAGTCAAATCTGTGAAATGAGACCTCTTAGAAATAGGTACCTAATTTCAAAAAATGGCACTCGTATTTGGCTTGGGTACCTGACCCTAAATTTAAAAAATTGGCACCCATTTTTAAAAAATCGAGTACCTGTTTTTGAAAAAAAAATGATTTTTTTGAAATTGGTACTCATTTTTTAAAAGTAAAAAATGGGTACCTATTTCTTTAAAAAATCAATTTTTTTTAGTTTTGAGGGATTTTAAATGTCGCTTTTAATTTTTTAACACGGGTATCTATTTTTTGAATTTCAAATAATGGGTGTCCATTTCTTATAACATGAGACAAGATTTTTTTTCCTACCTCAGATTTTGGTTTGGGATAGGCTTGGTGAGACCAAGCCTATGCCTTGGTCTCTCAAGATTTGGCTAAGGTATTCAACTGACAAATTCATGCCTTGCCATAATTTTTAGAGGGTCTTCTCGATCAATTTTTTTTACGAAACAAAAAATCATCAGAGCTCTCATTGTCCTGATTTTAGAAATATAAATTTTATAGTGTTATAATTTTATTTACTATTATTTTATTTTTTTAATCAAAGGTGGTACCTAATGTAAAATAGCGAAGTTCACTAAAACTTTACTTTTTTTTATTTTATGATTTTTCTTAAATTAATTTATATGTAATTAATCTAAATTTAATTATTTTAAAGTTTAAAAGAAAATTGAAAAAGTGAAATTTTGATCAAATTATGGTGTCCCTACACAAGAAGTTTTAAAATTTACCTTTATAGCCAATTAAAAATTAATAATAAAATAAAATTATTCAATAAAATATTAAGGAAAAATATTATCATCAATCTTTGGTGTGTTAGGTAACTTCATTTAAAAGGATTTACAAAAAAAAATTATTTGTGTCAAATCATGTTGTTCGTACGTGAGTGTGGTATGGTCCTGAAACAAACATTTTGAAAAAGTGATTTTTAAAGATCCATACCAAAAAAAAAAATCTATCATATGGGTACAAAAATAAATTACATATTCAAAAAGTAAATTCTAAATGTTAAATTTTTATTTTTGAAGTTTTTTTATATTCAGTTTCTAAATGCATCAAATTTTGACATCAATTGACAAGAAATTTCAAAAATAAGAAAAACACTTCTAGTTTTTGCCCAAAAGTGAGGCCCAACTTCTTGCACTTACCCATTAATGATAGTTTTTGATTAAGTAAAAAAAGTTTTATAGGGATCCTGAAACCTAAAAGTATTACAACATATCAAATATAGAAATATTCAATAATGTCCAGCATCAGCGAAGCTGCTTAACAAAAGCCAACCCTAAAAATTGGCCCGTGGCCAGGAACAAAAAGCTAGCTAAGCTAGAACAAGAAAGAACCAGCTACGCTAGGAAAGAATGAGGCATTAACCTAACTATCAATTTTCTTTATCAAGAACCTATAGGGATTCTGCAACTTCTATGGTCTTCCTATTGTCCACATCCTCCTAGTCTTGGTTCTGAGCATCCTCCTGGTCCCTAGTTTCTTTTGGATCATCCTTAGCCTACCCATTTTCCAAGTTGGACTTCTCCAGCATTTCCCCACCAAAACCAGCACTAATTAGAGATTCACCCAAGATATTAATATTTTCATTTAGGGTGTTCAAGGTGGTGATCACCTGATTTTCTAGGTTTTGGTGGAAGCACTTCATCCTTTGGACTCTTTGTTCAACCTTGGTGATTCTATCCTCCTGGTTAGCCCTATGGTCATGAACGTTCAAATGTTGTTGGCTTCCATCCTGGCTTCTATCCTCTTCATTTTGCCCATGGTCACTGCCACTTTTTTGGTTACCTTCCTGATTTCTTCTCCCCTTGAGTTCTTCAATTTCATGGAATAACCATTTGATAGACCAGAAATTGTCTACCATGTTGTTCCTAGCATTTTTCAAGAGGTTAAGCCCAATTTCCTTTGCATTATCAAAGATCACAACCAGACCAGGATCAATGAGATCATCATAGTGCATTTTTCCATCAATTTCCTCCATCACTTGAATATTCAACGACTACCTAAGAGTCCCCAATTTAGCTTTATTTGAATTAAAGTTCCTCCAAGACCTCCTCCTATTTTTTGTTATCATCTCCCCACCCTCTTTTCCTAGGATATCTACAGTCAGGGAGGAAGTGGAGCCAGGGTTAGGAATCTCAGGAATCTGGTCTTTGGTGTCAAAGGCCTCATTTGCTTTCCTTTTCTTAGGATTCCCTAACATGTTGATAGAATCCCCCTCCTCCTTTTCACGATCCGTCAGACCCTTCTCCTCCTTAATGATAGTTGAAACACAAGTGTTTGTATTTCACTACAAATCAAATAGTGCTAAGAAAATATTGGGCATTCTTTAATTGTTAGGGATAGAAAATTGTTGTATTATTGTAGATAAATTAGAAATATGTATTATGCATGATAACAAGTATTCCCAATAATTTAAAGGGGGCTATTAGAAATAGTATTCTAAATTATAATAAATAAAAACTAGTGAAAACAACCTTAGACTATAAAATAACCAAATTCAATAATAAAATATGAAAGCGCAAGGAGAAGAAACATATAGGTAGTAGATTTGTGTGAAGTGGAACTTATAGGAATTTAGAAGATTCAGTTCACTATGGTTGTTTCTTCTAGTGCAAACTTGGCATCTTTTTCTAGTAGCTCCTAAATGCATTTTCTTCTTTGATTAGGCTTTATATTATTTTTCTAGTTGATTTTGGTTCATTCGATACCATAAATAAGTTGTTTGAGAAAGGACCTTCGTTTTAGCATTCAATTGATTTGATTGTAAAATCATTTTTTTCAATCTATTTACTCAAAAACTTTAAGGTTGTCTCCTTATGCCTAAAGCTTATGGGAATGACCCAATATAGGGTGGCTTGGATCATCATCTTTGTCTAGGTTGCCAAGATCACTATATACAGCATAGTCATGATTATGTTAGAATCTTCCCTCTTTCCTATCCCATTTCTACTTAAGATTTCTCATTATTGAATCTTTAATTTAAGAATAACAAGAAGAGTATGAATAAGAACATAACTTTGTAAATACCAAGAACAAGTTTGTTAATGACTCCAGCCAGCTATTAAATTTTAAAGAGAGTGATCTCTAGATTTAACTGCTTAGAATCATGTAGGTGATATAAGAAATTCTTCTCATAAATTTAACTCATAAACATGGAAGGATTTGAGAAATTTTCAAAATTTTCTTTAGAAATCTAACTCAAAAGCTTAGAGGACTTGTGGGATTAAACCATGAGAGTTACCCACCTAGTTCAAGAAGAATTTTCTACAAGAAAGTTTCCATTAAGAATGCAAAGACTCATGTATCAATTTTAAAATCTCAAAAATTAGAAAAGGAACTTTATGATTATTCATCGAATTCTGTAACAACAAAAAAGAGGCTTGTTATTTTTCATAAAATCTGTGCAGCATATCATGATGCTAGGCGTAATATCCAGGATGATCTTGTCAATAGGTAATAATAAAGATGTGAAGGTGGATCTCACTAGCCTTGGTAAGGAAGTTCGATATTTCATAATTCAATATAATATGAAGCACCATTAGCTACTTGTGAATCTTGCAAAAAGTCAACTTAGTACTCAACAACAAGGCTTACATTGAGATCAGAGTGAAAAAATGACAAACCAAAGGAGTTTGATTTTCTAATTGATCAGAAAGCAACATATTTATGCAATTTAACAACTTTTGGGAGGGATTGGAAGGTAGAAGTAGTAGCATTTGTTAAGAAGCTAGAAGGCAAGAGTCAAGGCCTCAAAGAAGAAAGGTGTTTATATGTGGCCAAATCATACAACTTGGTAGGAAAATGCATAGAATATTGTTTACTTTATTCTTGTGTACTTAAAGCATGCATATTCACATATATATAGAGTTATTAACATCTTAAAGGTTCTTATGGATCTACTATGCAAGAATTTAAAGAGGTATCAAACCACTGCAAGATGCAATGATGTTTACTGCATGTGATGGAAGTGAAGGAGAATGAATGATTCAAGAAAAAAAATTCAAATGAGTTTCAACAATTATTTTGAAAGATGCTTAAAAGGTATCTATCAAGTATCTATTAGATACACGAGATTCATATGTGCACATGCAAAAGAAGGTCCTCAAAGTGTGAGATTTTCTCCACCATTCCAAGCAGTTCCTTGCAAACCTATTTTTCTAAACACTACTATAAATGCTATAAGTTTCCATCACTGGAAGGTTTTGTAAAGAAGAAAGAAAATATGAGTATTTTTAGCTAGTCGTAGCGATAGGCTGATTTTAGAAATATTTTCAAAATGGAAATTTTTGATATTGAATAAGCCAAAAGAGTATCTTCAATTGTGTATGAATTTACTTTGGAGGCTACCATTGCAAGTCCAACTTGGTAATAATATAACCTTGGTATAGAATGCCTACATGAAGCACAACCACAACATTTGGACAGAACACATGTATAGATTTTTTGTTGGTGTAAGCATTTTACATACCACTACTATGGAGAAATAGAGGTGTATGACCATCATGACTTCAGCCTGGATTAACACATGTCTCTTGATGCCCTCCATATTGCCCACCATTTAGATTTCTTTTCTTCCCTTCAATTGTTAGAGTAATAAAGTATTTTCTTATTAATTAAATCATATTGATTTAATTATTAAGTCACTTATTATCTCTAGTTTACTTAAGCTAAACTTTAGACATATAATAATTAATTCTTTTATTAATTATTATCATGCAACTAGGTTTTACATGTTAGGGTTTTGATATCCTTTTATAAGGATTGGTCTTTTTATAGTTTATTCATTCAATTTTGATTATAACAATTTACCTTTTTGTTTATCAAGAATGTCTCATCTGTCAATCTAACCTCCATAGCTTTTTGCTTCTCTTTATGTGATAGGTATTTGCATGCAGGTGATTTTTGAAAGCTGTGGGGTTGATCTTTCATCAACTTCAAATAATTAATCATATTGATTTAATTATTAAGTCACTTATTATCTCTAATTTACTTAAGCTAAACTTTAGGCATATAATAATTAATTCTTTTATTAATTATTATCATTTTATAACGATTGATCTCTTTGTATTTTTAGTTATTCAATTTTGATTATAGCAATTTCTCTTTTTTCTCATCAAGAATGCCTCATATATAGATCTGGAAATTCCAGTCTCTACATCTTTTTGCTTCTCTTTATGTAACAAGTGTTTGCATGCAAGTGATTGTTAGGGACTATGGGATTGCAAGCCATCATTTTCGTTAAGATGTAAATACTAGTGCATAGAGTGCAAATTTTGATTTAAAAAACCCTGAATTTGTTGTGCAGAGCGATGGGTGAGAATGATGGTAGAGACATCGTCATCATTAGCAATTTGTGCCTCTAAAGTGGCCTGATGTGCCCCTCAAATCACTCACCAAATTAGTAAACGAACATATCAAAAGACAAATTTATATAAATACAGACTTAAAAAGTTCCTTGCCCTCAGAAAACATAAAATTATATATATATATATATATATATATATATATATATATATATATATATATATATATATAATCAGAAAAAGAAATAGCTACAAAAATATAAACATATTGATACAACCTCAATTAGAAAGGCCAATGCTTTGCACACCTATTGACAGTATACTACAATCCACATGTGTCCCAATGTCATAGCATAGATTTGTGCCACTAAAAATATCTAAGTAATTATTTCCCTACAAGATTATTGATGCAGGAGCATCTTGCATGGGAAAATTATTGGAAAAAAAAAATTTAAAAAAAAAAAAAAAAAAAAAAAATTGTGGAGGAGAGAGAAAGTGACGAAAATTAGAGGAGAAATTAAAAAAAAATAAAAAAAGGGAAAAAGGAGAAAAGAAAAAGAAAAGAGGAATTTCTATTTTCAAGGTGCGTAGGTGGCCTAAATAGAAAAATAAGAAAAATAGTTGTTATTCCATTAATTGAGGTGTGTAGGTGGAAATTCTAGAAGGTTTTGGATAAATCATGTATTTAATATTTGTTGGGTGCTTAGTTGTATTTGGGTGGGAATTTAATATTTATTTAAAGATAGTTGTATTTACCCTTTATCCCACATTGGTTGTGTTTGTAATGTCTTGGGTTAGAAGTGCCTATTTAAGCAAGGCTTATTATCATTTGTAATCAAGCTTGAGGAGTAGAAACTTGAGAAGTAGAAGTTGTGGAAGGAGAAGCTCAAGGAGAAGCTTGATATCATCTTGTGGGTGTTGTAAGGATCTTCAAGTATAATAAAATTTCTTGTGAAGCATTTTTTTTTTCTCTTGGTCTCTATATTGTTGCTTTCTTGATTGTGAGTGGGTAAGGGTGGTGTAGCCCTCTATCAAGTGGTATCAGAGCGTACCGTCATTAGTGTTATCAGAGCTTGTGGATTGCAAATCCGTTGTCCTAGACTTGTGATGTGGTTCCTGATTGTTCATGCGAGGTGGCAGGTTGCGATCTGACTTGCAAACAATTTGGTTGTCAC
Source organism: Cupressus sempervirens (assembly GCA_028749045.1). Classification (NCBI taxonomy): domain Eukaryota; kingdom Viridiplantae; phylum Streptophyta; class Pinopsida; order Cupressales; family Cupressaceae; genus Cupressus; species Cupressus sempervirens. The sequence goes on from CM053789.1 coordinate 349,114,921, forward strand.
AAGAAGCGTAGGAAGGATTTGTTGCAGAGGGTTTACGAAGATCTTGGGAGATGGCTCCAAGAGGATTGGACCCTAAGATGATTGTGAAAATCCATGATATAGTGGAGAGGAATTTTTCTAAGATGTTTGCTCGGTTGGATGCTAAAGCTAAGAAGGTCAAGGTGGAAGAGGATGGTTTTGTTGATCAATTTGTGGAGCTTGATGCAGAACCTGTAGAGAAAATAGAGGTTGTTGATGAGGATATTCCTAACCTTGCTAATGTTGGGATGGAGGTTGGTTTTCATGATCAATTGGTTGAATCTGACATGGAGATTATGGAGCACTTGGAGGTGGATGATCCAGTTGTTGGAGGGTTTGTTGCTGCTGGTGTGGATTCACTAGTTGTTGATGTGAATGGGAGTTTGCTAATGAAGCATTACATTCAGTTTGTTCTTCGGCATGAGTTTGTTGATTGGATGGTTGAGATTCTGGTGTTTGATAGAGTGATGCATATGTGGAAGATTTGCATGGTGGTTTTGTTGTCCCTATTGAGGTGGAAGCCTTTAGTGAAGATGAAGATGGTGGTAGATCTTTCTTTTGGTGTCAAAGTGTGGGACACACTTTTCTATCTACCGAGGGAGTCTGATGCAGGAGCATCTTGCATGGGAAAATTATTGAAAAAAAAAAAATTTAAAAAAAAAAAAAAAAAAAAATTGTGGAGGAGAGAGAAAGTGACGAAAATTAGAGGAGAAATAAAAAAAAATTAAAAAAGGGAAAAAGGAGAAAAGAAAAAGAAAAGAGGAATTTCTATTTTCAAGGTGCGTAGGTGGCGTAAATAGAAAAATAAGAAAAATAGTTGTCATTCCATAAATTGAGGTGTGTAGGTGGAAATTCTAGAAGGTTTTGGATAAATCATGTATTTAATATTTGTTGGGTGCTTAGTTGTATTTGGGTGGGAATTTAATATTTATTTAAAGATAGTTGTATTTACCCTTTATCCCACATTGGTTGTGTTTGTAATGTCTTGGGTTAGAAGTGCCTATTTAAGCAAGGCTTATTATCATTTGTAATCAAGCTCGAGGAGTAGAAACTTGAGAAGTAGAAGTTGTGGAAGGAGAAGCTCAAGGAGAAGCTTGATATCATCTTGTGGGTGTTGTAAGGATCTTCAAGTATAATAAAATTTCTTGTGAAGCATTTTTTTTTTCTCTTGGTCTCCATATTGTTGCTTTCTTGATTGTGAGTGGGTAAGGGTGGTGTGGCCCTCTAGCAAGTGGTATCAGAGCAGTACTTCATCAATTATACTAAACACAAAATAAAAAATGAATAATAAAAGACAAACAGAGTACATAACCTATCATTTTTCCACCATAGAGTAAAAAAGTAAATCCTTGATCTATAGCTCACAACCACAACTGCTCTACAAATCCCCAAAGTATGACATCTGCAAACTATAACAAATTCCAACAAAAAAATGAAATAAGTTCTAGAACTGAGAAAGAGAAACTTAGGTAGAAAATAAGCTTTTTTTCACTTTCCAGAACTGTTATTTCGATTTGTTACCACATTTCTTGGAAAAAATTAAGACATGCTGATAGTTAAGCAATTGCTCTACCTTAGAAAAAGTGGGAAGCCAATTCTATAGATTAGATTTTCCTTATTCTCTTCTTTTGTAGTATTTTGTCAGATTTTTTAATTCCTCTCTTGTTTGGACTTGTGTCAAATCCGAGCTCTACTGGTCCTAAGCCCCATAATATTTTAAAAAAACATTAGTAAAACTTGACCTGGAAACATCATAAGATAATGTTGAATGGTTTTCATCAAAGTTCATTGCCAATTTTCCACTACAAGGGAAATACATGATGATGCTTTAAGGCTACAACTATAAAATCTCATCTTTGTTTCTCAACGTCAACAACACTAACATAGTATCTCAAGTATCTAAAATATGTTATGATGTCATATTTTGGTTAAGATCTTGATTGCAAACTCTTTTGACTATAGGTCCCTTGTAAAAAAGTAGGCACTTTGATTAAACAGGGTTATAACCCGTAATTATGATTCTTAATTTTCCTTATACTAGCTAGATTTGGAACTGTTTACTTTCATAATTATATAGACAAATATAGATGTTTTAAGTATTTGTAGATGAAATAAGATTAACTTATTGAGTGTTTTTAAATTTAATGATAAAATTTAACAACTCACCAAGAACTGAACTCAAAAAGAACAATAGAAATCAGATCTTACAAATACAAAATCATTATTTTTTTGAAAGTAAAAGTGAATATCATAGAAAAAACCAAATCATCAGGAAGCAAAGAGAATATCATTATAGAAATCAAATCTTACTCATATAAAATAATAATTCTATTTAAGAAACAAAATACTCAATTTGTTTAAGAATAAAAATGAATAGAAATTAAAGCTTAGTAAAACAAAATAAAACAAAAAAGTAATTATCATTATGATACCAAAATAAAATCTTACCATACAAAACAACCATTCTCTTGAATATCAAAAATAAAAATCATTGCAGAAATTATTTATCATTGCAAAAAAACATTTTACTACAAAATTACCATACGCTTAAACAAAAAAAAAAATTTACAATACTTACTAGAATAAATATCCCTTATAGTCTAAATATTCTACGATTCTACCAAAAATTCCTTCCAACGGCTCTCTCTCCTCTCACACAACTTTCAGTTTGTACCAACACCACAACAAAGAATCATATTTTTGTTTAAAAAAAACTAGAAATACCTTGAAGGCTCTTCTGAGAGGGGAGCTTTAAAGATTGAATCACATAAAGCAGCGTCCATTTGAGATTGAATAGTGACAAGTGAGAGGGTTATAGACCCACTTGTCCTCATAACTATTACAGTTGTATTAATATATAGTTGAATTATAAAGATGGTATTTCAAATAGACTTTGTTAAGTAAAATTGACGAATGCATATATTAGAAAAAGAAAGTATTTTCTTGCCAAGATATAGTGAGTCTTTCAAATAGACTTTGTTAAGTAAAATTGACGAATGCATATCTTAGAAAAAGAGAGTATTTTCTTGCTAAGATATAGTGAGTCCAATTCATGTTGAGGATGAGAGTGACAATAAATAGAATAGACAACACAATTGAATCATTCCATAGTAGCATACATTTTGATGAGAAAGTGAAGCTCCAAATCCTTAGATTATTATGCTTGTGCGTCTATGGCTTATTTAACTTAATCCTCATTTGATTAGTTTGACTCATTGCCTCAAAATGAGCATTCCATATCTTTGATTTAGTTCCATTTTTGTTTTATTTCTTATCTTTCTTGTTGAAGGTTGTGCATTCTTTGATAAGGACTTTGTTAATCTCCCATTTCTATCAACAATATCAGTCCTTTGTTTTCTAATTTAAATGCTTATGTGAATTAATTTTCGTGAATTCTGAAGTCATTGGAGAAAACTAGGGTTTTTATAGTTTGAGACAACTTGATTGTAGATGATTGACTGCTAATCCACTTTTAACGATTTGTTGTTTGTGGCATTCAATTTTGGTGTAAAACTGATATATCATAATTTTGACAATTATTGTTCTTAAAATTAAGCAAGAGCCTGTTTGGTAGCTGGAATTAGAATGGAAATGGGATTCTAAATTCTAAAAAAAAATTAATCCATTGTTTGGGTCTACACAATTGGAATTGGAATTGGAAAAATAGAATTTGGTATCCCCATTTGACCCACAAAACAAGAATTTGAAATTCCTTAAAATACTTATTTTTTGGAATTCCCATTTTAATTCTCATTTTAAATCCCATTTTTTGAAAATGAAGATTTCAACTAAAGTAAAATTTAATTGGGTTTGACATCCGGATTGCCATTTGGGGTTACCTTTTTCTACACAATTTTTTTTTTTTTAATGACAGGAAAATTTTCCGCTATTACTTGCTCATATGTTTGGATTAAATAAAATAATTAGTACCACACATAGCTAAATTCTTTCTTCTTTCGTTTAACATTTTCTTAAATTTTTATTTTGCAATGAACATTGACATTTTTGGCATGTGCAAAGTTGGAAGCATCATGAATAGGTCCTTGAAAGAATTAAAGATATGAATCACCTTCCTCACTGTAACTTTTATACTCATTTTTTGAACCATATATTTGTATTTTGAACCAAATGGGTTTGGAATAACAAATTTTGAATATTAGATATTTTTAAGTTTGAACCAAATAGTCCCAAAACAAATTCCATAAATTGTAATATGGATTTCAAGTTCCAGAATCCCAAATCAAGGGTTTTAGATTCTCATTCTTAAATCGTATTCCAACAACTAAAATGGCCCCAAGAGTAGCAATTTAGGCTTAAGAGTTTTTTCAGGGTCTGATTTACATCATGATACTTGATGTAATTTGCATGAAAAATGATAAATGAAAAGGTTCAGTAACTATTGTAACATAAGTTCAATGAAAAAATTACTAAGGTCATTGTTTGATCTTGATGAACATTCAATAGCTATGATTTCAACAAATGTTACCAGTAGTTTTAGTTTTTATTTTCTTGCAGTGGTGAAGAAAATTAGTTAAAACTTCTTACTATGAATCTCACCTTATTATTACAACTCTTCCTTTTGAAATCTAAAAAATAGAAAATACTTTTTCACTTCAGCACTAAATTTATATCAAAATTTTCAACTTCTAATTTTTTCACAACTTCTCCACCTATGGCCAGTCAAATTTCTATAGTAAATTAATCATGTAGACATGAAATGACCAATAATTACAATGTTGTAATACACAAATGGAAATAGAAAATAAAAAATTTGATGATTTTGTAGTACTGTTCTACACCAAAATCTGAAGCTTACAAATAAAACAACATTGTGGGAGTGGAGGCTTGCATCTGCAATGGGGATTGTTTATCTGTAGGAGGGTGGCTTATTACCTTTTATGGAAGGAATGATAAAACATGAGGAAAACATTTTGATGCAATAATTCAACTCATGGAATGATAGAAGAGTTACCATCAATGGGATGAATTTTGAAATCACTAAAGAAATTATAGCTCAGGTCGATGGGTTTCCCATGGGAGGCAAGAACTAGTGCAAGCAAGCATGCATGAATGATGAAATTAGCCTGCAAAAGTTCTTCTTTAAGTTTAATGAGGAACCAATTTGAATGCGCGGTGGTTTTTCCAAGGAACTCTTCCTAAGCCTTGGGACATTATCTGCTATGCTAGTTTAAGATACATTACCATCGAGGATCAGTTTTAGGTACTTTATTTCTACCATTTCCCCATTCTCAACCATTTTCAAAATCTAGATCAAATTTCCTTTATGTTCCTTTTGATAAATTCAATGGAAGAAAATATATTCAAGGCTAGGAAAAAAGGAGGGAAAACCCTTTTATCTCATTCACCAGGGTCTTATGAATAAATTTTATACCCATCACCTTGCCCAAAATATGTCACTCTTGGCTAATCCTCTAGCTATTTTTACTCCCCAATTTTCTTTGCACCCGGGCCCTAGCCCTAGCCATAACAAAACCAAGAAAATGCCAACTCTTGGGGTTAAAATTAGCTTCATTGATTCTGATACAGACATAAGGGAGACAAAATAGAGTGCTTGGAGAACTAGCAAATGTCTCTAATCTGAGAAATTTAAGGCCTCCCACCCCACCCCCCAAATGGTTTATTAGCTCAGAGTCTACCAAAAGTGACATTAAACCCACTAAGAGGAAGAAACCCCACCAGGACATTGACAAAAAGTCTATTTCTAGCCCACCTAGTCCCTCCCACATTTATGATACCTTTGAAGCTAACTCTTCCTCAGCTAGAAGTGGGGGAGAGGAAATTACCTTCCCTATGAAAGGTACTCCTTGGGGGGGGGGGGGGGGGGGGGGGAGGAAGAATAGCCATGGCTAGAGACATCGAAAGGCTTGATTGGATAGGTTGGAGCTACTGATGAAGGACTAAGTGGATAATCACATTGGTATCTACCAAAAAAATTGAAACTCTAGTGGATTTCTCCACTAAATTTATGCATTCTGTGACCACTACCCTTTATTTCCCACAGGTGAATAAGGATGAGAAAGACTTGGGCAAGGAGAGTGAGACTACCCACTCCTTATACAACTTCTTGATGGAGGATTGGATGAAGACTCTCCTGGACAACCCAGTGAAGGAGGAGGGGGTGGATGTGAACAGGAATGAGCCTAAGGCGAAGAAAGATGAGGAACCTGAAAAGAAGTAGAATAGTTAGCCCTACTATTTATTTTATTTTTTTGGTGTTATGATATCATTTACTCTGAACTTGATTCCCTGTGGGGATTTCTTTTATATGTATATGTTTAAATGTTGGACTAATAGGAGTAGTATGTTTCTTTACTGTTGGAATGTTTTTCCTTTATATATGCTTGTTAGCAACAAGACTGATGTTGCTAATGTTGTCCTGGATCCTATTTGTTTTTTGAAGTATAAAATTGGTGTCAGTTAGATAATGAGAGGTAACCTCTGGCTGATCTCTTAGCCTTTTTGTACTCTAGGGTCAGCCTCCCATCTTTTTGGCTACTATCTAATACATCAAAATATTGAGGCTGAATATGATAGAGTTTGGTCCCACCAATAAATAGATCATGTCCATGAAAGAAGAACTAAAGCTACATCATCCACAACATCCATTATTCACTATAAATGATAAAAAAAACACTATTAATAGATACATAAAAAGAAACTAAATCTAAACTAATTGTAAAAATACCACATGATAATGAATTTGACTAGGATTTACATAATCATTTACATTTGGATGATTAGTATGTTATTAATAGTTTGTAGTTTAAAAAGGGTGAAAAAATACTTTTAAGCAATCGTAAATCCTTATTTCTATTGGTGTTGTATATATCCACAATATGTTTAACCTACCAAAAAGTTTTACTGAGCTCAAATTATTTCTTCAATAAGGCAAAAACTTCTCCCCTTTTCTAACAATGTTCTAATAGCTTGAATGCCAATGAAAATCAATCTCATGTTGGAATGTATTCTTCTCTCTCTCACAAGCAGGGTCCTTCCTTGATAGACTTTTGGAAGCCATACACTATTACTTTGCCTTGTTTTATTCTCTTGGTGCATGCTACCCATATGACAACCATGAAAGGCATGTGGTTGAGCGGCAGCTAGTATCAAGAGAGATAAAGAACATATTGACAGTGTATGGACTTGCAAGAACTGGTGAAGTCAATTTTGAGAACTTGAGGGATTAGATGAGATTGGCTAGATTCAAATCTCTTTCCCTTGTTGGGAATGTTGCAATTGCCACTTTTCTTATGGGCATGTTTCCATGTGATGGATATACACTTGTGGACTAAAATGGTGCTCTCAAATGAGTGTATATCATCACTCCTTATCATGCACTCATCTAATATATTGGTAACTTCAACTCTCTTTATTGGTCAATTATGTTTTCCTTTCACAATAGCTTCATTCTAATTATTCTTATGCTTGAGACATGGCAAATTGTTGTTGGGGTTAGGGTTTTGGTTGCTACTTCATAGATAGGTCACATATATATTAGTGATATCATTGTAATTGCAAATGAAATGCTTATAGTATTATCATTATTAAAAAACAAAAAACAACAAACTTATTCTTTGTATATATGTCGATTAAAAATAATTTTATGATTTATTAGTGTATCTATAGATATTTTCTATACCAAAACAATTGTCTATACTATTATGTTGGCTTTATTAGTAACTATAGAATAAATATCATATGAAAATACCATTAAAATAGATGGAGGAGAATAAGTAGAGAAAGGAATGTGAGTTATTCATTCAATAATTGTGTAGGCTAGGCTCTTGGTGAAGAAAAAGAGTCCAATGAGGACCATACATCAGATCATCTAGTACACAATATAGTCTACCCTAATGCTATTTATTAGCATTAAATTTTATAAAAGCAAAAAGAAGACAATAACAATAGAGAAAGGATGAGTAGAAATAGTAATTAAATGCCAATATAACAACCTTAATGATCACCATGAAAAGAAAACTAAATTCTCTATTTTGACTCAATTTTTAGAATGATAGACTGAGAAAGGTTATACTTGTTATTTTTCCACATGATTATTATGAGCTTCTAAGATTAAAGTGGAATTTGTGATCCACAAATTTGATAAAATAGTTAGTAGATTCGTTGAATTAAAATTACCTCTTTTAGTCTATAATTTTTTAATCGATACACTAAAGTTTTGCAGCTAAGCAATTAAATCTATACAAGAGAGCTCTGCAAATCCTACAATGATTCAAATGTTTACAAGGTATGGTATGATAGATAACATGTCTATTGAAATTTGAAAAATGCCAATTGATAAAAAAATAAGATCTGAACATCTAAAATTTGAATTTAAAATATTGAAGTCCTAATAGGAAACTAAAATCATAAAACCCTAAGAATAGAAGCGTACCTTTAATCGATCCAGGTCCATTTGAAAGGCTTAAGAATATAAGCACACCTTTAATCAATACAAATCCATTTGGAATCTTTATTTTATTAACAAATTTAGTTTATTTAGTAGAGTGCTAATTTAGATTCATTATGACTCAGGGCCTAATCTTGAGTTGCTCTACACGGAGAATTTTTTTGAGGGCAACACTTCCTTGGCCTTTTGGGATTTTTGCTTGGGGTTCTTCCTATAACCCTCTTTAGAGTGGGCATTCCTCGTGCATTCTTCACTATGTGAAGGGGCATTTGTGTAGTCTACTTACAAACCTATTCCTACTCTCTCTTAAGAAAGAAAATGCTCAAGTGATTTTAAATCAACTCACTGCTAATGCAGCTTCCTTAAAGTTTCCTTTCTTCATTCAAAAAACTATATGAATCCCAATGCAGATCTTTGCCAAAATTTTGTAGTTCATTCTCATCTTCTAAAACTATATCTAACAACAACAAAATAACATGGAAAATGATTAAACTAAACTTTTCTCCCACTTAAAACTTTTCATGATTTCTCAATTTTATCTTTCAGTGACAAAATCAAAATATAATAATTAAATAAATTTAAAATTACAAATAGCAAGAAAAGTTAAAGATAAAAGAAGATTTTTGTCTCCAAATCATGTCTTAAAATATTCTACTATTTAGTAGTGATATATCTACTTATATAATCGAGAGTTTATATAGATTATATATAAATACTTAGTTTTATGAGAAATATGAACATTTTATTATCAACTTAGATATTTAAATTTCTCATTGAAGTTTAGGAGAACCAAAATAGTAAAAATTGTATCAAAATAGATCTCCAGCTAGATCAGAATCATTGAATCCTTGCAGCTGAACATGATTTCTACTAAAACATAATGCATAATTAGAAGTACCCTTGTGATACCACAATATCCACTTAACCACTTCCCAAAGAGGCTTCCCAGGATTGCTTGTAAATCTACTATCTACTCCTACTACAGGATGTGTAGAAAATATTGCATACATTATGCTACCAACCGCTGATTTATAAGGAATGTTATTCATAGACTCCTTCTCTTCTTGTATTTTGGGACACAAATTAGAAGTTAGACGAAAGTGAGGAGCAAGAGGAATAGGAACATGTTTTGCTTCAGCCATACCAAACTGCTCTACAACTTTGTCAATGTATAGTATTTGTGACAAAGTAAGCACCTTCTTTTTTCTATCTCTAGTGGTAGTCATTCCAAGAATTTTTTTGGCAGCTCCTAAATATTTCATGGAAAACCCAGAGGCTAACTCTTGCTTTAACTTTCTAACTAGCCAAGGAGAAGAACCAACGACTAACATGTCATCAACATAGAGTAGAAGAATAAAAACTCACCATTAGGAAGCCTTTAATATTAGACACATGGATCTGATTTGTATCAGGTGAAGTCATATTCAACCATGAATCGATCAAATTTAGTGCACAACTACTTTGGAGCTTGCTTAAGCCAATATAAACTTTGCTTCATCCAACAATAGACATGTTCTTTCCCTTTTTGAACAAAGACTTTAGATTTTTCCATGTACAATTCTTCATTTATGTCACCATGTAGAAAAGTCATCTTGACATAAAGTTGTTCTAGTTCAAGATCCCAAATGGCTATTAATCCCAAAACTACCCAAATTGTCATCATTCACACAACTGGTGAGAAAATCTCTACAAAGTCTAGTCCCTTTTTCTTAGCATACCCTTTGACAAGTAACCAAGCACGATACCTCTTTCTACTTCCATCTTCCTCTTTCACTTTATATACCCAATGGTTTTTAAGAGCTTTATAGCTATGTGGAAGTAGTACCAAATACCAAGTTTTATTGGTTTTAAGAGAATTTATCTCTTCTTCCATCACGATCATCCACTAATTTTTATGAGTACTTCTACAAGAATCTTTAAAATTAATTGGTTCAATCTGATCAAAGATTAAAATCTTAGGCTCTACCTCCTTGAAGTAAAGTAACTCATAATTTGAATACTTTGTAGCAAGTCATCTCTCCCTAGTAGGCCTCCTTAATCCATGAATATTAACCTCTTGTTCTTTGGATTTGTTAATATCAGTTCCCTTAGAAGTTTCATTGGGTCGTATCTTATTAGACACATTCATAGAATTAGTTGGATCATATGATTCATGTGCACTTCCTTTGGAGAGTATACATTGATTCTTCCATGAACAACCTTTCTTGACATTCTAGTTGATTGGAATGACTACAGGCATGGTGGTACTTGACCAAGTAGAATGGCCTCTATCTATCATATGTTAAATTTGAATCCTATTGTCTTGTGAAGTCTAACTAACATTGATGTTTGGGGTGATGAATACCATGTCATTGTTTAGACTATTATTTACTAGATGGTATTGATCAGCTATATGAGTAGGACATGAATTATTTTCAACACCAATCCTTGGTGTGAGTGTTGCAAATACATGTTGGAACTCACAAGTTAGTCTTTGATTGGGCGCAAACATGCCAATATTAAAAAAATCCATGACTTGTTCACCAATCTACTCATGTTGCCTACCATTGTCTACATTGTGAATGTGAGGCTGAGAAATTTTTCTATTGGAAAACATATCCCTACCACTCTAAAACTCATGATCACCATCAAGACTGGTTTCCAACATGCCACATACCCTACATGGAACAATCACAAGTAAATGAAATGAATCACTATCTAGATCTTGACAAATCCTTGTGCTTTATTAGCTAAAACAAAATCATGATCCACTTTCCATGTGAAGTTATTTGAGACTAATGTGGTAGGGTAATCCCAATTTGGCCATTGTAACCCATATTTTGACTATCCTGGGCTAACGCAATAGGTAAGGTTATATCAAAACAAAGTCCCTCCATATGTTCACAAGTTGTTGAGTAATTTATGTGAGAAATAGGCTCTATATGTACTGATGATAGAGTATGAGAAGAAGATTCTATGATATTTTGGTAAGAGTTACTCTTTGTACTATATAATGACATAATAGGAAATGGAGCTAAAATAGAGGTAGGAGTAGAGACCATATTTAGAGGCTGAAAGTTTATTGAAGAAGTGTTTTTATTAGATAGAGACATAGGGAAAAATTCTTCAGTAACTCCTCCTTGTGATGTTTATTGAAGAGTCAAAAACTATTGGAATACTTTAGATTAATTGAGAGGAGGGGGGCTGAATCAGTTATCCAGGGTCCAAATATATAAATAAAAAATTTCTCAGCTTAGTGAACCCATATAACATTTAAACTCATGCATACATCCATAATATTTATGCAATCACTTAAAACTTGTAGGTTACTATCAAATCAACTTGTAGAAAAGTAAAGCATGAAACATAATTGATTCATCAACACAATTGACATAATGAATTATGTGGAAACCCACTTTGGGAAAAACCACCAGTAACATGCTACTCTTTTTACTCTTCTGAAGTGATGCCCTATGAAAGGTCAACCCTATTAAAGGTTACAATACACACTATTAAATGTAACCCTATTAAAGGATTTCAATCAGCCTATTAAAAGTGAGCCTTGTGAGAGGACTTTAGATCATTCACTTGGAATGTCACCCGGTTAAAGGATTTAAAAATGACTGTTAGGTCAACCTTAATCCAAAGGATTTACCCTAGACTTATACAATTGTTAGAGAGTAATAGTAAGGCTTGATCTAATCCAGCTTACAACTTCATTTTTAGATTATAGATCATTGTTCAGTTCTTTATTCTGCTTGGCCTTCATACATTGTAGTTCTGATAGCTTGTTTACCCTTCAAGCATTCATATCCTTAAGCCTTCTTTCTTAGCATGCCAATGTAGTCTCCTCTTAGGTAACTTGATGAAGTAGAGTCCTTGACTCCTTTTCTTCCTTAGGTTCTTGCACATGACTCTCTTTCTTCATGACCAACCATTCCTATAAATAAGAAATTAAGATATTTTTTTTGCTCATTTTCCATCGTCCAATTTAGGGTTAGAATGGATTAGGTAGGATATAATGTATCTACCCCACATTCCATCTCTCTTCTAGAAAATTCTCCTAGTATCCTATTTGAATTCACCTAAAAATGATATACCTTGAATTTTGTGCCATGAGCTCATCATCTTTATCTTCCACTTGGTTCATAATTCTAAGAAAAAAAACTTGGCAGCTTAGATTCATTGAATCCATGATCTTTTAAATAATGCAATAGCTTGAAATTATCAACCTTTTGATTCTCAACACATACTATGTTTCTCGGTATGCACTGTGAAATTACTCAGCACTAACTAAAGTTTATTAGTTCTCAGCATCCACTTTTCTACTCAGTAAACACTAGAATGAACTTTTACTCAACTCCAACTAATTTTCTACTCGGCTTGTGCTTAATTTTCTCAGCACCTACTATCCACTCGGTCAAGCTTCGTAGACAATTTTTTTGTAACTTGTTCTTCTAAACTTTTTTAGTGTAACCAACCTTTGTAACCTTAAGTAGATTATCAATGCATCATGTCATCATTGTCTTAAATGATCCTTATACTTCATTACATAATCATAACTCAACCTTTTCTCTAGGTCCTATTGTTACATCTTTTGATCAAATCCTCTTCATTAATCAACTAAGTGATAGTACTTAAATCTTATAAGTAGTTGCCTTACAAGAAAATAGTAGGTATGACATCAGTGATAAAATAATGATTGAAGCATACTTGAATGTTCTCAACAATATTCCTTTACAATATCCCTCTTTGATTGGCTTCTTCAATCTATTTTCAATAGAAACATTGTCTCATTAAAGACCACATCTGTACTCCACACAAATTTCTTTGCAATTGGATCTACCATAATCAAAATCCAAATTGATCTTCACCATAGCCCATGAAGATACACTACTGTGATTTTGAATCCAAATTTCTTTTTTTTACATAGGAACATAAACAAAAGTTTGACACCCAAACAATCAAAGATATGACTAGGAAATCCTTCTTCCCAACCAATCCTCTTCTAGAATTCCAAAGTCCAAATGAGATTAAGGACTTTGATTAATCAAATACAATGTTTTATTGCAAGCCTTCAACCATTCTTTTCCTAAATTGGCATTAGATAGCATTCATCAAAATTTCTAAAAAATGGTTTGATTTATCCTTTCCCCTATCCCATTTTCTTGAGGGGTAAATAGCACAACTTTCACCCATTGAATGCCATAATCTACACAAAAGTTATCAAAATCCAACAAACAAAATTCACCTCCATTATCTAATTTTAAACATTTGAATTTGTGATGAAATTTCTATCTCTTATTCAAGGCAGTTTTTAACCCTTCACTTTTAATCTTGCCTATCAATTCATCACCCTCGTCCTCCTCCTCATTACTTTGGCATAGTAGCTACAACATTTCTTCACCCCACCCATTTACCATCTCTCCTTTCTTATCCACTGCTATTATACTTATTCCCTTCCACTTTCCCTCTTTATCCAACCTAGCAAAAAGAGCCAATACCATACTTCTAACTTGCATAGTCCTTTCGTTAACACCCTACCTACTCAACTAATCCCACAAATATTTAAGGCATGCACTTCACTACTCACATGCACCACTCACACTATTCCATTGTATGTGCATGCAGCAATGATGCATTTCAATACACTCATAATGCATTAATTTAGATTGTTTTATTAATTTCATGCTTAATAAAATTGGATTTTGCAAGTAGCTTCAAAGAAATTGTTTTAAATTATTATTTTAATTATTTTACATGCAAGTCATTTGCATGTTATTGTTTAGGACTTTTTATTGTAGTTTTCAGTATCTTCCCTGATTGGCATTCAAGATCAAGTTTTTAAGTTTTTCTATATAATATACTCTTTAAACTCAGAAATATACATTCAATAAAAACAAAGTTTTTATTCTAATTTCGGTTGTTCATTGTTTATGCTCTAATTTTTTATTTCTTTGATTATTAGTATAGTATATTATCAATATAGTATAGGAGCTTTTATTTTAGATCTTCAACTGGTATTAGAGTAGGTTGTAGAATATTGTTCTCTTGTAGGCTGAGAAACAATTTTCTCCAAGATCTTTCAGAATGGAAAATGGTGGAAACTTTCCATTCCATCTTCTATTATTTTTCTAGAGACAACTATGAATACTAGAGTATCAAGATGAAGACCCTACTATTATCTAGAGATCTTTGGGAATTAGTAGAAGGGCAATACACCAATCCTATAGACCTGAATGCTTTAAATGCCTTAACATGGGCTTAATGAAATCTATTAAAAGAAGACAAGAAGAATAATCAAGCTCTTTTCCTCATTCAAATTAGATTGGATGTGTCTATTTCCCCTTATATAGCTAGTATGAAAAAGTAAAAGTAATAGCTTGTTTAAGAATTGATGTGTGGTTTATAACCATTTGAGATCTTTCACTTTTACAAAGCTTAGGGTAGGTTATTTGTATGTCATGTTGGGAAGTGGCTTGCAATGGAGGGTGAGGCCATAAAGTGGTTGTCGAGAAACCCATTGTAGGTTATTTTAATAAGTGATAACATTTGATTAGATGGGTTTAAAATGAATTAATAAGATATTGGTATCACAGAAAGTCACTAGGGGGTTTGTATTATTTAAAGACTGCCAAGGTAACCTTAGAGATAATTTGTTAGTGTGCCTTGTCTGTATGAAAGGATATTGATGCTACATAGAGACACTAGGGAGGCAGAGTATTAAAAGACTGCCAAGGTAACCTTAAAATTGACTCATGCAATGACACTTGCCTAGTTGCATAGTAGATTTTCTACTTGTCTTTGTTGCCTCTGGGATTAGTTTTGTGCCTTGGTACCCTTTGAGATAGATTTCTTTCAGGTGTTTCCTTCACTTAGATGTTGATTTTGGCTTGTGTTGTTGATATATGTTTGGGACTTGAGTTTATCTCCTCAATGTTGTGGGAGTGGACCTTTTTTGGTTTCACAAGGTCGAGTGGTAGTGCATTTTGTTATACCATTGAGATTTGGCTATTGGATGTCATTACTGGAGGTACTTATGTAGTCGATCCATCTTTTTGATCTTGTACTTATGTAAGATGATTATATTATATTGTATTGTATTTGTTTAGCATAGTTCTTATGAGACTATGTATCATATTATTGATGTATATTCTTTCAATCTTTCATACCCTATGATGTGTACAGTGAATGATTGTGCATTTTGTTTATTGCCAAGTGGCATCCTTTTGTAATTGTATATTATTTATATGGAATTGTAATTGTAGTTATTATTTGATGTGAATTTCTTATATATTGGTTTTAGTATTAATTAAACTTAAATGTGTTTCAACGTCATGGGATCCTTAAGAGATATAATTTTTTGATGTGTTTCTTATGTATGAATGTATATTATTGCTTCCATTATTTTATAACTATTGTTATATATTATTTTTCAAAAAAAAATTTGGCAAACTTAGTGAAACTTTAGGTTAGTTTCTTTTGGGTCCCTTGGTGGGGCATTACATCTGCTATCAAAGTCTGAGTTTCTACATTGGGAGCTTTGGGTATATTGGAATGCCACTTGTTGATTAATAGTTAATTGGAACAAAACTTGAACTATTATATGTATCTATTACAAACTTGAACCTAAACAGTTTGAACAAAAATATTAGAAGCAGTGGAACTTTTGAACATGAAACTTGGAGACTCATAACATTTATGTTCTTGACTTTCAATTTATGTCTATACATTATAACTTTTATGTTTTCTAGTGGATTTGGAGATGTTGATATTTTGTTTGGAGTGTTTTAGGGGATCTATTTTAGTATTTGTTAAGAAGATGAATGTTGGATCAATGTGGTTTTTGGTGTATTATTAAATCGGAATCATATTGCTCTAAGTGACTAAAACTATATACATAGTTAACTTATTTATATTAGTTTCTTAAGTGAGTTTTTCTTTAACATTGTAGATAGTACTCTTTGACTTTTAGTTATTCTAGTCATTTTAGTAGGCTTCCAAGAGTAAGCCTAAGTCTTGGGGGAATGGATGTAATGCCTATCCCTAGTTTAGTGTTATCTTTCTTGTAGGCTTCCAGGAGTAAGCCTAAGCCTAGGGGGGGTGGATGTAATGCTTACGCCTAGTTGACTTTTCTTGTCATATTGCCAGATTCTTCTAGGCCTATTTTATGTTTATATTTATGATTATTAGTATTTGGTTACTAGATTAGATTAAATGTATTTCATAATTAGTTGATATATGTGGTGAGTTACTTAGTTATTTCATGTGTTTAGGATTATTTTGATAATGTTACATGTATGCTTATATAGCAATTTTAGTTATTGCATGATGTTAGTTAGAGGAATGGTTTATATGTAGTTTCTATGGTTACTTACCCCATACTTGCATGTATATAGTGCACTTGTCTCTTTTAGTTTATGATTGGCATTCCTCATGTGCTTGGGGGAGGGAGTTATAGTAACCTAGTAGTTAGGATCTACATGATGTACCAATCCTCACCATTGTCTATATATGTGTTTGTACATGCATGGATTGTATGCAGATTGCAGGTATTGGGTATCGACTTCCTTGAATTGCTAGAATCAGCATACCCTATCACAATATCTCCATTGTATAAGTGGGGAGATGATTCTTGAGCCCAAATACTAAACCCTAAGCTAATTGTCCTGGAAAGTACGAGAAGTATCTGAGTTAGTTTCCCCATATGAATTCGTCAAGTGACATGAATTTGTGATTTTTACCTTGGAGTTTGATTATGTTCTTTGTCTTCAGTTGAGTTGTCATATTTGGTTCAGTGGGTCTGTTGTGATTTTTAGTTATAATTAAATCAAATTGAAAGATAATTTAATCAAATTCTAATAAAGAAAATTCAAATTTTAATTATATTTAGTTAATTGAGAAATTAATTAAATAAAAGAATTAAATTCAAAGATTTAATTAAAGTTCTATTTTTGGTGTATTTATATTTATTTAATTTAATAATTATTATTTAGGAGTTTTATTTTAATAATAAACTCTAAATAATATTATTAGTTGAGTAATAAATATTATTTAATTAAAAATAAAATATTAATATATGTGAAGATTTGATTAATTAAAAACTAATTAAATTTATGCTTTAAATAAAAAGTCTAAAATTAGAAGTCTAAATTTAGAGGTCTAAATTTAGAAAATTTAGTTAAAGAAAAATTAAAATCAGATGTTATTCAATTAATTAGAAATTAATTAAATATGCACTTTAGTTTAAAATATTTATTTTAAAAGTCTAGTTTAAGAAGTTGGATAAAAAAAGACTTAAATTTTTAAAATATTAAAGATTTAGTATTATTCTTTTATGATTATTTAATTAATAATTATTAAATTAGAGTTGCATTTATATAATGAGCTCTAATTATTCTTATTAATTTAAATAATAAACTATGCTTTAAATAATGCTTGCACTAATTAATAAAGTGGAGGAAAAGAAAATATAAAAGAATATTTTAATTAAAAAGTTCTTTAAATGTGCATGAAAGGATTAAATAATAAAAGTTTATTTTTAAAGAAAGGTCTTTGCATATTCAAAAATCAGAAACCCTATGTAATGTCAAACTCTTTATTAAGAGACTCGAGCTCATTTCTACACATAGGTTTGGAAGAGCCAATTTTTGAAAAGAGGGTTTTCGAAGGAAAAGGAAGATTCCTGCATGTTTTTGCATTCATTGTTTTAACATCAGATCTAGGTAGAATCTTGTGGGTTTGTATAGTAATTGCTCATTCTTCAAATTCTTTTCTTTTCCATGTCTGTTGTGTTTCTGTTTTTTAGAATTTCTTTGAATTGAAACCTTTGTTTAAGAAAAATCATGTTTATTATAGAATTGTCTATGATTTAATCTAAAACCTCATTGTGCATTATTGTTCTTGTGTCCTGAACATAAAAATAAAAATTGAAACCTTGTAGTGAAATTGAAAACTCTATAAATAGTAATACTTGGAAAAGAAAACGGTAACCCTAGTTGTTATTAAATATTTTTGTTTGAAAATGAAAAAGAGAACTTGAAAATCTATAAGTGGAAATTGAACCTTTGTTTACTAGGGGCTTTGGGGTTTGTTCTATGATGTCATGATGATGGTTTGTACATGATATTTTATACCTAACCATGGTGATGTGTGTGCAAGGATGAGTTTGATAAGAAATTTTGATGTGATTTCTAGTTTCTTGTGTGGGACTTAGATGAATGGTGTGACTTTTCCGATATAACCTTTGAGTCTTCAATCAGTTATCTTTGGATTGCTTCCTAGTTACTTGTATAGGACTGGGGAGAATAAATGATTTATTTTTTTGTGATGTCATGTTATGATGTGGATCAGTCCTGTTAGGATGGTCATATTGGTGAAATCTATGATTATGATCAGTAATATTTTAGAATTGTCTAGTTTCTTGTTTAAGAACTAATGTGCAGTTTATAGCCATCTGAGATCTTTTGCTTTTGCTAATCTTAGGGTAGATTATATTTATGTCATGTTGGAAGTGGCTTGCAATGGAGGCCAAGGCCCTAAAGAGGTTGTCAGGCAACCAATTATAGGTTATTTTAATAAGTAATAACATGTCATTAAATGGGTTTAAAATGAATTAATAAGATATTGGTACCACAGAAAGTCACCAGGGAGTCTGGAGTATTTAAAGACTGCTAGTGTAACCTTACAAATGACTTGTTAGTATGCCTTGTCTATATGAAAGGATACTAATGCCACATAGAGACACTAGGGGGGGCAGAGTATTAAAAGACTACAAGGGTAACCTTAGAGTTTTCTCATGCGATGACACTTTCCCACTTACATAGTAGATTTTCTACATGCCTTTGTTGCCTTTGGGATTAGTTTTGTGTCTTGGTATCCTTTGAGATAGATTTCTTTCAAGTAGTTCCTTCACTTAGATGTTGGTTTTGGCTTGTGTTTTTTATACCTGTTTGGGACTTGATTTGATCTCCACATTGCGGTGGGAGTGGACCTTTTTGGGTTTCATGAGGTCGAGTGGTAGTATATTTTCTTATACCATTGATGTTTGACCGTTGGATGTCTTTGTTGGGGGTGCTTGTGTAGTTGATCCATCTTTCTAATTATGTACTTCAATTGGATTATTATATTATGTTGCACTATATTTGTTTATCATAGTTCTTATGAGATGATGTATCATATTATTGATGTATATTCTTTCCACCTTTCATACCTTGTGACTTGTATATTGGGTGATTGTGCATTTTTTTTATTGCCAAGTGGCATCCTTTGTAATTGTATATTATTTAAATGGAATTGTAATTGTAGTTATTCTTCAATGTGAATTTGTTATATATTGGTTTTAGTGTTAATTAAACCTAAAAGTGATTCTACATCATGGGATCCTTAAGGGATATAATTTTTTTATGTGTTACTTATGTATGAATGTATGTTATTGCTTTTGCTATTTTATAAGTGTTGTTATATATTATCTTTCAAGATTATGTTTTGGAAAACTTAGTGAAACTTTAGGTTAGTTTCTTTTGGGTCCCTTGGTGGGGCATTACATCTGGTATCAGAGTCTGAGTTTCTACATTGGGTGCTTTGGGCATATTGGAATGCCACTTGTTGATAACTAGTTAACAGAAACAAAACTCGAACTGTTATATGTATCTATTACAAAATTGAACCTAAATAGTTTGAAAGAAAATATTATAAGTAGTGGACTTTTGAACATTAAACTTGGAGACACAAAACATTTATGTTTTGACTTTTGATTTATGTCTATACATTATGTCTTTTATGTTTTCCAATGGATTTGGAGATGTTGATCTTTTGTTTGGAGTATTTTAGGGCATTTATTTCAGTATTTGTTAAAAAAGATGAATGTTTGATCAATATGGTTTTTGGTGTATTATTAAACTTGAATCATATTGCTCTAAGTGATTGAAACTGTATATGTAGTTAACTTATGTGTATTAGTTTCTTAAATGAGCTTTTTGTTTAACATTATAGATAGTACAATTTGACTTTCAGTTATTCTAGTCATTTTAGTAGGCTTCCAAGCTGAAGTCTAGGGGAATGAATGTAATGCCTACCCCTGGTTTAGTTTTATCTTTCTTGTAGGCTTCCAGGAGTAAGCCTATGTCTAGGGGGAGTGGATGTAATGCTTATGCCTAGTTGACTTTTCTTGTCATATTGTTAGATTCTTCTAGGCCTATTTTATGTTTATGTTTATGATTATTGG
The DNA here is from genome assembly GCA_028749045.1 of Cupressus sempervirens. Classification (NCBI taxonomy): domain Eukaryota; kingdom Viridiplantae; phylum Streptophyta; class Pinopsida; order Cupressales; family Cupressaceae; genus Cupressus; species Cupressus sempervirens. The sequence goes on from CM053789.1 coordinate 349,135,572, forward strand.
TATTTGGTTACAAGATTAGGTTAAATGTATTTCATATTCAATTGATATATGTGTTGAGTTACTTAGTTATTTCATGTGTTCAAGATTCTTTTGATAATGTTACATGTATGCTCATATAGTGATTTAAGTTATTTCATGATCTTAGTTAGAGGAATTATTTATATGCAATTTCTATGGTTACATACCCCATACTTGCATGTATATGGTGTACTTGTCTATTTTAGTTTATGATTGATGTTCCTAATATTGTTGAGGGAGGGAATCATAGTAACCTACTAGCTAGGATCTATATGATGTACCAATCCCCACCATTGTCTATTTACTTTAGAATATATGTGTTTGTACATGCATGGATTGTATGCAGATTGTAGGTATTGGGTATAAACATCCCTAAATTGCTAGGATCAGCATACCCTATTGCAATATCTCTATTGTGTAAGTGGGGATATGATTCTTGAATCCAAATCCTAAACCCTAAGCTAATTGTCCTAGAAAGTAGGACAAGTATCAACTCGCCTGAATTTGTCAAGTGACATGAATTTGTGATTTTGACCCTAGAGTTTGATTATGTTCTTTGTTTTCAATTAAGTTGTCATATTTGGTTCAGTGGGTCTGTTGTGATTTTAAGTTATAATGAAATCAAATTGAAAGATAATTTAATGAAAATTTGATAAAGAAAATTTAATATTTAATTATATTTAGTTAATTGAGAAATTAATTAAATAAAAGAAAAAAATTAAAAATTAATTAAAGTTCTAATTTTGGTGTATTTATATTTATTTAATTTAATAATTATTATTTAAGAGTTTTATTTTAATAATAAAATCTAAATAATATTATTATTTGGGTAATAAATACTATTTGATTAAAAAGAAAATATTAAAATATATCAATATTTGATTAATTAAAAACTAATTAAATTTATGCTTTAAATAAAAAGTCTAAAATTAGAAGTCTGAATGTAGAGGTCTAAATTTAGAAAATTTGGTTAAATAAAAAATTAGAATCTGATATAATTTAATTAATTAAAAATTGATTAAATATGCACTTTACTTTAAAATATTTATTTTAATAATCTAATATAAGAAGTTGGATAAAAATAGTATTAAAATATTAAAGATTTAATAGTGTTCTATTATGATTATTTAATTAATAATTAATAAATTAGAGTGGCATTTAAATAATGAGCTCTATTTATTCTTATTAATTTAAATAATAAACTATGCTTTAAATAATGCTTGCACTAATTAATAAAGTGGAGGAAATGAAAATATAAAAGAATATTTTAATTAAAAAGTTCTTTAAAAGTGCATGAAAGGATAAAATAATAAAAGTTTATTTTTAAGGAAAGGCCTTTGTATGTTCGAAAATCAGAAACCCTATGTAGAGTCAAACTCTTTATTAAGAGATTTGAGCTCATTTCTACACACAAGTTTGGAAGAGCCAATTTCTAAAAAGAGTGTTTTCAAAGGAAAAGGAAGATTCTTGCATGTTTTTGTTTTTGTTGTTTTAACATCAGATCCAAGTTGGATCTTTTGGGTTTTTGTAGTAGTTGCTTGTTCTTCGAATTCTTGTCTTCTATGTGTCTATAATGTTTCTATTTTTCAGAATTTCTCTAGATTGAAACCCTTGGTTTAGAAAATTCATTTCCATTGTAGAATTGTCCATAATTTAATCTAAAACCTCGTTGTGAATTTATTGTTCTTGTACCCTGAACATAAAACTGAAAATTGAAACCTCAAAGTGAAATTGAAAACTCTATAAAGAGTAATACTTCGAAAGAAAACTGAAACCCTAATTGCAATTAAATATTTTGTTTGAAATGAAAAGGAGAACTTGAAAATCTATACGTGGAAATTATACCTTTATGGTATCATAACCTACGGTATTGAGAAAGTTATATAGTATGTAGTTTATGTGACATGTGATTTACTAGTGTTGAGGTTTTCAAGTTTGACTTAGCTTTGGCTAGTTAGGATGTTTACCAAAGGCTATGGATTTGTTCTATGATGTCATGATGATGTCTTGTACATGATACATTATACTTGACCATGTTGATGTGTGTGCTATGATGAGTTTGATCAAATATTTTGATGTGCTTTCTAGTTTCTTGTGTGGTACTAAGATCAATGGTGTGAGTCTTCAATCAATTATCTTTGGATGACTTCCCAATTACTTGTATAGGATTGAGGAGATTAAATGATTTTTTTTTGGTGATGTCATATTATGACATGGATTTGGTTTATGTTTACTTGACTTTGGATCAGTCCTATTAGGATAATCATATTGGTGAAATCTATAATTATGTTTGGTAATATTTCAAAACTTTCCACTTACTTGTTTAAGAACTGATGTATGGCTTATAGTCATTTGAGATATTTTTCTTTTGCTGAGATTAGGGTAGTTTATCTATATGTCATGTTGGGAAGTGACTTGCAATGGAGGTCAAGCCCCTAAAGAGGTTTTCAAGAATCCAATTGTAGCTTATTTTCATAAGTGATAACATAATTTGATTGAATGGGTTTAAAATGAATCAATAAGATATTGGTACCACAGAAATTTGATAGGGGGTCTAGAGTATTTAAAGATTGCTAGGATAACCTTAGAGATGACTTGTTAGAATGCCTTCTCTCTATGAAAGAATATTGATCTGCATAGAGACACTTGGGGGGCAGAGTATCAAAAGACTTCCAAGGTAACCTTAGAATTGGCTCATGTGATGACACTTGCCCAATTAAATAGTAGATTTTCTATGTGTCTTTGTTGCTTTTGGGATTACTTGATACTTGTGTCTTGGTACCCTTTGAGATAGTTTACTTTTAGGTGTTTCCTTGACTTAAATGTTGGGTTTGACTTGTGTTGTTGATATCCATTTCGAACTTGATTTTATCTCCTCAGCATGGTGGGATTAGATCTTTTTGGATTTCATGAGATCGGGTGGTAGTGCATTTTCTTATACCATTGAGATCTAACTGTTGGATGTCATTGCTAGAGGTGCTTATGCAATTGATCCTTCTTTCTGATCTTGTACTTCTGGAAGATTATATTCTGTTGTACCATATTTGTTTATCAAAGTTCTTATTAGATGATGTAGTACATTCTTGATGTATATTATTTCTGCCTTTCATACCCAATGACTTATATAGTGGATGATTGTGCATTATGTTTATTGCCAATTGGCATCCTTTATAATTGTATATTATTTAAATGGTAGTGTAATTGTAATTATTCTTGGATGTGGATTTGTTATATATTAGTTTTTTTATTAATTAAACTAAATGTGAGTCAATGCCATGGGATCCTTAAGCGATGTATTATGTTTGTGTGTTACTTATGTATGAATATATGTTATTGCTTCTGGTATTTTATAACTATTGTTATATATTATTTTTCAAATAAAAAATTTTGGCAAACTTAGTGAAACTTTAGGTTAAATTCTTTTGGGTCCCTTGGTGGGGCATTATGTTGGGTATCAGAGCCTAAGTTTCTGCATGGGGAGCTCTAGGTATACTGGAACACCACTTGTTGATAACTAGTTAACTAAAACAAAACTTGAACTGTTATATGTATCTATTGCATACTTGAACCTAAAGAGTTTGAACAAAAAAAATTAGAAGCATTGGAACTTTTGAACATGAAACTTGGAGACTCGTAATATTTATGTTCTTGACTTTTGATTAATGTCAATACATTATAACTTTTATGTTTTGTGATGGATTTAGAGATGCTCATCTTTTGTTTGGAGTGTTTAGAGGATCTATTTCAGTATTTGTTAAAAAGATGAAAGTTGGATCAATATGGTTTTCAGTGTAATATTTAACTAGAATTATATTGCTCTAAGTGACTAAAAGTGTATACATAGTTAATATATTTGTATTAGGTTCTTAAATTATCTTTTTGTTTGATATTGTAGATAGTGTTGTTTGACTTTTAGTTATTCTAGTCATTTTAGTAGGCTTCCAAGAGTAAGCCTAAGTCTAGAGGGAATGGATGTAATGTCTACCCCTAGTTTAGTTTTATCTTTCTTGTAGGCTTCTAGGAGCAAGCCTAAGTCTAGGGGGAGTGGATGTAACATCTACCCCAAGTTGCATTTTCTTGTCATATTGCCAAATTCTTTTAGGCATGTTTTATGTTTATGTTTATGATTATCGGTATTTGGTTACTAGATTAGATTAAATATATTTTATATTCATTTGATATATGTGTTGAGTTACTTATTTCATGTGTTCAAGATTATTTCGATGATGTTACGCGTATGCTCATATAGTGATTTCAGTTATTTCATGATGTTAGTTAGAGGAATGATTTATATGCAATTTCTGTGGCTACTTACCCCATATTTACATGTGTATGGTGTACTTGTCTATTTTACTTTATGATTGACATTTCTAATGTGGTTGAGCAAGGGAGTCGTAGTCACCTACTAGTGAGGATCTACATGATATACCAATCCTCGTGATTGCCTATTTAGTTTAGAATATATGTGTTTGTACATACATGGATTGTATGCAGATTGGAGGTATTAGGTATCGACTTCCCTGAATTACCAGGATCAGTGTACCCTATCATAGTATCTCCATGGTATAAGTGGGGAGATAATACTTGATTTCAAATCCTAAATCCTAAGCCAATTGACCTAGAAAGTAGGACAAGTATCTGAGTTAGTTTACCTGTCTGAATTCGTGATTTTGACCCTGGAGTAGTTCTTTATCTTTAGTTGAGTTGTCGTATTTGGTTTTGTGGGTGTATTTTGATTTTTAGTTATAATTAAATCCAATTAAAAGATAGTTTTATGAAAATTTAATAAAGAAAATTCAATATTTAAATATATTTAATGAATTAAGAAATTAATTAAATAAACAAATTAAATTTAAAAGATATAATTAAAGTTCTAATTTTAGTGTATTTATATTTATTTAATTTAATTATTATTATTTAGGTATTTGGTTACAAGATTAGGTTAAATGTATTTCATATTCAGTTGATATATGTGTTGAGTTAGTTAGTTATTTCATGTGTTTAGGATTCTTTTGATAATGTTACATGTATCCTCATATAGTGATTTAAGTTATTTCATGATCTTAGTTAAAGGAATGATTTATATGCAATTTCTATGGTTACATACCCCATACTTGCATGTATATGGTGTACTTGTCTATTTTAGTTTATGATTGATGTTCCTAATGTTGTTGAGGGAGGGAGTCATAGTAACCTATTAGTCAGGATCTATATGATGTACCAATCCCCACCATTGTCTATTTACTTTAGAATATATGTGTTTGTACATGCATGGATTGTATGTAGATTGTAGGTACTAGGTATTGACTTCCCTGAATTGCTAGGATCAGCTTACCCTATCACAGTATCTCCATTGTATATGTGGGGAGATGATTCTTGAATCCGAATCCTAAACACTAAGCTACTTGTCCTAGAAAGTAGGACAAGTATCTGAGTTAGTTTACTTGTTCAAATTTGTCAAGTGACGTGAATTAGTGATTTTGACCCTACAGTTTGATTATGTTCTTTGTCTTCAATTGAGTTGTCGTATTTGGTTCAGTGGGTTTGTTGTGATTTTAAGTTATAATGAAATCAAATTGAAAGATAATTTAATCAAAATTTGATAAAGAAAATTTATTATTTAATTATATTTAGTTAATTGAGAAATTAATTAAATTAAAGAAAAAATTAAGAAGATTTAATTAAAGTTCTAATTTTGGTGTATTTATATTTATTTAATGTAATACTTATTATTTAGGAGTTTTATTTTAATAATAAACTCCAAATTATATTATTAATTGAGTAATAAATATTATTTGCTTAAAAAGGAAATATTAAAATATGTGAATATTTAATTAATTATAAATTTAAATTTATGATTTAAATAAAAAAATTTAAATTTATGATTTAAATAAAAAAATTTAAATTACAGGTCTAAATTTAGAGAAATTGGGTAAAGAAAAATTAGAATATGATGTTATTTAATTAATTAGAAATTAATTAAATTTGCACTTTAGTTTTAATTATTTATTTTAAAAGCCTAATTTAAGAGGTTGGATAAAAATAGAATTAAAATATTAAAATATCAAAAATTTAATATTTGTTATTATGATTATTTAATTAATGATTATTTAATATATTAAAAATTCATTAATCATGCTCTACTCGCATACGAAAATGTCAAATGCTAATATAAAACCTGTGGGAAATTCAGGCCCAAAATGGAGGCTGTGAAATGGAAAGAAGCATCCCAGAGATTCGTGTGTTATTGAGATTGATAGGCGAGGATGCTCTCTAGTAGACCGAAGCAAATTCCATAATAATTTTTTTGACAAAATAGAATTTCAATTGAAGTAGTCAAAGATTCTTGGAATGATTACCTTAAGAAAGGAGTTTTTGCAATCTAGAATGGTCCTATAAAAGATATCCCTCTTTTAACCGATTGGCTAGAGGAAAATTGTCAGGACTAGGTAAGTATTTTCCATCATTTGGATAGAATATTGTTTTTAAAATGTGAGGAAGAATATGTTAAAAAAGATTTCAATTCAGTTTCTAAATGTTTTTTTAATGGTCATTGTGTCAAATTTGTAGAATGGTCTCATAATTTTCATATAGGAAAGGTTAAGTGAATGATCCCCTCATGGTTCACCATGGTGTCTCTCCCAACGGAGTTGTGTGATGTAGACATTATTTATTCAATAGGTTTTGTAGTTGGTGAAGTTATAGCTTTTGATGTATCCTTTTTCTGTTGTAATAGTGTTAAAATTCTCATTAATGTCAATGTTAACCACCCATTAGAATTCCAAAAGAAAGTTATAACGGGAAAAGCTTCATATGATATTAACTTTCAAATGTATAAAGGGAAAATTATTGGCATCTTGAGATCTGATGAATTACACAAAATTAGACCCAAGATTCTTCCCCTTACCTCGAGTTTTAGAAGTAAATTCCCATGGCTGAGAATTATGAAAAATAGAAGGAACCACGAGCATGGAAAGAAGATTTCCCAATCAAAGAATCACAATGTACAAGTTACTCAGAAAGGGCCGAGGGTTTCTAAAAATACCATCATTACAGATATGGTAGAAGGCTCCTTACCAGCACCAAAATTAGATTCCAATGATGTAACAAAAGTGGAGAAGGTTGGTAGATCCTCAAAAAATCAAAAAAAGAAAAGAAAAAAGAAGCTAATAACATCAATAATGATACTAGCATTATTGGATATGATTTTACTAAATTGCATGAATATAGTGTTAGGGATAATATTGCTGATGAATTAGAAAAGCTCACTCTTCTACATAATAAAGATGTAAATAAGGATAAAAAGAAAAGAATTTTTTTAGATAAAGCTCTAACATAGTTGGAAAATGATAACATCGAGAGTCATCTTATGAACTTGGATGTTATCTGATTCATCTTATCTTAGAATCAGATAACATCGAGAGTCATCTAGAGCAGGGCTTTCGGAAAGAGATAACAAGCTATGATAAGGAAGACCTTGTAACACCTCTTTCTAAGAGAGGAAATAAAGTAGAAATTGGTCAAACCAAAGAAATATCATGTAAGATAGGAGAGGTTCACAGAAGAGAAGAGGTATCTAGAACAGGACTAGACAGAGCTACAAATTAGCCTGAGAATCTAGATATGATAGAAGCGAAAAATGCTCTTCTATTTTTGACATCAGAAATGGGATTGGAGAACATTTCTTATACAACAAAAAAATAGGTCCATGGGCTGTTACATCCATAGAGATTGGTTGAAGTAGAGCTATCAACTCGTAGCACTAAAGGATCCAAAGGAACTTCCAAATTTTGGCAGACCCTAGTTGATCATACTTCATCTCCCTTCACTCCAGAGATGGATCAGTCAAGAATGTGGGATAAAGATAGGATTATAGAAAGATCAATTGTTATAGTTGTGCAGAAATTTTTTAATCAAGATCTGAATCACCCTTTTGAGGAGGAAGAACAAGGTGTAGGTGATTAGGAATTAGAACAACTTTCGAAGGAACTCATTCGAGTGTTTAGCTATGATAATATTGATAACAGTTTCAATACTTAGAAAGAAAAGTTGATACAGAGAATAATCAAACTAGGAGGAAAATATTATATGGCCGAAGATCTCAAAAGGGACATAATCAAAATAGAAGTAGAGGATAATTTTTTGTGACAGTTTGGGAAATAGGGGAAGAGATTAGGAGAAGGCCAAGAATTGAACAGTATAGACTTGGATCAAGATTACGATAGGATTCAGAGGGAAGGGGTTCTGGGAGAATTAGTGGATAAAGTCTTTAGGAAACTGAAAAATGAAGAGTTTAATGACAAAAGGAATTCAATAATGACCTCACCATAGTCTCAAATTATCTGTCAATAGGAACTTGGATTATAGATGAATCAGGAAGGAATAAGTTCACCTAGATATGGAAGAGTTAAAGGAAAAAGAGGTAGGAAAATCTTGAAGGAATTAAGAGAAGCCGAGGGTCTGAGCAGAGAATAGATAAAAATTGACAACCTACTCAACACAGGGAAGGGGAAGTGTCATCCCAAGGCATCATGAGGATTACCACATGGAACACTAGGGGACTAAATGTCCCTAGTAAAAAAAGGTTAATAAAACAATACTTAAATAAATTTAATTCAGATATAATCCTAATTCAAGAAACAAAGTTAAGTTTGGTTGAGGGTTTAATATTAGATAGGTCATTAGGAATTTAATAGTCAGTCTACCTAGAAGCTAGGGGAGTGTCAGGGGGATTAGGAGTACTGTGGAATCCTAAAAAAGTAGATGTATTTTGTTTAGAACAAAGCTTCAATTGGATGTGTTAATGTGCAAAGTTTGAAATCAGATTTGGAATTTATTTTAGTAAATATCTATGGCCCAAATAGTCAAATAGGGAAGAAGGTTGTTTGAGATGAATTGAGTTCTTCTTTCCTGAAGTATAAAGATATTTGGATTGTCATTGGTGGGGACTTTAATACCATCATTAGTTTGGATGAGAAGAGAGGGGGAATACAACACCTCTCTCGTTCCTCCTTAGAATTTAAAGCTTGGATTGATGAATAGGGTTTGATTGATAATCCTTTAAAGAGTGGGTCCTTTACATGGAATAACAGAAGACATGGCTCTGATTTTATAGCCGAAAAACTAGATAGGTTCTTCATTTTAGGAGATCGATCAGTAGGAAATTTAAACTTCCAATCAAAAATTCTACCATATGCAGGATCAGATCATTTTTCAATTTTCTTGGAGTTTTCAAAACCTTTGAAACCAGTCAAAATCCCTCTCAAATGTGAAAAAATGTGGTTTTAGGATCTAAAGTTTATTGAGAATATTAGGACTTGGTGGACACAAGCTAATTTTGTAGGATCTAAGATATTTATATTCATCTCCAAACTAAAATTTTTAAAAGAAAATATTCTAAGATGGAATAGGCAACATTTCAATAATATTTTCAAAGAAAAGATAGAGATTGAAGAGAATTTGAAAACTCTGAACCAGGACTTTATAAAATGGGGTATGAATTTTGAAAGTTACTCTCTAGAAAAAGAACTTCTCACAAAATAGGAAGACATCCAATCCAAAGAAGAAATTTTTTGGAGGTAGAAATCTCAAGAAAAAATGGTTGGATGAAGGGGACAAGAATACAAAATTCTTTCATAGGACATCCATATATAATAGAGCTCAGAATAAAATTACTAGTATTATTGACCAATTGGGTAAACATACGAATAACCCTATAGAGATAGCAGATACTTTAGTTGCTCTTTTTCAAAATTTATTAAATAATTATGAAGGTTCTAATAAGGAGGCTCAATAAAAGATTCTTAAATATATACCTAAACTGGTCACAGCAGAAGATAATAAAAATCTTAATAAACCTATCACCCTAGAAGAGGTTCATACGGTTGTCTTTAGTATGAACCTCGACAAATCTCTGGGCCCTGATGGTTTTTAGGCCTTCTTCTTTCAAAAATGTTGGGATATTTTAGGAGAAGATTTATGGAAAGCAATTGAAGGATCAAAGAAGGGAGGTGCCTTGTTGGTCGAGATCAACTATTCCTTCTTGACTCTGATCCCTAAAAATGATGGGCTAGAGCACCTTGGGGACTTCCACCCAATCACTTTATGTAATATGATTTATAAAAAAAAATCTAAAATTTTGGCAAATAGACTCAAGGACCTTCTACCAAAAGTGATCTCTAAAGAGCAGACAGGATTTGTTGCTAGAAGATCCATTCTGGATGGTATTCTAACAATTCAAGAAACTATTCACTCGGCTTCCAGAGACAAAGCACCCTATATGTTTATGAAATAAGATATTCAAAAGGCTTATGATATGGTGCATTGGTTATTTCTATGCAAGGTCCTCGAGGCTTTTGGTTTCTCCAACCAATGGATCAATCTTATTTTCAAATTTATTTTGATGCCTAAAGTCTCTATCATAGTAAATGGTACGCTTGAGGGATTTTTTGGAATCTTGAGAGGTATTAGACAAGGAGATCCATTATCTATTTTTTTCTTCATTATTGTTAGAAATGGAAAAAGAAATTTGTAAATAAACAATGCCAGGAAAGAATCTAAGTGAGTAAATGCATGAAAAGATATTACCATAAAATAGGAGAGAGAAAGCTTCAAGCTCCAACACCATGAGACAAGATATTTGGAAAGGGGAAAGCAAAGAAAACCCCTTGTGATATTATGAATGAGGCATGAAAATCCTAAGAAGGAGGAGAGAGAGAGATAGAGAGCAATGCTCATATAATAATTGAGAAGAGGAAGAAACCTCATTGTTGTTGAATGAGAGAGGAGGGCCATCTCTTAAATAGAGATCAGAGAGGGGAGTTAGAATGTAATTCCCATGTCTATGAATGCCACCATTCATATGTGTGTGAGGCCAAGTGTGAGATTCCTCTTAAGGAGGAATAATCTAAAATTAGAAATTACAATATATATTTGTCCTCACATATTCCACTAGATGACAAAATAAGATGTAGTGGAAAAAGGACAAAAAAGAAATATATTAGGATACCTTGGCTTATATCCTAATATATTATAATAATAAATAAAGGAAGTCTAACCTTGGTTTATAAATACACCAAGGAAAGATTACAACTTCTAACACCCCCCTTTAATCTTTACTTGGGGTAATTACATCAAAGGGTATTAAACCCATAATTTACAAAAATCTGCAACTTAATCTTCAATGTGAAGTAATTTGATTGCCTTCAAGCCATATGGAACATTTGTAGATCCACGAGAAGGATATGAGTCCTTTGAATGTGGATGCATAGACACATCTTCATATGTGGAAAACCAAGAAGGTTCGTTCATGGACCACCTGAAAAAAAAAATAACAAGACAAATATCCACAAGGAGGATGCCATCATATATGCAAATTCAAAATCCTTTTGAATAAGGATAATAAAATTCTCATAGAGAAACAATGAGTAAAACATGTTACCACAAAACAATGGAGATAACCTGATATCAAGATAAAGTATATGCTCAAAATATTGTCAACAAGGACATATTGAGTAAAAAGCTTGATCAATGCTCTCATGAAAAGAATATTATACTAATGCACAAATGACCACAAACAAGGCCAACTAATGATACTTGCATCAATCTTGCATCAATCGCGTGGATATAGATAGTCCACTAATGAGTCATCCCACTACAAGTGAATGGGTCGCGACTCCATCACCTACATGACCCATGATCTAGGTAATAAAGAATGCAGATCATTATGTCATTAATATATGAAAATAACATAAAAGAGAGACATGCTGATCAAATAAGAATTATCATGATTTGTTAGGATAATCAAAAGAATGGATTATGAGGATATAAAAACATATTTCCTTCAAATTGGATCAAATCATCTGAATTTGGAGAGAAAACTCCAATAATAGTATCCTCTTCATTGAGGAACAAAATGGAACAACATGGAGGGAAACTCCATAAATATCAATCTTTCAAAATGGAACCAATAGAACCAAATGGAGGGAAACTCCATAAAAATATTATCCTATCAAAATTTAACAGATAGGATCAAATGGAGGGAAACTCCATATAAAATGAGTGCATACCAATATAGGATGGAGGAATACTCCATGGGCCAAATAAGGAAACTATGTATCAGTTAAACTGAGGGGACCTACATAGTTAACCTTGAAAAAATATTAAGCTCCCTATGCAACTCAAAACAAATATCATATAAATCATGTATATCAATGGTATAAAACCATAAAGTGCCAACATGGGCATAGAACAATGCTATAAAAGCATAAAAGTGCAACTATGGGCACATCAAAATATCAAAATGAAGGCAAATGTGTAAGATTACTCATAATCCAATTTAAAATGATTTAAGGAAGATCAACTAAATATAGATATCAGGTATAAAACTCCATTGAGGGTAAACATGAGTACTTAATTCATTTTGCAAAGGTATATATTAATTTCTGAAATATTATAGTCATAAATTATATATTTATCTAGGCATATATGTGGGCCCCCATATATACTCAAATAAATATACGAAAATAGATTGGTGAAAGAAAATAATCACCTTTCCATACTTAATATTTTGGAAAGTCACAATATTTACCTTGGTTCAAAAATACAATCTCAAAGTAATAAAAACATAAAGTCATGGGGCTAGAAAAGATCTCCCCATATTCCTCATACATATGCCTCCAATATTGGAATAAAACATTAAGAAAGATATAACTATGTGCATATAGATCAATTAACTCAAATCATTAAATAATGAAGGCAATAGAGTACAAAAAAAAGAAATAATAAAACTTTAATTAGTTTTAATATTGAATTCTAAGAAAACTTCTAAAAAAAATCTTAACTTCTCCTTTTTTTACTTAAAATCACGTAAAGGAGTAAGAGAGATTTAAAATAAAATATTGCACTTGAGTTGGAGCTGTCTGACAATGAATGATAAAATGTCAGAAATAGATTGACAAAAGGCAATGATAAAGGAAATGAATGATTTCATGCCAAAAATAGGTTGACAGAAGGCAATGATAAAAGCAAAAGATGCCTCTGTCAAGAGCTAAAAAAAGAAAAAGAATCTTGCATGAAAAGAAAAGAAAAGTTACCTCTGGCGCCTCTGTCAAGAGCAAAAAAAAGAAAAAAAATCTTGCAACAGCAACTCCATCCTCAACCACAGTTTCAGCAATAGAGGATTCCGAGAGGGAGTCGTATGATGTGTTAGCCACCGGTGAGGAGTGTTCCTGAGGGTTCTTTACCTGGAATCACTGGAGGAATGCTACCTATCCCTTATGACATGGGCGGTGTTCCTATACCCATGGCTGATCCAGTGATTTCACAAGGCTTGTCTACTGGAACGCTAGCTTCGGCTCTTGCAAATGTGAGCAAAAAAAAAAACAATGCTTGGAGAAAGCTTATATCCATTAGTGGATCAGTTAGAACATGACAAGGAGTGGTATGTTGGAAGAGCAAAAAAAAGTATGAGAGAGAGGCTGAATTAAGAGCAAGATTTGAACAGTTACGAAAAGAACGGATTGAAAAGTTTCAGGGAGGTAATCTCTATGTGAAGAATTTGGATGATAGCATTGATGATGACAAGCTAAAGGAACTATTTTTTGAGTATGAGAAAATAACATCTTGCAAGGTAATGCGTGATCCTCAGGGTCAAAGTAGAGGCTCGGGCTTTGTGGCATTCACATCCTCAGAGGATGCGAACCGAGCTGATATAACACTGAATAATAAGATCGTAGTTAGCAAACCTCTGTATGTTGCCCCAGCTGAGCGAAAAGAGGAGAGAAAAGCAAGAATGCAGGATCAATTTGCTGTCCGTAATCCAGTTGGCATGCAACCAGCTATGGCAACTAGTATGCCTATGTATCCACCAGGGAGTCTTGGATTTGGGCAACAGATTTTCTATGGTCAGGGACTGCCTCAATTGATTCCTCCACAGCCTTTTGGTTACAGTTATTAGCAACAGTTTGTACCTGGAATGATACAAACTCTCTCCCATGCTCAGCGTCAGGTTCAACCTTATGGAATAGCTCATAATGAGACATACATTCATGTTGCTGCTTCAATTCACTCCCAAGCACCTTGCTTTGCTTTGCTTTTTACAGTGGAACATTGTGGGTTTGAGCAATACCCATCTAGAAAAAGTGTGATTGTAGCCAGCACGGGAGTGGTTTCTGCACGGGAGTGAGTAAATGCATTTTGTGAGAATGGCATGGGGTTACTTTCCACTGCAATCTAATCCCTTCGGCCGCCGCTCTGAGGGCTCCATAATCACGGTCATGAGTAAACAAAACCTTAAACATTACGACACCATCGTTTAAACTCTCACCATGGGCCCTAGCTGCTTCGCATCCATCATGCCTTGGATTTATAGTGCCGATATGAAAGAGAGAATGAAGAAATACCAGTGGACTATGCATTTGTTCGCTTTAACTAGAGATAGGGGAAGCGGCAGAAAAATAACCGCAACTCCACCCAGCACGAACATAAACCCTGATGAAAGCCCTTCAATAATGTATTGTCCATTTACTCTCCTTGAAAGAAACACGACCGGTCTAACAGTCCCCGTGACTGGATCCTGCGTGCTGCCGATGCCAGGCGGTTCCACTATAACATCATAGATGAAACCTAAGACCACCAAGAAGTATGTCGCCAATACAAGGGAGAACACCACCATGGGCGAGGGCAGAGACAGAGAGTGGAGCTTTAGGTGCATGTGCAGTACTCAAAGGACTAAGTATGGAAGCTGCAGGAGGAGAAATATTGGATCAGTTGACGGTAAGCCGAATGATTTGGCTTACATGCCCAGATTTAGCGGCAGAGGGTCGGGGGTTCGAAAAAGAGTTTGATTTGGCGCATCAATATAAGCTTAAAGATAAGAAAAATGCCAAGGAATCCTATGTTCAAGTCTGGGCGGCGCCACCACTCAAAGGAAGGGCTGTGAGCTGATTGACAGAACACGAAGCACGGATGGGGGATCCCAAATGGGATTCGCAGGAAGTGGGGACCTGCACAGCAAGGAGATGGCCAAAGGCTCGAGACTGAGCGTGGAGAAGAGTAAGGCCGTGGCCTGAACGTGGCCAAAACACCGCATCCGATGGCAACGGGGGAGCCAAAGGCACAAAGTGCCAAACACTGACATGAAGAGCAGCAAGAGCTACCGAAAAGAAGCCCAAAGGGCAAAAAAAAATGATGCCCAGGCCTCCAAAACAAACCCTGAAATAACAACATGATCGTAGGAAGGATGGAGGAGGAAGAACCAGTCTCCATCAAAACCGATCAAAGAACAGTATGGGGATAAAATTCAAGATCCAACATAGTGGGATTCAAATTTTCTTAGAAATTCAGTTAAGTTTAAAAAACTTAAAGCATGCATGCAGTGACAATCTAATAAACCTGATTGCATAAAGAAAACTGATCTTTGTCACAGCATAATAATAAATAAATGATATGAAGTAATATTTTGTTGTTTTGGCGGCACGCCTTCCAAAACAAAAAAAATTGAAGCTTTTATAGGAAAATCCTTTGGCGGAAATTCTTTCAAAGGGGGTTAGATGAAAATTACTAGAAAATAAGAAGTAACCTGCATAAATTAGAGCATACAGAAATTAATCAGGTTTGGCAGTAAAACAGCCAAACTCAAAAAAAAAAAAAAAAATTCAATTTCTTCCATCTTAAGAAGATTAAAGAAGAAATTAGTGAAATCTCTCTCAAGAGTCTCCTTCAAATCGTACCTTCATGCAAACACTCAAAACAAAGATTAAACTAATCTGATACCATGTTAGAAATGGAAAAAGAAATCTGTAAATAAACAATGCCAGGAAATAATCTAAGTGAGTAAATGCATGAAAAGATATTACCATAAAATAGGAGAGAGAAAGCTTTAAGCTCCAACACCATGAGACAAGATATTTGGAAAGGGGAAAGCAAAGAAAACCCCTTGTGATATTATGAATGAGGCATGAAAAGCCTAAGAAGGAGGAGAGAGAGAGATAGAGAGCAATGCTCATACAATAATTGAGAAGAGGAAGAAACCTCATTGTTGTTGAATGAGAGAGGAGGGTCATCTCTTAAATAGAGATGAGAGAGGGGAGTTAGAATGTAACTCCCATGTCTATGAATGCCACCATTCATATGTGTGTGAGGCCAAGTGTGAGATTCCTCTTAAGGAGGAATAATCTAAAATTAGAAATTACAATATATATTTGTCCTCACATATTCCACTAGATGAAAAAATAAGATGTAGTGGAAAAAGGACAAAAAAGAAATATATTAGGATACCTTGGCTTATATCCTAATATATTATAATAATAAATAAAGGAAGTCTAACCTTGGTTTATAAATACACCAAGGAAAGATTACAACTTCTAACAATTATTATAGCAGAATCTTTTGGTAGAGCACTATCCAAAGCTTATCTAAAAAAGGAAATCTTAGGAATCATAGTTACCAGAAATATTCCTAACATCACACATCAACAATATGCAGATGATACGATTCTGCCTGGCAAGAGTTCGGTTCAAGAGGCTTTGGGTTTTAAGAAAATCATTCAGTCCTACATGGATGCCTCTGGGAAAAAAGTGAATAAAAATAAATCAAAGATTTTCTTTTTACATACAAATCCAAGTCTAGAAGACCAGATATGAAAGATTATGGGGTATAAAAAGGTGCAATTCCTGTGTAAGTATTTGGGTATCTCTCTGGAAAAAGGCTTGAAATAAAAAAAGATTTGGATGGATGTGTTGGGAAAGATGGATGGACAAATAAGTAGTTGGAAAGATAAATGTCTATCAAAGGTCGGTAAAATCACCAAGATTAGTTTGGTCCTTTCAGCCATCCCTATTTTTCCATTGGCCTATCTTCCCCTTTCCAATTGGATCTCTATTAAATCCAAATCGAAACATAGAAACTTCCTATGGAATGATAGGAATGATAATAAGAAGCTAGCACTCATTAAATGGGATGACTTATGTAAACCAAATGAATTAGGGGGCTTAGCAATCAAGAAACCTCAATGGCAGAATGAAGCGCTGGGGGCCAAACTCATTTGGTGGCTATATACATAACATAATCATAAATTGGCCAAGATCTTCTACAACAAATATCTTGACCCATCTAATCATTTGTCACTTTTTAGAATGTATAAACTACCTAAAGGATCGAAAAGTTAGAATTTTATGTCCAACTGTCAAGAGTTGATCAGTAAATTTTTGACTTCGGATGTAGGGTTGGGGGATAAAGATTTGTTTTGGGAAGACTCTTGGGATGCCCCCCCCCCCCCTAATCTTGTTGTCCCCATGTCATGCCAGACTAAAAAGTATTTTATCATCAGTATGGGGTGATAAAGTCATAGATTACAAATTTAAGTATGAGTTGGATGGAATCCAAAAATGGAGATGGTATTAGGTAGAAGGATTAGGTTTAGATCTTGAGTTACTTAATTCTTTTGAGAAGATTATTTTAGAAAGATGTATTAAACAGTTAGAAAGATCAAATCACCTAATTTGGGCAGGTTCTAAGGATGGTAGATATAGTGTGAAACAAGGATATAAGGTTTTGGTTAATTCTCAATGTTGCAAGATCGTGCAGATGCCGTTCAAATTATGTTGGTATTCTACTTGTCTTCCAAAAGCTAGATTTAGTTTATGGCTTTCCCTATAGAATAGAGTTTTGACGGCAGATAGACTATTTAGACTCAGAATTATAGGCCCTTCATGGTGCGTTCTATGCAAACATAGCAATGAAGATGCGGACCATTTATTTTACAAATGTCTATATGCACAATCCTACTGGGAGTGGCTCATATCTCGACTATCATGGTTTTCACCATTGCCACATTCATTTCAAGCTTTCATTCTCTCATGGCCTACTCATCTGGAGCACAAGATTTACTCTAAACTTTGGAATATTAGTCCCTCAATCATTGTGTGAGAATTGTGGAAGGAAAGAAATAGGTGGGTTTTCTAAGACAAAGCCTTGAGCATAGAAGGATTTCTTTTCACATTAGAAGCTGTTGTTGTAGAGATGTTGAACTCTCATCTTCAAAAATCTATTAAAGAAGAAGGATCCTTCTCTTGGTGGGATAGGTTAATGAATAATAATTGGCCCAACCTGATTAATCCTCCTTGCATTTATCTGAAAAAAAATAAAGAGGCACGTGCTAATTGCAAATGGGATCCTTCGCCTTGTGGTTGGTTTAAATTAAATTTTGATGGTGCAGCTAGGGGTAACGCAAGAGCAGCTGATATTGGGTGCATAGTAAATGACAATTGCGGCAAATGGATAGGTAAATTAGCATCTCCCCTACCTTCTACCACCAATAATTTGGCAAAGTTGAAAGTAGTAGATAAAATCTTATAGCTCTATAATACCCTAGGAGTTCCCAAGGTCATCATTGAAGGAGATTCTCAAATTATTCTAAATGCTTTAAGGAAGTGAGATACACCGAATTGGATTCTAAACGCTAAATTTAAAGAAGTTTTGATTTTCCTTGATAGTTTTGAAGAATATAAAAAATTTCATATATTTCAAGAAAGAAATAAGATAGCGGATAGGTTAGCTAATATGGGAGTGGATGATAAATCAATATTAGTTCTTGATAAATGGTAGGGCTCATGGACTTTTATATGGTTATAGATCTAATAGATAACATATTTTGATTAACAATGGCGGGTACCCATATTAGAAATATAGAGATATGTGAGATAGGCTTATAGGGGATAGTTATGAAGTAGGTTGGGAGTACCTCCCCATTAGTTTCTACCTTGATTATAAAGTGTGTTTAACAATTTGGTTTGGCTTTATGTTAGAACATCAGAAGCAAGGGTCACGTATCTTCAAACTATGAGAAGCCCTTTATGGGTTGTTCAATTAATTATTGGACACTAAATTGGCTTGCCTCTCTCCATGTGATATTCTCCACTTCTATTTTTGAGAGTAGTATTAGTACTGCTTCATAATTTGAGATGATGAAATAAACAAATTCCAGAAAGTTCATGATTAAGGGCTTTTATTGACAGCACATATCGAGGTCATGATAGAGGAGAATAGCTAGCCTCAATTTTAGTCTCAAAGTGAAGATCATTTGGCTATCAGTGGGAGTTCAAATCTGTAACAATTTCCTACTCTGTCCATCTAATGGAGACCAATGTATATGTCTTTCATACTTAAGAGAATAGAACAATGGCATTTTTAGGAAATGTAACACCTAAAAGATGGAGTAGACTGCTCAAACCAGTTGATGAACTAACTAGATTTTTAGTAAGTTGAGCCATTGGTGAGGGGACCTTTGACTATAGCACCACATGGAGGACAAATAGCAGTATAATAGGGTCATTCATAGGGGTTTCGGTGAGGGCTAGGGTGGATTGAGAGATTATAGTAAAGTTGTGTCTGGACATATTTAGCCCAGTGTGGCAGAAAGGAATGGAGAAGGTAATTCTTAGTATAAATGATAAACTCTGAATTCCTCTTCTCGAGAGGTATATGGGTCATCCCCTTGGCTCGAATGACCTAGACACAGCCCCCTAGCGGCAAGTCCTGATGATTAGAGAGAGTTTAGCCTTTTATAAAGAGTGGATCGCATGGAGGCAAGCATCCACTTTTTACTCTGCTAGAGGAAGATATTGGTAGATGAGAGTAAGGAGTGGCTAACCATCCATCTCACTATGTTCAACACTTCTATCAAACTAGGTGTGAAGTTTGACAACCTTAATGCTCTGGAGTTTAGCATCCTCAATTCTGAAAAAACTAGTCGATTGAAGCTTAGCTTTGAGTTACCACCTAATGTTGTTGAAGACGACTCCAAAGAGGTCCCAAAAGAGATAATGGTGACCCAGAAGAAGTAGGTAGTTGACAAGGACTGTAAAATTTTATATTATGTAATATAGGGTTTATGTATATGGATGATGATAGGTCTATGTAACTTCCCTTGAATGCATAGTATAGTCTAGTGATAATACTAAAACATTTCAGAGATTTTGGTTAGTAATATGTAGTATTACTCATATGAAACAATAGGATCCTTTTATAAATATTAAGATGTTTTATTGATAGTTACATAATGTTTGTGGTCATGATTGAATTCTCTATCTATAGGGCTTTATACTTAACTTTGTTTATTAGTTTTAGCACTAAAGAGTAAAAGAAAAAGAATTAGTTGGAAATAATCTCCTTCTTTGTTTAGCTATGTTAGATAACCATACTCTCTATTATAATAGGTTTAGTGCTTATTCTGTGGACTGGAAATTTTATTTTATCTTAAATAGATTCCATTTTAGTTTGTTTGGTTCTCTTCTTTTTATGATAAATCTGGGTGGATTTTATTTGATTAAGTTTACATTCATAATCAAAGATATAGGCTTATAAATTTGAGTATTAGTATTCAAATTAACAATTGTGATGTTCCCTATGGGAGTTGAATAGGGAATGGTATTTCGATTGTTGAACTTGGATAGAGATATGAATGTCCTATACCTATGCATTGTAGGCAGATCATTCAGTTGAGTAATAGTGTTTATTTTTGGAGCTTTGTGAATTCATTTTTAAATTTGGAATTAAAATAAGTAATATAAACTATAGAGAGTTGTTTTATTACTTCTATTTTCCAAGTATGGGCTGTAGATTATACTCCTTCTCACATCAATGATTATTGTGGGTGACATGAGTATACTATGTGGTGTTTTCAGGTTCTATGACTGGTTCCCATACTAGGGTTGGTTTACATTCAGTCAGGGCCTCCTCTAGGGATATCATGTTCCAAAATTTTCAAGCTATCTCCATGTTATCTATTTTTTACCTTATATTCATGAACAATGGTTGTTTAGTCTGTCAGTTGTAGTTTGTGGTTTTATCAAATTGTTTTTTGAGGTAGATCAGTAGATGTCTCTGAGTCACCTATTGTGAGGAGGGTCTTTGGTATTATATTGGAGAGGGTTTATGGTGGGTTCATTCCCAGTAGGTAGGAGTCTTATTAAGTTTAGGTTTGTAATTTATCTCTTGGTATGGTTTGTTAGTAGAGGCAGTTTTCAACAGTTTGGATGATTTTGGGTTTTCTCTAGTTGGCTCCTTGCTGGTCTCTTTTTTCCTCATTGTTTAGTTTGTTATCTCTTATTTGTAGGTGTAGTCATGTTTATTTTTTGGTTTGGATAGATTTACCTTGGTTCATTTTATTCTGACCTTTTAATTTCGAAAAGAACATGGAGTAAATTTGCACTTATATTTCAATATGTTTGGCTCTATTGGTAAGGTATAGGAATCGGTATTTAATAGATTACCCTTTGTTATTTTTCCAACTTCTCCTCTAAGTTTATTTTTAGTCTCTTTTTAATACCATGTATATTGTATCTATTTCTACTTTATAGTTCTCAAAAGTCTTAAATGAGTTATTAGGGCTTTAAGTATGTATGTTCGTTGTTTATTATAACAGGGAATTGATTCTAAATTGCATTCTATAATCTACTTTGTAGACTAGGATGTATCACTTAATAAGTTTTGATGAAATAGTGTATCTATTATTATCAGGTAAGCAAACTATCCTAACCTCATAATTAGTGTGTTGGTTTGTTTTTTTTGTAAGTTAGATTAGTTTTCCTCATGGTTGTGGTTTAATGCAGGTAGAATATACTCTGGCAATAGCATTAGAAGATGTGAGACAACTGTAAATACCAGGGGTATGCCCCTATATGTATGTAATATAAATTTAAGATGGACGTAATCAATAGTTCACTGGAGTATGCCCCTTTAATATTTTGTAATAATATAGGACTTTTGTCTCAAGCAAGACTAGAGGTTTTCTTCTTTATTCTTTCCTACTAGTGCCTATTTGAACGGAGTAAGCTTCTGTAATCTTTCTTTTGATTTAATAAAATTTATGATGGCCTTGGCTATTTATCGATTTAAAATTAAATTAAATTAATGATTATTTAATTAGAGTTGCATTTAATTAATGAGCTTTAATTATTTCTAATAATTTAAATAATAAACTATGCTTTAAATAGTGCTTGCACTAATTAATAAAGTGGAGGAAAAGAAAATATAAAAGAATATTTTTTTAAAAAATTTATTTAAATGTGCATGAAAGGATTAAATAATAATAAATTATTTATTAAGGAAAGGCCTTTGCATGTTTAAAAATAAAAAACCCTAGGTAGAGTCAAACTCTTTATTAAGAGATTCAAGCTCATTTCTACACAAACAGGTTTGGAGGAGCCAATTTTTGAAAAGAGGTTTTTTGAAGGAAAAGGAAGATTCTTGCTTGTTTGTAATTTTATTATTTAGCATCAGATCTAGGTAGGATCTTGTGGGTTTGTGCAGTAGTTGCTTGTTCTTCAAATTCCTATCTTCTTCATGGCTGTTGGGTTTCTATTTTTTAGAATTTCTCTAGGTTGAAACCCTTGTTTGAGAAAACTCATTTCCCTTATAGAATTGTCCATGATTTAATCTAAAACCTCATTGTGAATTTATTGTTCTTGTGTCCTAAACATAAAAATGAAAACCAAAACCTTGTAGTGAAATTAAAAACTCTATAAACAGTAATACTTTGAAAAGAAAACTGAAACCTTAGTTGTTATTAAATATTTATGTTTTAAAATGAAAAACAGAGCTTGAAAACCTGTAAGTGTAAATTAAACCTTTGTTTTTTCATAACCTAAGGTATTGAGAAAGTTATATTGTATATACTTTATGTGACGTGTGAGTTACTAGTGTTGGGGTTTTTGGGTTTGACTTAGCTTTGGCCAGTTCAAATGTTTACCAGGGGCTTATGGGTTTGTTTTGTGATGTCATGATGATGTTTTGTAAAGGATCTTTTATGCCTGACCCTAATGATATTTTTGTTATGACAAGTTTGATCAAACATTTGATGTGCTTTCCAATTTCTTGTGTGGGGCTGAGATGAATGGTGTGACTTTTCTGATATAGCCTTTGATTCTTTGATTGGTTATCTCTAGATTACTTCCTAGTTACTTATATAGGACTAAGGTGATTAAACAATTTTTTTTTGGAGATGTCATGTTATGATATGGATTTGGTCTATATTACTTGACTTTGGATTAGTCTCGTTAGGATGATCATATTGGTGAAATCTGTTATTATGACCAGTAATATTTTAGAACTTTTCATTTGCTTGTTTAATAGCTGATGTGTGGTTTATAGTCATTTGAGATATTTTTCTTATACTAAACTTAGGGTAGTTTATCTATATGTCATATTGGGAAGTGGCTTGCAATGGAGGTTGAGGCCCTAAAGAGGTTGTTGGGTAACCCATACTAGGTTATTTTAATTAGTGATAAAATTTTATTAAATGGGTTTAAAATGTATTAATAAGATATTGGTACCACAAAAGTCATTAAAGTATCTAGAGTATTTAAAAGCTACTAGGGTAACTTTGGAGCTGACTTGTTAGTATGTCTTGTTTGTACAAAAGGATACTGATGCTCCATAGAGACAATAAGGGGCAAGAGTATTAAAAAATTGCTAGGGTGACCTTAGAGTTGCCTCGAACAATGACACTTGCCCACTTACATTATAGATTTTCTACATGTCATTGCTACTTCTGGGATTAGTTGATACTTGTGTCTTGGTACCCTTTGAGATAGTTTTATTTTAGGTGTTTCCTTGACTTAGATGTTGGTTTTGACATACGTTGTTGATATTTGTTTGGGACTTGATTTTATCTCCTCTAAATGGTAGGAGTGGACCTTTTATGGTTTCACAAGGTTGGGTGGTAGTCCATTTTCTTATATCATTGAGATCTAATTGTTGGATGTTGTTGTCAGAGGTGATTATGTAGTTGATCCTTGTTTCTGATCTTGTACTTCTATTAGATGATTATATTCTATTGTACTATATTTTTTTATCAAAGTTATTATAAGATGATGTATTATATTCTTGATGTATATTAATTCTTTCTTCCTTTCATACCCTGTGACTTGTACAATGGATGATTGTGCATTTTGTTTACTGCCAAGTGGCATCATTTGTAATTGTATATTATTTAAATGGAATTGTAATTGTAGTTATTCTTTGATGTGGGTTTGTTATATATTGGTTCTAGTATTAATTAAACTTAAATTTGATTCAACGACATGGGATCCTTAAGAGATGTAATTTTTTTATATGTTTCTTATTTATGAATGTATGTTATTGCTTCTTCTATTTTATAATTGTTGTTATATATTATCTTTCAAAAAAAATGTTTGGAAAACTTAGTGAAACTTTAGGTTAGTTTCTTTTGGGTCCCTTGGCAGGGCATTACTTCTAGTATCAAAGCTCGAGTTTCAACATTTGGAGCTCTAGGTATATTGGAATGCCACTCATTGATAACTAGTTAACTGAAACAAAATTTGAACTATTATATGTATCTATTACAAACTTGAACCTAAACAGTTTGAACAAAAAGATTAGAAGTAGTTGAACTTTTGAACATGAAACTTTGAGACTCATAACAATTATGTTCTTGACTTTCAATTTATGTGTATACATTATAACTTTTATGTTTTCCAATGGATTTAGAGATGTTGATCTTTTGTTTGGAGTATTTTAGGGGATCTATTTCAGTATTTGTTAAAAAGATGAATGTTGGACCAATATGGTTTTTAGTGTATTATTAAACCAAAATCATATTTCTATAAGAGAATAAAAGTGTATACATAGTTAATATATTTGTATTAAGTTCTTAAATTATCTTTTTGTTTGACATTGTAGATAGTATTGTTTGACTTTAGTTATTCTAGTCATTTTAGTAGGCTTCTAGGAGTAAGCCTAAGTCTAGGGGGAATGGATGTAATGTGTACCCCTAGTTTAGTTTTATTTTTCTTTTAGGCTTCTAGGAGTAAGTCTAAGTCTAGGGCCAATAGATGTAATGCCTACTCCTAGTTAACTTTTCTTGTCATATTGCTTGATTCTTTTAGGCTTTTTTTATGTTTGTGTTTTCAATTATTAGTATTGATTACCAAATTAGATTAAATGTATTTCAGATTCAATTGATATATGTGTTGAGTGAGTTACTTCGTGTGTTCAGGATTATTTTGATGATGTTACATGTATGCTCATATAGTGATTTCAATAATTTCATGATGTTAGTTAGAGGAATAATTTATATATAGTTGTTATGGTTACTTACGACATACTCTCATGTGTATGGTGTACTTGTCTATTTTACTTTATTATTGACATTCCTGATGTGGTTGAGGAAGGGAGTTGTAAGAAAGTTCTAGTTAGGATCTACACATGTACCAATCCCTGTCATTGCCTATTTAGTTTAGAATATATGTTTTTGTACATTTGTGGATTGTATGTAGATTGTAGGTACTGAGTATCGACTTCTCTGAATTGCCAGAATGAGTGTACCCTATCGTAGTATCTCCATTTTATAAATGGGAAGATAATTCTTGAGTTTGAATCCTACACCCTAAGCCAATTGTACTAGAAATTAGAACAAGTATTTGAGTTAGTTCATGCATCTGAATTCGTCAAGTGACATGAATTCATGATTTTGACCGTAGAGTTTGATTATGTTCTTTGTCCAGTTGAGTTGTCGTATTTGGTTTTGTGGGTCTATTGTAATTTTTAGTTATAATTAAATCAAATTAAAAGATAATTTAATGAAAATTTTATTTAAAAAATTCTATATTTAATTATATTTAATTAATGGAGAAATTAATTAAATAAAAGACTTTAATTTAAAATATTTAATTAAAGATCTAATTTTGGCATATTTATATTTATTTTATTTTATTATTATTATTTAGGAGTTTTATTTTAATAATAAACTCTAATTAATATTATTAGTTGAGTAATAAATATTATTTCATTAAAAAGAACATATTTTAATATGTGAATATTTAATTAATTAAAAACTAATTAAATTTATGCTTTAAATAAAAAGTCTTGAATTAGAAGACTAAATTTTAAAGTCTAAATTTAGAATATTTGGTTTTAAAAAAATTAGAATATGATGTTATTTGATTAATTAGAAATTAATTAAATATGCATTTCAATTTAAAATATTTATTTCAAGAGTCTAATTTTAAAAGTTGGATTAAAATAGAATTAGTATAGTAAAGATTAAATATTTAATATTTTTTTGTTATGATTCTTTAATTAATAGTTATTAAATTAGAGTTGGATTTAAATAATGAGCTTTAATTATTTTTATTAATTTAAATCATAATCTATGTTTTAAATAGTCCTTGCACTAATTAATAAAGTGGAGGAAAAGAAAATATAAAAGAATATTTTAATTAATATGTTCTTTAAATGTTCATGAAAGGATTAAATAATAAAAGTTTGTTTTTAAGAAAAGGCCTTTGTATGTTCGAAAATATGAAACCCTAGGTAGAGTCAAACTCTTTATTAAGAGATTCGAGCTCATTTCTACACACAGAGGTTTTGGAGGAGCCAATTTCCAAACATAGGGTTTTTGAAGGAAAAGGAAGATTCTTGCATGTTTGTGTATTCATTATTTTAGGATCGAATCTAGGTAAGATCTTGTGGGTTTGTGTAGTAGTTGCTCATTTTTTGAATTCCTTTCTTCTCCATGTTTGTTGTGTTTCTATTTTTCAAAATTTCTCTAGGTTGAAACCCTTGTTTGAGTAAATTGATTTCTATTATAAAATTGTCTATGATTTAATCTGAAACCTTGTTGTGAATTTATTGTTCTTGTTTCCTAAACATAAAAATGAAAACTGAAACCTTGTAGTGAAATTGTAAACTCTATAAATAGTAATATTGGGAAAGGAAAACTAAAACCCTAGTTGCTATTAAATCTTTGTGTTTGAAAATGAAAAAGAGAACTTGAAAACCAGTAAGTGGAAATTAAACCTTTTTGTTTTCATAACCTAAGGTATTGAGAAAATTATATTGTATGTACTCTATGTGATGTGTGATTTACTAACGTTGGCATTTTTGGGTTTGACATAGCTTTGGCAAGTTAGGATGTTTATCAAAGGCT
Source organism: Cupressus sempervirens (assembly GCA_028749045.1). NCBI lineage: Eukaryota > Viridiplantae > Streptophyta > Pinopsida > Cupressales > Cupressaceae > Cupressus > Cupressus sempervirens. Next base: position 349,162,540 of record CM053789.1, read on the forward strand.
TGGGGGTTTGTTCTATGATGTCATGATGATATTTTGTAGACTATCTTTTATACCTAACAATAGGGATATGAGTTCTATGATGAGTTTGATCAGGCTTTTTGATGTGCTTTCTAGTTTCTTGTGTGGGACTGAGATGAATGGTGTGAATTTTTTGATATAACCTTTGCATCTTCGATCAGTTATCTTTGGATTGCTTCCCAGTTACTTGTAAAGGACTAAGGTTATTAAATGATTTGTTTTTGGTGATGTCATGTTATGGGATTTGGTTTATATTTACTTGACTTTGGATTAGTCCTATTAGGATGATTGTATTGGTGAAATCTATGATTATGATCAATAATATTTCAAAATTTTCCAGTTGCTTATTTAAGAACTCATGTGTAGTTTAGTCATTTGAGATCTTTTTTTGTTGTTGAGATTAGGGTAGGTTATATGTATGTCATGTTGTGAAGTAGTTTGCAATGGAGGCTGAAGCCCTGAAGAGGTCGTTGGCTAACCCATTGTAGGTTTTTTTAATAAGTGATAACATTTCATTAAATGGGTTAAAATGAATTTATAAGATATTGGTACCACAAAAAGTCACTAGGGGTCTAAAGTATTTAAAGACTGCCAAGGTAACCTTAGAGCTAACTTGTTAGTATGTCTTGTTTGTATGACAGGATATTGATGCCACATAGAGACACTAGGGTGTGGGGTATTAAAAGACTGCTAGGGTAACCTTAGAGTTGGCTCATGTGATAACACTTTCCCACTTACATAGTATATTTTATACATGTCTTTGTTGCCTCTGGGATTATTTGATACTTGTGTCTTGGTACCCTTTGAGATAGTTTTCTTTCAAGTGTTTCCTTGACTTAGATGCTAGTTTTGACTTTTTTTATTGATATCCATTTGGGACTTGAGTTTATCTCCTCAACATAGTGGGAGAGGACCTCTTTGGGTTTCACGAGGTTGAGTGATAGTACATTTTCTTATACCATTGAGATCCAACCATTGGATGTCATTGTTGGAGGTGCTTATGCAGTTGATCCTTCTTTCTAATCTTGTACTTTTGTCAGATGATTATATTCTTCTGTACTATAATTATTTATTAGAGTTCTTATGAGATGATGTATTGTATTTTTTATGTATATTGTTTCCACCTTTCATAGCCTATGAATTGAGCATTGGATGATTGTGCATTCTATTTATTGCCAAGTGACATCTTTTATAATTGTATATTATTTAAATGGAATTGTAATTGCAGTTATTCTTGATGTGGATTTGTTATATATTGGTTTTTAGTATTAATTAAACTTAAATGTGATTCAACATCATGGGATCCTTTAAGAGATGTAATATGTTTATGTGTTGCTTATGTATGAGTGTATGTTATTACTTCCCCTATTTTAGAACTGTTATCGTATATTATCTTTCAAAAAAAAAATGTTTGTAAAACTTAGTGAAACTTTAGGTTAGTTTCTTTTGGGTCCCTTGGTGGGGCATTACATTACGCTAAAAAAATAGAAATGGTGCTAAAAAATTGTGCTTGGGATCTTTGACGGTAGTGGATACATGTGCTATGACAATTGAACAACCTTAGAAAATAATAGGACGGTGAGAAATTCAATTCTTGCATAGACTATTTAGGAAAATCATTAAGACAATATGAAATCTTCCCTATTGAATCAACAAATTGTTTATACTAATGGATACATCAAGTTTGTGGCGAGTGTTGTTGATGTGGGGTGACAACCACAAATGAGGATTCAAAAGAAATTTGTAGAAAATATTTGGATTTAGTAGTTATGGTTTATCCTATTTGTTTATTTAGTCAATAAGCTCTATGTGGGAACATCGTTCCTATAAAACTATCTTTTTGGCCAAAAAATTGTCAGCCTTTGACTAGGAAACTGTCAGCCCTTGCCGCTAATTATTTTTCGACTAGTTTTATCCCACTCCAACTTTAACTCTTGTTTTTTCCTATTTATTTAATTTAATTAGCTATTATCTACACTGTTAACTCTCTTTTTTTTCTTATTTATTTATTTATCTCCATTGTAACTCTTGTATTTAATTTATAAATCATTTTATCCATACTTTTAACTTTTAAATTTTTCTATTTATTTAGAAAATTAATTAGTTGTTATCTCCACTTTGACTAATATTTTTCTTTCTTTTTATTTAATTTTAATTTTTAAAATTGATTGAAGTTTTAGTTTTTTGAAATTATTTTAATTAGTTTATCTTTTTAACTTTAAATATTAATTTTTGGTTTAGCTAATAGGATATTTTTGAGAGTTCCTATTTTATTATTATATTTTATATATTTTTCATATTAATTTTATATATTAATTTTTGAAGTTTTTTTAAAATAAATATTTTTTCATATATTTAAGCCAATAGACTTTAAATTAGTTACATTTTTAGTTTTTATAATTATTTTATAAAGTTTTAGTTTTAAAAAATATATTAAATTAGTTTAGTTTATCACTTAAAATATTGATTTTGAGTTGAGCAAATAGGATTAGCGATTAGGATAATTGTATGATTGAAGTTTTAGTTTTTAAATTATTTTAATTTATTTTTAAAAGTAGTTTAGTTTTTCATTTAAATATTAATTTTTAGTTTAGCCAATATGATATTTGTGGGATTTTTTATTTTTTAATATATTTCTCATATTAAATTTTTATAATAGTTTTTTTTTTTTAGGATTATTTTTAAATGATTTTTTTCATATATTTAACTTGGTAGATTTTAAATTAGTTTAGTTTTAAATTTTTTTAAATGATTTTATTCATATATTTAAGCTAATAGACTTTAAATTAATATAGGAGATATTTTTCCACACCAAGTTAAATTGTATTGTAATCACGATTTAACTATGTAGTTTTTAAGTCAAACACATTGACTTATGTTTAATGAGTAGTGATTTACAAGAATCCATCTCTCATGATAATAAATATAACACTTAGTAATCATTGGATCTAGGTGATGCTCACAAAGGTGAAGCACCGAGACTTTCCTTAGTTTAGTTTTTAGTTTTTATAATTATTTTAGTTTATATTTTTTTGTCCACTATACACATTATTTTTTTCATATTTTTTTATTATTAGTTTTTATAATAGATTTTTATGGGAATGTTTTTTAGATGATAATTTATTATTATATAATAAATTAAATAAATAAATAGTATTTATTTAATTTATTACAAAATTAAGTATTATTTTACCTAAAGTAAACAAATATTGGCTCATCATTGCAAGCACAAAAGTTTGCGACTACTAGTCTTATTTCATTTGGCTTGAGTAGCTATTATGAGTTGCTTATACTTATCAGAAGAAGCTAAAGACTATAAAAAATAATATCAAAATTTTTTAATTTATTTTTAAATTAACTATAGTTTTTAGCATTGTTTTTGCTTTACTACCTATTTCATTTAAAATTATAAAAGAAGTAAAATCAAAACATTTATTGATAATAATATCATAATATTTTTTAAAGTAATTTAATGAAAATAATATTGTATTTTTAAATTAAAAACTCTATGTTCAACTTTATAATATTTTTAATTTTTTATAATGATAACCTAATTAAATTAGTTATTAGTTATTTATTTATCATTTTTTTTTAAACATTAGTCGATTATTATGTGATTTTATTAGTTTGTTTAATTTAACTTAATTAGTTTTTTAATAGTATAGAACTAATATTCTAAGAATTTTTAAAATGAATTATTTCTATCATACAATGAAATCTATCTTTACTTTAATTCATCACTATAACATTTTGTTATTTTTTATATTTTTATATTTTATCTATTTCTATTAGTTACTTTAATTTAACTTGATTAGTTTTAATATCACAGAAAAATAAAATTAATTTTTTTTAAATTATTTATTTCTTCCTAATTTTGAAAAAACAAATATCCTATCTACAAACCATGCACAAAAGCATCAGAGTGCTAGTTTCATTTAAATGAAACTAATCAAACAATCAATTGTTTATCACAAATAATTAAATTAATAAATATAAATATTAAACTACAAATTAACACTTTAAATAATATCAAATTAATACAAAATACTAAAAGTTAATATAACCTTATGAAATTGATAATATACTCATAAATAAATAAATAAATAAAAATACAAATAATAGATCCAAAATTGAACATTTAAAAATTAACTTAAGAATTATAAATCTATAAGATCGAATTAATAGTGTGTTAGCATTGGAGACATCTCACCTTTAGCATGAACTAATGATATGCATAAGAAATATATAAGTACATAATAGTCTTTATGTTTCCCTATTTATTTATAGGGCATAAACTATGCCAATTAACAATTACTTTCAAAATATATTTAATACAATTCATACTTTTCACATATACTGAATCAGTAGCGTATGCATGAATAATCCATAACCTGGAAGCATGTCTTTCATCTTTGTTCTAGGATTCTTCCATCTTGTACAACCAATTCCTTATAAACTCTAACAAGTGGATTATGTGCATGGAATTTGTGATGAATTTTCCTTCTCTTGCTAAGGGCATTACTTAACCCCTCACTTTTAATCTCGCCTATCAATTTATCACACTCCTTCTCCTCCTCATTACTTTGGCATAGTAGCTGCACCATTTCTTCACCCCTCCCATTTATCACTTCTCTTTTCTCTTCCACTACTATTATACTTATTCCCTTACCCTTTCCCTCTTTATCTAGCATAGTAACAAGATTCAATAACATACTTCTCACCTACACTATCCTTTCATTAACACCCTACCTACTTAACTCATCCCACAAATATTGAAGGTATGCACTTCATCACTCGCATACACTGTTCCATTGCATGTGCATGAAGCAGAGATGCATTTCAATGCACTCATAATGCATCAATTCATATTGTTTTATTAATTTCATGCTTAATAAAATTGCATGTTGCAGTTAGCTTCAAAGCCATCATTTTAAATTATTATTTTAATTAGTTTACATAGAATGCAAAACTATTATTATCATCCAATCCCTTTGCATGTTATTGTTTAGGATTTTTTTATTGTAGTTTTCACTATCTTCCTTGATCAGCATTCAGGGTTAAGTTCTTTAGTTTTTCTATATAATGTACTCCTTAAATTCATAAATATACATTCAATAAAAGAAAAGTTTTGATTCTGATTTCTATTACTCATTGTTTATGTTCTATATTTTTATTTCTTTGATTATCAATATAGTATAGGAGCTTTTATTTTAGATCTTCAATTGATATTAGAGAAGGTTGTAGAATATTGTTTTCTTGTAGGTAGAGCAACAGTTTACTCCAAGATCTTTTAGAATGGAAAATGATGTTAACTTTCCATTCCTTCTTCCATTTTTTTTTGAGGACAACTATGAATACTAGAGTATCAAGATGAAGATCCTACTATGATCTCAAGATCTTTGGGAATTAGTAGATAGATGATACACCGAGCCTGCATACCTTAATGCTTTAAATGACTTAACACGGGACCAATGAAATCAGTTGAAAGAAGACAAGAAGAAGGATAATTAAGCTCTTTTTCTCACTCAAACTACATTGGATATGTCTATTTTCCCCCATATAGATGGTATGAAAAAGTCAAAAAGATGCATGAGAAGCCCTTCAAACAACATACCAAGGATCTAACAAAATAAGATTGGTGAGACTTCGAACCCTTCGAAGAGATTTCAAAAATTTAAGAGTGAGAGATGTTGAGTCTGCCATGAGTTTATTACAAGGGTTCAAACTATTATCAATCATTTTAAGCTCAAGGGGAAACTATAATAGAGCAAAAAAATGTATAGAAGATTCTGAAATCTCTTCCTCCAAAGTTTGATCCATCGGTCATAGCCATTGAATAGAGGAAAGATACATCTACCTTTATAATTGAAGAGTTGATAGGTTCTTTGCAATCAAATGAAGAGTACATGCAGTGTTGAATAAAGAATATAGTGCAAGTCTTTTAGTCTATAGTCAAAATTGAAGCAAAACCTCTAGCCCCTTTTCAATTAAATAAAACTCAAGGGGAGTCTTCTACATCAAGAAGATGTGGTAGAGGATGAGGAAGAGAAAATAATTAAGGAAGAGGAAGGAGTTCTAAGGATCAAAGAAGCATAAATTGTAGATATTTTGAAAGGTATGGACACTATGAATCTAAATGTAGAAAGAAAAAATATGATTTGAATAAGTCACTAGCCAACTATACTAAAGAATATTTTGAAGATGCAATGCACTCCATGCTCTTTACATGCAATTTAGAAAAAGAACCTCAGAAGGACATATGGTTTCTTGATAGTGGGTGCTCAAATCATATGACAACTAAATATGATCTCTTTGTCAAATTAGATGAATCTTTGAGAAGTCAAGTAAAATTTGGTGATGATAAAGAGGTTGATGTTATGGGAAAAGGTAGCCTTGCACTGAAAATTAAGAAATGAGAAATTACTTATATTCATGACATCTTGCATGTGCCCAAGTTACAACATAATCTTTTGAGTATTGGGTAGCTTGTAGCAAAAAATTATAAGGTTAATTTTTAGGATAACTCTTGCAAATTTTTGAAAAATCAATTAACCACCATCTTGTATCAAATATTTGTATGACAAAGAATAGATTATTTCCTCTCACTTTAGTTTCTGCCAATATGCATGCTCTTAAGGCAACCACAGTTGATTCATGGTTATAGCATCAAAGGTATGGTCATTTTAATTTTCATGGCTTAAGTTTGCTTCATCAAAGGGAAATTTTGAGAGTACTTCCTACCATTCAAGAAAAAGACAAATTTTTTCAGGGTGTGCTCTTGGTAAGCAACATTAAGAAATTTTTCTAGTCAACAAGTCAAGGAAGGTAGAATCTCTTCTAGAGCTTGTGCATTCTAACATTTGTGGTGCTATGCAAGAGACATCCTTGAATAAGAATATCTATTTTTTGAACTTTATTGATGATTTCTCATGCCACACATTGGTTTATTTTCTTAAGCATAAATCAAAAGCACTTGGATGCTTCAAGCATTTAATAGCTATGGTAGAAAAGAAAAGTGGTTATTCCATTAAAATACTCAGAATAGATAGAGGGGGAGACTATTGACAATTGGCTAATGAGGATATGTAATTGTTGTCATTTATGGAAACACATAATGTACATGCTTTTAGGAAACCTTGGAAATAAAGATACTTAGGTTTTAGCATTAGAAAATTGTCTAAGTATGAATTTGATATACAACAGTGTATTGTTGATGTCATATTATGACTAACGAAGTTAGATGGAGATACTATACATGTTGATGATGATGTGTATAACCTCAAAAGTTAGTACAAACTATACATAAAAGAGATATTCATGTTTGAAGTGAAACAAGATAGTGGAATTAAAGGAAAACATTATTTTGTTTGCAAAATAATTATGTGTCCAATTAGGGCCAACATTCTAGATGTTTACTTTTAGTTGGAAAAGTTTATTTTGGTCTTAGTTGACCTTGCAAAATTTTTTTTAAAGGCATGGTATTTATGCAAAGGACATTTTGCGATGAAGGATGTAAGTTGTGTGAGCATTATGATATGTGAACTTATTGTGAAAGTGATATATGTAAAGTTTTGTGAAAGCTATTTTGTGATCTGAGATCAAGCTGAAGATTAGAGATCAATCAAGATAGAAGTTACAATACCTATATTCTAGAAGTATAATTACTTGTTTGGGAAAAGCGCTCTTCTTTTAATTGGAAGTGTATGTTTCAGTAGTTAGCTCATCTCGCATCTACTATACCATAACTCCTAACAGGGTTGGCACAACTCCTAACAAGGTTGGAATCTCCTAACAGGGATTCAAAGTCTCCTAACAGGGACTCCTTACACTAAATTTACTCATTAACTCCCAACAAGGTCAATCCTCTAACAAGGAACTTATGTATGAGTATATTATCTAGTGGGTATCATCCCCACTAGGGGTTTCCCTTGGCCAGGGTTTTCCTAGTTAACAAAATATGGTCTTATGAGTTATCTTTGTGCATGCTTACTACTATTGTTCAACATAAGTTTATTACTTTGTTATATATGGTTTAAAGTAAGAAATAATATCCATTGGTGACTAAATTTTGTAGATTAATGATTCACCCCCCCCCCCCCCCCCACAACCCCCTAGTAATCCTTATTTCTGACAATTGGTATCAGAGCATAGATACTTAGAAGAGGCCTAACATATTGAATAAGATTCTTTTGGATATGCAACAATTGATGAAGAACCTTGAAGAGGCACTTGAGAAAATTGATTTCCTTACTGAAGAAAGAGATAAGCTAAAGGTTGGATAGGAAGATTTGAAAGTATACATTGGAAAATTGAAAGAAAAGATTGAACATCTCAAATCAAAGCTTGAATCTATTGAATCTACTAGTGATGATGATTATTCAAAGCTGAAAATAGAATAAAACATATTGAAGCATGAATTGAAGATTATGAATCTAAAGTTTACTTTGAGGAGTGATCCTAGCAAAGTTGAAACTCATTTGAAGACTGAAAATGAAAATCTAGTAGCAAGTCTAGCAAAGAAGACATCTAAGCTTGAAACATTGAAAGAGGATCATGAAGAAATTTAGAAATACAATATTATTGTGAAAGGTGAATTAACTTAGTGCAAGAAACAACTTGAGAAGCTTTATTCTATCAGAGAAAATTTTGATGATTCAATGTCAATACAAAGACCTACTTATGATAAGATTGGTCTTGGTTATTTAATTAACATGTCTGTAAAGAAACCTGAGATTAGATTAGATTCAAAAGGAAAAGACAAATCTGACATGATAAGATTTAATCTAGTCAATCTTCTAATAAACATAAAAATATTGGACAAGATAACGAAGCTGAAATTTTGGATGAACCAAAGCAATTGGAGTCTCTTAAAGAAATCGGGGATGAATTTAGAGCTATGGTTTTTCTTGTAATGAAATAGGTCATATGAAAAGAGATTGTACAAATAAGTCATTTAATCATGTAAAGGAAATTTTTTGTCATAATTGTCATGGTATGGGTCATAAAGAAATTTATTGTAGGAAACCTAAATATGATAATGATAGAAGGAATAGTAGAATATATAGAAATACTAACCCTATAGATAGAAGATCTAGTGAAAGGACATCGAGAGAAGGAAGAACTTATAAAGAAAGAAGATAGATCATGTGTTATAAATATAACAACTTTGGACACATTGCTCAGAATTGTCATGCACCTAATGATCATTAGAATCCTAGAAGTAGAACTCCAGTATTTGAGTTATGTAACAACTTCAGACATACAACAAAGTATTGAAGAATGGACAAAAACTTAAGAGATATAAGGAACAATGGAAGAAACTTCAGAAATAGAAGGAACAGTGGTAGGAATTTTGAAAATGATAGAAGGAATCATGAAAGGAACTCCAAAACTAACAAAAATAATGAAGATCAAAGAAATGTAGTCAATGAACTTCAAAATAACTCAATGAGGCATTTGTTAAAGGATTGGAAATCTCAAAAGATAAGTTAGATGATGGTGACAAAGGAAGATCAAAGTTAGTTATCGAGTTTGATTCAATTAAGTTGAATTAAGCTTGTTCATAGACCAAAATTTGAGAACTTCATTCAGAGATTGAATTAGAGGTAAAAAAGTTGGGAAAAGGTGTATCGAGATAAGTTTAGGTGGTACCTAATCTCTCTTGTAATTTGGAGATTGTCTAAACAAGTTATGAACAAATTAAGAGTTACTATTATTATAGAAAAGTTAATTTTGTAGTAGAAAATAAAAACTATGTATTTGCAAAGAATTTCATGAAACAAAATCTTGAGGAGCTTTTTCATGCTAGAAGAAATCTATGGAAAACCTCAGGTGGCATCTAAAGATTAGTTAGATGATCTTGACCAGTTATTTGATTTCAAAATGTAATTGATAGCTTTTTCATATTTGCAAAGTACGTAATTAATGCAAGTTCAAGTTGATGGAATAAATGGAGTACAAACTTTATTTAGAAAAAGGTATTTTATCATTTTTTCTACGAATTTATTTGGTAAAAGTTAATATTTGTTAGAAGAATGGATATTGCAATAGTGCATAATGTTGAGAATGAGGACAAACCTAAGTTGAAAGTTGTTTCTGTGAAACTCATAGAAGGAAACCCTAACTCAACATTATCCATTACTCTAAACAATGTAGTATATTTGGAAGATGTAGTAAGTTATCTTAATAGTAAATTTGAATCTATTGGGATTGAATATATGACCAAGGATATGGAATTAATTTTCAATCACGATATGACTATGAAGCCCAAATTTGAACACTTTAAGGAACTAGACCTATTCAAATATAATTTCTATAGTGAATTGGACACAGATGAGTGGACACAAATCATACTAAGAAAAATACAAGATAGAAAATTATGGATGCAAGATAGTGTAGTTGATATCTCAACCAACCTTTTTCATGAGGTAACTAGTCTTAGTAAACAAGGCAGCGTACCTATAGGTGAGAAAATGGTTAAGAAGAAAGTCGAGAGTTATACAAAGGTGGTAAATAATGGAAGGCCATGGTGATTAGCACCATTAAGAAGGATGATGTAAGATTCCTAAGTAGAATTATTTCCTACTCTGTATGTGCAAGTTCAAAGATTGATGAATTGTAAGCCAGATTCATCTATGCAACCTACAAGATATGTGTTGAGAAGGAACAAGTAAATCTTAGTGAAATTCTAAGAATGAAACTTCTAGATAACCTTGAAAAGATCAAGAGAACTAAGAATTGTGTGTTTAGATTTCAATCAAATATTCTTTCATGTGCTTAAAATATTTTCATATTTGTTAGTCACAGAGATAATGAGCAGTGATATGTGTACAATGGAGAAGATCACAAAAGTATGCAAAAGACATCCTAAAAATAAGATATTGGATAGTGGGAACTTGATTTTGAAGACATTTAAAAATGAAAGGAGACAAAGATTCAGAATTGCACCTGCATTTGTAGATAGATTTAAAGATGACATTTATATTATGGTTCATAAAAATTATACCTATATTCAAGCAATAAAACCTCAAGAAACATTTCTTGATCCCTTAGGTTATGAATTGAATGATGATATAGCAGTTGGACACATTGATTTTTTGTTGAAATCAAAAAGGGACAAAGCAGAGTATAGATTTGGAACCTATGATGAGATTACCTAGTCAGCTCATTAGGCATCCTTGGAGAAGGCATCTCATAAGAAAATAGAAACTATTAAAAGCCCGTATGACTGAGAGTGAGTCTGAGGTAGTCAAAAAAACCATGAAGCAAGGTATACTAAATTTGTAACCATTGTCAGTATCTATTGCAGAGACATCTTTGAAAAAAAATATTCTGTATGCAGTAGTATCAAATGTGTAGCCAAGTAAGCCAAAGAGAAAATCTAAGAGATTAGTGGTATTTGTGACCACAAAGACAAAAAGGGTCGAGCAACAAGCCACTGGACCAAGCAAAATGCAAAAGACATTATTGACAATTGTTGAGTCTAGCGATGAAGAAGAAGAACAAAAATTCAAGCAAGCAGAGAAGGTGACAACTTCTAAGCAATCAAAAGGAAAACCTTGACAACCCTAGAAGCCAAAGATAGAAAAGATAAACTCGGCTATTGCTATTAAGGGTAACTTTGTTTAGATGAATAAATTATATGATTTATATAATAACTTTGAGAAAGATCATATTGATATCTCTATTGTGAGATACATTATAGTAAATAATCAGAAATTGAAAGATATTGAGGGCATAGTAAACCAAAAAGTCTATGATAGAATTATTGAGAAGAAGGCACCTATAAGAGAAGAAGATTTAGAACTTTGGAAGTCTATGCTAAGAACTATTTGTAAGATTGATGATGAAGAATAAATTAAGAGATTATTGAATAATCTTGCAGCATATTTGAAAAATAAAGTGAGACCATTTTTTTATGGTGGGTGAGAAAGACAAGTTAAGAAGTGAGACTGTGTCAGCAATAAGTTAGATGTTGATAGAGTCTAAGGCAACATCTTCACCAGTGCCTAGAACCTTGGAAGTGTCAGTAAATAGTGACACTATGTAGATAGATCAGACCAATGTTACCATTATCATTGATGACACAAATCCATTTGAAGGTTTTGAACATAATGAACCTAATACCAATGATATTGAAGACAAACTAAGGAAAAATGAAGAGGAGAAGAGGTTTCTTGAAGAAGAGAAGAGGAAAGTAGCAGAGTCCAAGCAGAAATTGCTTGAGGATGAAAAGAAAAGAGTAGCAGAAGAAGAAATGAGAAGGAAAATAAAAGAAGATGAGAAGAAGAGAGTGGAAGAGGAAGAGAAGAGAGAAAATGAAAAGAAGGAAAGAGAAAAGAAAGAGGAAGAAGAGAGTAGAGTCAAAGAGGCAGCCAAGAAGCAAAGGGAGGATGACACTAAAGCTTCTGGTTCATCTACTTTGATTTTGCTTGCCAGCGTAGCAACTAATGATGATGATCAAACTGACTTGATCTCATCCCTCAAAACTCATTTAGAAGAACGAAACAGTGAAGAGCTTGTAGAAAACCTTGATGGAGGTTACTAACAGACTACATAGTACTCTGGCAATGTAGCACATAGAGGTAGATCTAAAACAGAGGGCATAGGTAGTGCTAAAGTCATTTGATGAAGAATTTACTAATTTGTCGAATGTTGTTGAAGCAAAGGCACAAATTTCACATGATGCTAACTTTTTTAGCATCATTTGTTATAATATTAAGAAACATGTAATAAGTCTTGATACTTGTATCAAGAAGCTTCAAAGGTATCAACAAGATGGGAAGATATTGTACATTAAGTGTACCCTATCTTATAAACCAACTAAGGACATTGACAGTCAAATTGGAGGGAAGATGAGTGAGCTAGAAGCTCTATCTAACTAGATATAGCATCGATATTGTAAAGTTGATGATTTTGAAGGTAAAGTGGCCAGTATTCACAATGATATCAAGAAAGTAGAACTTTAGAAGGAACAAATTTTGAATAGAGTGTCATATTTCAAAGAGTCTATTTCTCTAAAAGTATCTTTTGTTGAGAAATAGTTGGAGGAATGTATGAAGGCCAAGGACACTTAATCTAACTTTTTGTACTTAGACCTTAATGCTGTTGAAATTAAATCATATGCCTTATGTGCAATTCTCACCTCTACTAAATCTATCAAAGAGATATGGACTAAAGGTAAGGACAATATCAAGGAAAATTTTGATGATTGCATAAAGATTCTATCAGCCTAAGGTAGAAGTACAATATTTTTCATAGTAGATGGACAATTTTTGGATAGTTTTTTTGGCCATTTTGACCTTTGTCATTGATGTCAAAGAGGGAGAGATACAATGTGAAAATTGTAAATAAGTTAAAGAGAAGATAAAAGTGTAAAGTATATTGTATGGGGGAGCATATGTAAAGATGGACAAAATATAATAGATGTAATGTTAATGTGTTGTTTATGTTAAGTTTTTGTCACTTGGCCAATTTTCCCTATTTTCTTGCCATCAATGCCAAAGGGGGAGATTGTCGACAATTGGCTAATGAGGATATGTAATTGTTTTCATTTATGGAAACACATGATGTACATGCTTACAAGAAACCTCAGAAATAAAGATACTTAGCTTTTGGCATCAGAAAATTGTCTAAGTATGAATTTGATATACAGTTGTGTATTGTTTTGTTTGTAACTTGTTGATATCATATTATGACTAGGAAAGTTATATGGAGATATTATATATGTTGATGATGATGTTTATAACCTCAAAAGCCAATATAGACTATACACAAAACAATTTTTTTGTGTTTGAGGTGAAATAGGATAGGAAAATTAAAGGAACAGATTACTTTGTTTGCAAAATAATTACTTGTCCAATTAGGGCCCACATCATGGATGTTTACTCTAAGTTGGACAAGTTTATTGTGGTCTTAACCTACCTAGCATAAATTTTTTTAAAGGCATGGTATTTATACAAAGGACATTTTGCGATGAAGGATGTAAGTTGTGCAAGTATTATGACATGCAAACTTACTGTGAAAGCGATATATGTGAAGTTTTGTGAAAGCTATTTTGTGATCTGAGATCAAGCTAAACATTAGAGATTAGTCAAGAAATAAGTTGCAATACCTATATTCTAGAATTCTAATTACTTGTTTGGGTAGTGAGCTCTTCTTGTAATTGGAACTACATGTTTGGGTAGTGGGCTTAACTCCTAATAGGGTTGGAATCTCCTAACAAGGATTCAAAGTCTCCTAATATGGACTCCTTATACTGAATTTTCTCATTGACTCCTAACAGGGTCCATCCTCTAACAAGGAACTTATCTATCAATAAATTATCTAGTGGGTATCATACCCACCAAGGTTTTCCCTTGGCCAAGGTTTCCCTAGTTAACAAAATATGGTGTTATGAGTTATCTTTGTGCATGGTTACTATTACTATTCAACATTACTTTATTACTTGTCTATGTATGGTTTAAAGTAAGAAATAATATCTAGTTGGCAACTAAAGTTTGTAGATTATTGATTCACCCCCCCCCCCCCCCCTCTCAGTAATCCTTATTTCTAACAGAGAATTCATCTCCAAAGAGTTTGTTGATTTTTGTGACATGCATGGTATTCAAAAATAGCTTATGACAACCTTTAACCCCCAATAGAATGCTATTGTTGAAAGAAAGAACTGTGACATTATGGAGATGGCACGAAGTATGTTAAAGTCTAAGAACCTTCCAAATTATTTTTGGGGAGTTGCAGTGGCAACCACAATTTATATATTGAATCAAAGTCAAAAAAAAGTACTTCAGATTATCACTCCAAAGGAAGCCTGGAGTGGACACAAGCCATTATTAGCTCACTTTCATGTATTAGGTTGCCCTATATATGTTCATTTTCTCATTCAAAAGAGGGAAAATTTGGATGTCAAATCCCAACTTTGTATCTTTTTGGGATATTCAAATTCCACCAAAGGATATAAACTCTATAACCTAACACAAAGAAATGGATTATTAGTTGAGATGTAATTTTTGATGAAGGAGGGGTATGGAAATGGAAGAAAGAAGTTAAACAATCTAAACCATTTATCATGGGTAGTGAAGATATTCAAGTCCCTCCTCTCCCCATAAGCTCAAGTGGAAGAAGCTCAAGCCTAAGTCCACCAAGTTCATCTTTAGGTGAAAGTTCAAAGTCATAATCTAGTCCAAGTTCCTCACAAAATATTTGAAGTTGAAATGAAATATATCAAAGGAGTTCTATTGTGGATCCATTTTCTAACTTTGCATTGTCAATTTCCATACAAGTTGAACCTTCTGTGTATGAAGAAGTTGTGACAAAACCAATGTGGATTGATTTAATGAATGAAGAGATGCATGCCATTAAGAAAAATGATACATGGGAATTAGTTCCACTTCCAAAAGACAAGCAAGTGATTGGTGTCAAATGGGTTTACAAGGTTAAATACCATGCTAATGGTTTTGTGAAAAGACACAAAGCTAGACTAGTTGCTAAGGGATTCACATAAACACCTAGAGTAGATTATTTTGAGACATTTTCTCTAGTTGCTAGGGTTGATACAGTTAAAATTATATTCTCTATTGTTGCTCAAAACAAGTAGTCATTCTATCAGATGGATGTAAAATCATCTTTCCTAAATGGTTATATTGATGAAGAGGTTTATGTGGGTCAGCCTATTAGGAAAAAACACTTTGTTTACAAGCTGAAAAAAATACTATATGGGTTGAAGCAATCACCACATGCTTGGTATGCATGAATTGATAGTTATTTTTTGAAGAAAGGATTCATTCGATGTCCCTCAAAGCCAACCCTCCATATCCAAAATTTTGGTAATGACATTCTAATTATTTTTCTTTATGTTGATGATCTCATTTTTACATGTAATAGCACATCTTTCATGGAGAAATTAAAAAAATAAATGAAAGAAGCATTTGAGATGTCAAATCTAGGACTTATGCATTATTTTCTTGGGGTAGAGGTGCAGTAACAACCTGAAAATATATCCATTTCCCAAACCAAGTATGTTGTTGATTTATTGAAGTGGTTTAGAATGATGTCATGCACAACAGTTTCTACCCCAGTAGTCCTTGGTGAAAAGTTAACCAAGGATAATCCAAGTCCCCATGTTGATCCTACATTATACAGAAGTTTGGTTGGGAGCCTCATGTACCTTACTATAATGAAACCTGATATTATGTATGTTGTGATCCTCATCTCTTAGTTCATGCAAGATCCGCATGAGTCTCATTGGCAAGCTGAAAAAAGAAACTGAACATATGTGATTGATATAAGCAATTTTGGTATTCGTTATTCTCTCAATGATAAGTTTGAACTGGTTCCTTACACAGATTATGATTGGGCCAATTTAGTGGATGATCAAAAATCAACCTCTGGTTATGTTTTCTCACTTGGTGTTGGAGTTGTTTCAGGGAGTAGTAAGAAGCAAGAAACCATGGTTCTCTCTTCAAAAGAAGTAGAGTATTTTGCAGCAACAGTAACCAATTGTCAAGCGACATGGATTCAAAGGATTTTGGAATATTTGCATTGGTTCGTGAACATCCTACAAAAAAAATTTTGATAATAGTAGTGTCATTGCAATGACCAAGAATCTAGTGTTTCATGCTAGTCTTTCTATATAATGTACTCTTTAAATTCAAAAATATACATTCAATAAAAATAGAATTTTTATTCTTGTTTTGATTGTTCTTTGTTTATGCTCTTTTTTTTAAAATTCTTTTATTATCAGTATAGCATAAGAACTTTTATTTTAGATCTTCAAATATTTGATGTACTCCCAAAATATGTAAGCATTCCACAAACAGAGGCTTGTGATACTAGACATTTCCTTTCTTTTTGTTTCATATCCTTCTTCAGAAAGATAGTCTTCTCCAATTTTGTTAATGTGGATAGTATATCCTAGTTTTCTTGAAGCATTAGTTAAATGTGTCAATAATTCCAACATCTTGTTAATTTTACCCATGCACAGAATTATCACTTCTCCTCGAATAACTAGCTCTATTACCTGCCGTCAAAAGACAAATAATGAGGGACACACATGGATAAAGATCTAACAAAAAAATAGAAATAATGTTTATCATAAGCCATTATAATATAATTGCAGAGAAATGTGATCTAGTAATGATTGCATTGATGGAAATGATTTTATATTTTGAGAAGATGATTGAGATGAAAAATATGATCTCACCTTCTATTATAACACCTCTGTATTTTAAAAAATAAATTCCAAGCTTGATTGAGAGCTGAATTTGAACTCCTTCCATTCTAACTCTCTTTAGTTCCTTTTCCCAATTTAAAGAGAATGTATATTCTTTGATCCCCCACCTCAATATCATTGGCATTACATCCTTGTATGATATGCTTCCCTTTTCATCATCTACCACTAGTCCAAATCCATAATCTAAAAAAATTGTACCCAATAGAATTGATCAATTAGCCACAAATTGGGGATCAGTGGCCATAGAACGCTTGCAATAGCTTTCTCATACTCCTCTAGATCGTCATCTACCCCCATGCTATTTATAGAAAGTACTTCAACTGGATAGTCATAACTAGTGTTAGTTTTTGGTAGCTTGGATAGTTGCTCGTCCATATGTGATTAATTGGAAAATAATTGTTAGAGTTCCAACAAATATTTTTTAATTTATTGACTTCTTCTAGAAGCCACTAGTAACCTATTGGTTAGGTATTTTTAATCAAGAAGCAACTAGAAACCTCTTGGTTAAGTTGTATAAAAGGGGGTCAAGGGAGGCATTTGGAGAATAGAAAAAAACAAAGGAATAAAAGAAGTTGTAGAAGCATTTGCAGTGTTAGAAAATGAGTTTTCAAAGATAGCAAACATTCTTTAGTATTACCAAGGGAGTAGTGATAGCATTGGGGATAGCAATGGGGAATATTAGTAGGGGAAATTAGGAGATTGTTTGAATTTTTCTAGCAAGGGGCAAGAAATTTTGTATCTCTTGATTTGCTAAAGTTAATATATTTTCCATCTACATAAATGATTATCCCTTAGGGGTTTTTTTAGGGATGATTTGTCCAAAAATATTGTGCTCTTTTTGTTTTGAATTTGTTTCCGTATTTTATTGGTGAAGTTGCAGTTGTGTTATTTTTTAATATTTGTTGTGATTTTGTATTCAATAGTTTAATAATTATTTGTGATAGGAGATTAATAATTAGTGACTGTAATAAATTTAATTTTCACATGGTATTAGAGCAGTGTTGATGGTAGAAGAGTTTTAACCTAGGAAAGAAATTTTGATCTCTTCAAAATTAGTGTTTTAATCCCTTGAGATGGCTTCAACTAGTTTGAGAGATCAGGATATATTGGATGATGCCTCAAATTTTGGTTTCTAGAAGGCCAGACTTTCTTTATTGTTGGAAGAGAATGATACCAAGGATTATGCTACCACTGGTATAGTTGTACCTATAGAAGCAACACAACTTGTAACATATATAAGAAGGATGATGCATAGGCAATGAAGATTATCCTTGATGGTGTCAAGGATCATAATGTTCCACATATCTTGGTGCTAGATACAATGAAGAAGATGTGGGATACCATTTTGAATCTGTAACATAATGCTACCACCAACAAGAAGATGATTCTCAAAGAGAAGCTAAAGAATACCTAGATGAAATAGGGAGAAGATGTCACAAGTTACCTCACCAAGCTTAGACTTATCAAGGATGAGTTAGCAGTTCTTGGAGAGAGTCCCAATGATGATGAGCTAGCGAGAATAGCCCTAAATGGGTTTTCTAAATAGTGGAGTGTCTTTGTTCAAGTTGTTAGTGGATGAGATACCTTACCGAGTTGGGATCAACTATGGACTGATTTCACTCAGGGGGAGTTTAGACTAATCTTGTCAATGGGACTAACAAGAGTCAAAAACGTGAGGTGGAATAGGAAAATGTTGCCATAGCAGGGAAAGGGAAAGCAAACAAGGGATCTAGCTCACAAAGTGAGAATAAGAAGAAGGAACTTTCTAAGGTCAAGTGCTTTGGTTGTCACAAGTATGGTCACTATGTCAGTGATTGCGCAAAAAGGAAGAAGGAAATAAGTAGGTGGCATCTTCAAAAAGTGTAGAATAACTCTCTAGTAGAATGGAAGATGAGTTTTCACTTATAGCTTGTATGGTGAGCTCAACCTCATAGACTATCTAGTGTATAGATAGTGAGGTGCCATTTTATATGACATGAGTGAGAGAGTACTTCTCTAGTTATAAGGAGGAGAACACAAATATCCAAATTTCTATGGAAACTTGTCCAAACTCAACTCAGTTGGGAAAGGAACTATTCAATTTCAAAGGGAGAATGGAAAGATAATTCTAGTTCATGATGTGTTGCATGTGTTAGTATTAGGTATGAATTTGATTTCTATATCTATTCTTTAGGATAAGGGATATAATGTACTCTTTAGAGGGATACATGTGTTTATTAAGCACAAGGATTGGAAATCAACCATAACTATTAGAGTTAGGAGTGCTCACATTTATAGGTTGCATTTTGATACTCCTAAGGAACTCATGAGTAGTTGTAATCCTAGATATCTTGGAGAGCTATGGCATAGGAGGATGGGCCATATTCATCATAGAGCACTCAAATTGCTTTGTGAGATGGTAAAAGGTGCTCCATAGGTGAGAACAGAGTATGATGATGTATATAAGGGATGCATATTGGGGAAGTTTGTGAAAGCATATTTTTTGAGGAGTGATGTCAAATCTAAAGGTGTTCTTGATCTAGTAAATTCAAATGTATGTGGATTGATGTTGACAAAATCTACCAAAGGATATGAGTACTATGTTACCTTTATTGATGATTTCTCTAGGAAGACATGAATATACTTCTTGAAGACCAAGGATGAGATTTTCAGTGGTAACTCCTATGTCATCAACAAGAAAACATGTGAGAGTATGCTTACTCCTAGGAGAAAAACTAATAACTAATTCATTTATCCTAATTAAAATTAAGGGTAAATAATAATAATTTGCACTAACATTCAGTTGGTTCCAAGAGTTCAAGGCTCTAGTGGGGAACTCAACAAGAAGGAAGATGAAGGTCCTTCAATTAGAGAATAGAGGCCAGTACAAAGGAAATAACCTCGAGGAGTTTTGTACCAGAGAAGGAATCAAGAGAGAGTGGATTGTTCCTTACAAACCACAATATAATGGAGTTGATGAGAGGAAGAACCATTCTATATTGGAGGCAAAAGGATCTATGCTACATGACCAGGATATACCCTACTACTTATGGGTAGAAGCGAGTAGTACAACAGTCTACATTCATAATAGGGTTCCACACAAGGTACTAGGGAGGATGACACCAGAGGAAGATTCCATAAGAAAAAAGCCTAATGTTAGTCATTTCACAATATTTGGGAGTTTGGCATTTTGTCATATTCTAGGTGATACACGTACCAAGTTAGATTAAATTGTAGAGAGGGGGGAATTTGTTGGGTATAGTGAAACCTCAAAGGCATATAGGTTTTTTATCCTTGAGACTAGAAGAATTATTGTCAGATGTGATGTTAAGTTCATGGAGGACAAGGCATTTAGAAGGTCTAGAGATTTTCCAACAAATGATTAGAGTGAGCAACTAGCAGAAGCTCCAAGGCCTAGACAAGGGAAACAAAGCATAACTATAGTTACCAATACAAGTGTAGGCTCAGGTGGTGAAATTTCACACAGCATGGGACAATAAGTACAATAGGAAATGCATCTATAAGACTTAGAGGTTGATATTTCATCCTCTATAGTTGGCGGCAAGAACCATAAGGTTCAACAGAAACAAAGGGATACTCAGGATTTTGTGGGAGCTCTTAGGAAGGGTACTAGATAGTGGAGACAACCAACCAAGTTTAATAACTATGTGGCATTAGTTAGTCAGTTGGTAGATAGTGAGCCTTTCAACTATTAGGAGACTGCAAAGCATCAAGTATGGCAATATGCTATGGTTGAGGAGTATTCCTTAATTATGCAGAATGATATGTGTGAGGTAGTGCTTAGACCAACAGATAAGGCAGTTGTTGGATCACACTAGATCTATAATATAAAGTAGCGTGCAAATGGTAGAGTTGAGAAATACAAGGCAAGGTTCATGGCCAAGAAGTTCTTTCAAAAGCAGGGAATAGACTATGAGGAGACATTTTCTCTAGTGGCCACGTATACTTCTATACAAGCTCTAATCTCATCTACAACATAGATGGGATGGTAGATCCATCAAATGGATGTCAAGATGGCATTCCTTACTAGTGAGTTAAAGGAGGAGGTATACATAGAGAAATCAAAAGGCATTGTCACACACAGAAAAGAGACCCACATGTGCAGATTGATCAAATAGGTTTGAGGTGAAGGTATCAAGTTGATGGGCTGTACTGATGCAGATTGGCCAGGAAGTACAATAGACAAAAGGAGTACTTTAGGGTGCTGTTTCAGTTTGGGATTAAGAGTTGTATCTTGGTTTAGTAGGAAGCAAAAATATGTGGCTCTAAGTTCACCAGAAGCAAAATACATAGTAGCTAGCATTTCGATATGTGAACCTATATTATTTTGGAAGTTGCTAGTAGCCTTATTTGGTTAGAAGGTTGAGACAATTGTGATACACCGTGATAATTAGAGTTGCATCAAGTTGTTTGAGAATCCATTATTTCATGATAGGTCTAAACATATAGAGATAAGATATCACTTCATCAGAGATTGCATACAATAGGGGGTTGTTCAGCTACAATACATACCTACAGAGGAGTAGGTAGTAGACATTTTGACCAAGGCATTAGGGGAGGCTAAATTTATCTTCTTCAGAGATAAATTGGGTGTCATGTAGAATAGCTTCCTCGCTAAGAGGGAGCATTAGTTTTCGATAGCTTGGACAATTGTTCATCCATATGTGATTAATTGGCAAATAATTGTTAGAGTTACAACAAATATTTGTTAATTAATTGATTCCTTCTAGAAGCTACTAGTAACCTATTGCTTAGGTTGTTTAAATCGAGAAGCAACTAGAAACTTCTGGGTTAGGTTGTCTTGATCAAGAAGCAACTTGAAATCTCTTAGTTAAGGAGTATAAAATGGGGTCAAGGGAGGCATTTGGAGAACAAAATAGAATAGAGGAACACAAGAAGTTATAGAAGAATTTGTAGTTTTAGCAAATGAGTTTACAGTGATAGAAAATAGTCTTGCAGTGTTAGCAAGGGCACAGTGATAGCATTAGGGATAGCAGTGGGGAATATCAAATAGGATAAATTAGGAGGTTGTCTGAAGTCTTCCAGTGAGAGGCAAGGAATTTCATACCTCTTGATTTTCTGAAGTTAATATATTTTCCATCTGTAGAACTAGTTTTCTCTTAGGCATTTTTCCAACAACAATTTGTCCAAAAATATTGTGATCTGAATTTCTTTTCTTATCTTATTGGTGAAGTTGCAATTGTGTTATTTTTTTATATTAGCTATGAATTTGTTTTTAGTAGTTTAGTAATCATTTACAATAGGAGATTAATAGTCCTTCTGAGCTTGAGATATACATTTTCTAATGCTAAAATTTCATATGTCATTAGAAAAGAATATATTCTCAGAAGCAATACCACTTTACTATCAAGATCCCACACATTCACCTACAAATCATTTTTGCCAATAAAAGTAAAGTTATTTTTTTGTAAAAGATAAATAAAAATTATTACAAATTATGTAATCAGCTAAACCTATAATATTTGAAAAATAATGTCCACCAATTTTTATATAAGATAAAATATAGTACTTAGCTAAAATGGACATACATGTTTATCATTGAGAAGAAGAAAATCATTATATCTTAGCTAGACTACAACATCCTAATAAATCTACACTCTCCAAGCAACTAAGCCAACCAAAAGAGTCAGGAAGTTTGGTTAAAGTATAGCATCCAGACAAAGACAACTCTTTTAATGCTCCAAGACAATGGAAGTCGTTGCACAATATCTCTAATTTATCACAATTGGACAAATTCAAGATTTGTAAACTTTTAGTTTGCTAAAGCCTTGAGGCAGGCTACACAAGTGCCTTGAGGAAGGCTACACAAGCTCTATCGTTGTCTCATATCTAATATTTTCAATGCTTCTAGACCATGAAAAGAGTTGCATAGTTCTTCAATCCTTTAACATCCCTATAAACTCAAGCATTCTAAAAAAGTAAGCTTACTGAACTAGGTGGGAAGCCTCTTTAAGCTAGAGTAGTCTCCAAATGAAATATCTCTCATTCCTGAAAGCGGCAAGGTTTCTTCTGGTAGCTCTTTCAAATTTGAGCATCTTTTGAAAGACAT
Source organism: Cupressus sempervirens (assembly GCA_028749045.1). Lineage (NCBI taxonomy): Eukaryota > Viridiplantae > Streptophyta > Pinopsida > Cupressales > Cupressaceae > Cupressus > Cupressus sempervirens. The sequence continues at coordinate 349,185,858 of CM053789.1, forward strand.
CTTAGACATCAACAAAGAGGTCAACCCTCCCAAGTTATGGGTGTGGGGAAGACTACTTAGACTCCATCATAAGCTAAAATCTATGTGCATTTAGCATGGAAATTTTCCTAGGCTTTCTAGAAACCTCACTAGCTCATGGCAACCACAAAAATTGAGATACTGTAACAAAGTAAGTTTCTCAAAATCACTAGGAAGCTCCTCAAATAGTGTAAGGAAGAAAGGTTCATAAAATTCATTAGAAGCTCATGTAGACTTCTACACTCAAACAAATTAAGAACAAAAAGGGCTTTGAGTTTCATGAATCCCAATGGTAATTGCTTCAATTTATCACAATTATCCAGACATAACTCTTCTAATAACGAGAGCTTCCCAAGTGATTCTGGTAATTGATGGAAATAGTAGTAGAATCAATATAGCAAATATAAAAATAAATCATAGATAGATCTAGATACAAATTAAGTTAATTAATATGGAGCTTAAGCTCTTTTCATTCTATGAGTCACATAGATCGATCAATTCAAACAAGTAGATTTAGATATAATATCATAACTCTTTATATCACATAAGCAAATTACTCAACCATAAGCTTTAATACTTATTAATAATGTAGAAAATGTACTCTTACAAATTAAAATATAGATCTATAAATTAGAGTTGTTGCTCATACAATAAATAGAAAAATAAACTAAACTCTAACTTGCTAAAACTAGAAAATGAGTTGCTACTCTCACATGAAGGCAAAGTTGTTTTTTGTTTCTTCAGTTTGATTTCTACATTGCGTAAAACCTATATTTATAGTGAAAGTCAATATTTATGAGCTTTTCTATCATTTCACATGGTTACTGTGAATGTTATAAATCTTTGTAGCTCGCTCTCTACATTTTGGAAAAGATAAGCTTTGGAGAGAGAAAACATTTATTATTTCTTGATGTGCTCAATATTACAAACTGCACCTATCTAATGCAATACTAACAATGCATGTGTCTTGGTGGTTATGATTAAAACTTCCAATACTTGCCTTTAATCACAACTACCGTCACCTTTGGATTCCCAAAAAATCTCTAAGGTTCTCAAAGCTTTCTTGTCCTAGTAGATTGGTGAAAATATTTGCATACTAATCTTTGGATCTGCAATAATCGAGATATAGCTCTCCATTGTTAATTAATTCTCTAATGAAATGGTATCAAGTATCTATATGTTTTATCCTCCTATGAAATAAAAGATTCTTGGATAATGCAATTGCCAAGTTATTATCACAAAAGATCTATGTTGCTCCCTCTTGTTTATGCCTCAAATCTACTAACACTTTTCTCATCCAAAATTGTCTGACATGTTGCTCTTGATAAGTAAGAGATAATTTCCACAACAAGTCAAATGGTGATATTGCTATCAGGATTTAACTATGTGATTTTGAGTCAAACTCATTGACCCACATTTCATGAGTAGTGATTCAACATGAATCCATCTCTCATGAGAAAAAATGGAACACTTAACACTCATTGGATCTAGGTGATGCTCATAAGGGTGAAGCACCGGGACTTCCCGGGAGGTCACCCATCCCAGTACTACTCTAGCCTGAGCACGCTTAACTACGGAGTTTCCTCCATGGTTAAACCTAAAGCTTGCAACCCCATTTGCAAAACCTTCACCAAGTGTTGTGCCTTATGAACCATTCATTAGAAAGCCCCTTAAGCTCATCAATTGATAAGTAAGAGATAATTTCCCCAGCAAGTCAAATGGTGATATTGCTATCAAGATTTAACTGTGTGATTTTGAGTCAAACTCATTGACCCACGTTTCATGAGTAGTGATTCAACATGAATCCATCTCTCATGAGAATAAATGGAACACTTAGCACCGGGACTTCCCGGGAGGTCACCCATCCCAGTACTACTCCAGCCTGAGTGTGCTTAACTACGGAGTTTCCTCCATGGTTAAACCCAAAGCTTGCAACCCCATTTGCAAAACCTTCACCAAGTGTTGTGCCTTATGAACCATTCATTAGAAAGCCCCTTAAGCTCATCAATTGATAAGTAAGAGATAATTTCCACAGCAAGTCAAATGGTGATATTGCTATCAGGATTTAACTGTGTGATTTTGAGTCAAACTCATTGACCCACGTTTCATGAGTAGTGATTCAACATAAATCCATCTCTCATGAGAATAAATGGAACACTTAGCACTCATTGGATCTAGGTGATGCTCACAGGGGTGAAGCATCGGGACTTCCCGGGAGGTCACCCATCCCAGTACTACTCCAGCCTGAGCGCGCTTAACTACGGAGTTTCCTCCATGGTTAAACCCAAAGCTTGCAACCCCATTTGCAAAACCTTCACCAAGTGTTGTGCCTTATGAACCATTCATTAGAAAGCCCCTTAAGCTCATCAATTGATAAGTAAGAGATAATTTCCACAGCAAGTCAAATGGTGATATTGCTATCAGGATTTAACTGTGTGAGTTTGAGTCAAACTCATTGACCCACGTTTCATGAGTAGTCATTCAACATGAATCCATCTCTCATGAGAATAAATGGAACACTTAGCACCGGGACTTCTTGGGAGGTCACAGGGGTGAAGCACCGGGACTTCTCGGGAGGTCACCCATCCTAGTACTACTCCAGCCTGAGCGCGCTTAACTACGGAGTTTCCTCCATGGTTAAACCCAAAGCTTGCAACCTCATTTGCAAAACCTTCACCAAGTGTTGTGCCTTATGAACCATTCATTTGAAAGCCCCTTAAGCTCATCAATTGATAAGTAAGAGATAATTTCCACAACAAGTCAAATGGTGATATTGCTATCAGGATTTAACTATGTGATTTTGAGTCAAACTCATTGACCCACGTTTCATGAGTAGTGATTCAACATGAATCCATCTCTCATGAGAATAAATAGAACACTTAGCACTCATTGGATCTAGGTGATGCTCACAGGGGTGAAGCATCGGGACTTCCCAGGAGGTCACCCATCCCAGTACTACTCCAGCCTGAGCGCGCTTAACTACGGAGTTTCCTCCATGGTTAAACCCAAAGCTTGCAACCCCATTTGCAAAACTTTCACCAAGTGTTGTGCCTTATGAACCATTCATGCTTGCTTAGCTTCAAACCTTTTATAAGCGGTGTTGGTGCTAATTTTCTATTGATCATATTGAGCGTTATCATTAGCATATTTTTCTTGTGAGATAAATATATCATTTTCATCTTGCTTCACCTCAATGCCAAGAAAGTACTTCATAAGACCTAGATCAGTCATTTCAAATTCCTTCTTCATAGCTTCTTTGAATAAGTCAACTAATAGATCACCTGTAAATATCAAATCATCAACTACAAACATACAATTAAAATTTTACGTTGTTCATTCATTTTTGGGTATATTGTAGGCTCAATGTTGCACCTATTGAAGGCAAAGTTGTTGTTTTTTTCTTTAGTCTAATTTCTGCATTGCCGAAAACCTATATTTATAGTGAATTTCTTATCTCAAAATTTATGAGCTTCTCTATCATTTCACATGGTTATGTGAGTGTTATAAATCATATTTGCAATTAGCTCTATAAATTTTAGATAAGATAATCTTTGGAGAAAGAAAACATTTATTATTTATTGATGTGCTCAATATTACAAATTGCACCTATCTATTTGCAGCACTAACAATGCATGTGTCTTGGTGTTTGTGATTACAACTTTCAATACTAACTCCATAAGATTGGGACACCACGAGAGTTGTAGCCTTCAAGGATGACTCAATTTGACTAAATTGGCAATCCATGTGCCCTGAAATCTCATTAAAGCCAATTTCCACAATTTATTAGAATAGTTTAATTCTAAGATTTGGTTCAAATTCCCACTATGAGGGGGATTTAAAACATCAAGCACTTTCAAATAAGGTTAATCCTACAATTACTACTAATTATAATGATATGAAGGAATGCCCACAGTTGGACTGAAAGGAAAACAACACTTTTGAATAAAGGAAATAAATTATTGTAATTGGAAAATGAGAGAGAACAAATTGTCTTAGCCAAAGATCTCACCTTCTACTTAGTCGACTTTATCTTGCCTTTAAAACTGCACTCGATGTAAGTTAAACGAGAGAGCTTTCAAATTTCTATTGCTAGTAAGACCCTTCATTTTCTTGAACAAATCTGAGCTCATCAAAGATTTTACTACATTTTCCCTGCACATGAGTCCATTTTCCCATAGCGAATACTCTCAGAGACCCGCCCATTGCATCTAGCACCTTTGCAAGTACATTAATTGGACCTATAAATTCTAAGCATCTAAAGCTTCTCCTATTTATTCCTCAAGATAAGACCCTAATATTTGTTAGCCACTCTCCTTTTATTTGAGGAAGAAGCTTTGCACATTTAAAACAAACTCATGAAAATGGTTGTGAAGTTTACATTAAAAAATATTCATTTTTATAACTAGTTTCTCATACCTTATCATTCTACATGGCTTTGATGAACTCTTTGAGAGTTTTGAAGTGGTTATTTTTCATTTATTATAACCTATGTTAAGAAGAAGACTTGAAAATCAGAAATCAAGAAGAATATTTTCCATTCGGTGTATTAATATAAAATAGTATAGGTACATATATAGTTGTGTGCCAAACATATAAAGCAATAGGAAAGGAAAAAACTATAGGAAAGGAAAGAATCAATTTAGGAAAGAATTAGTTCAATATTAGAAAAAATCCAATATTGCAACACGCCCCCTCAAGTTGGTGCACAGATATCCCATGTGCCCAACTTGCCCAAAAACTTCGAGAACACTCAACTTGAAACTGCTTTGGTAAGAATATTGGCCAGCTAATCTTCTAATTGAATCTTAGGAAGCTCCACAATCTTCTCATCCAACTTCTCCTTAATAAACAATCCATTTGCCTCCACATGCTTTGTACAGTCATGTTGAACTGGATTATGAACAATAGCACATGCTACTTTATTGTCACAATATAGTTGAATTGGCCGCCTAGGCAGACAACCCAAATCTCTTAGGAGAAGTCTTAGCCACAATGCTTCACATACTCCAAGTGTCATACCTCTAAATTTTGCCTCTGCACTTGATGGTGCAACAACATTCTATTTTTTGCTTCTCCATCAACGAGATTACCTCCTACAAAGGTGAAATAACCTAAAGTAGAACGCCTATCATCTACTGCTCCAACCTAGTCAGCATCAGTACATGCATCCACACTTTAATAATCCTTATTTTTAGTAAATAAAATTCCTTTTAGTGAGAAGACTTCAGATACCTCAAAATGCATATAACTACATTCATATATTGCTCTCCAAGATTACACATAAACTAGCTAACAATACTTAATGCATAGGCAAGGTTTGGCCTTGTGTGTGCTAAGTACATCAATCTTCCTACGATTCTCTATTATCTCCCTTTATCAATTGGTACCTGATTAGAATCAATACATAACTTCAATCCTTCTTCCACAAGTGTATCAGCGAGTTGACATGCTAACATATCAGTTTCCCTTAACAAGTCTAAGGCATACTTCTTTGAGACAGAAAGATATCTTTATCAGATCGAGACACTTCGATCCCAAGGAAATATTTCAAGGGACCAAGGTCTTTCATTTTGAATTCTTTGAACAAGTAATCCTATAGAGCCCTCATTTCTTCAGGATCGTTTCCTGTAACTATCATGTCATCCACATACACAATAAGTGTAGTGATCTTAACCTACTGATTCTTTATGAATAAAGTATGGTCTAAATTGCTTTGATAGTAACCAAAGGCTTTCATTGACTTTGTGAAAGTTCCAAACCATGCCCTTGGAGATTTTTTCAATCCATATAGTGACTTCTTTAATCTACACACCTTCAGACTATTTATTTCTTGTATCATGCATCTGGGTGGGAGTTCCATGTAGACTTTTGCAAACAACACTCCATGTAGAAAGGTGTTCTTCACATCAAATTGTTGTAATGGCCAACCCAAGTTCATAGCTAGAGACAACAAGACTCGTATTGTTTTAATTCTAGCTATAGGTGCAAATATCTCTATATAATTGATCCCATAGGTATAGGTGTACCCATTTTCCACTAGTCTCACCTTAAAGCATTTAATTGTACCAGCTTCTTTGTACTCAATAGATTAAACCCACCAACATCCAATTGGTTTCTTTCCTGTTGGATGTTCAACAAGTTCCTAGGTATTATTTTTCTATAATGATTTCATCTCCTCATTCATAGAGGCTTTCCACCTTGGATCAGCTAAGGCTTCCTACACATTGTTAGGAATAGATATAATAGATAACTGATTCACAAATGACTAATTTGGTTCTGACAAATAATGGTAGGACACATAATGACTCATAGGATATTTAGCTTTACTAGAAATTTTGGGTTCATATGTGGATTTAGTGATACCTCTGGTGAGACACTGAGGTAGTTGTTTTCTAGATGGTTCATGAACATCCTTGGTAAGCATTTGGTGTCGTGTGAGGGACTCAGATGGAGGTGGATCCACAACTTCAGTTTCTAGGTTCTCATCACTACTTTGATCCAAAGTCTCACCTACTTCTTTATTAACAATTTTAGAGAGTTCCCCTTCTTCAGAGATGTCCAAGCTACCCACATCTTTAGGGTTGTGATCATCCACATCTTCAGAGGTGTTATCCACATCTTTAGAGATGTGATCATAATAGTCTAGAGTCTAAATTTCCTTTTGGTACTCCCCCAGAAGTTCAAGCTCAGAGGAAAAATACATTGATTCTTCATGAAAACTACATCCAATGCAATAAACATTCATTGGGTTGGAGGATTATAGCATTGGTACCACTTTTGATAAGCAACATATCCTAGAAAGACACATCGCAATGCTCGAGGAGAAAACTTGTTACGTTCATGCTTATGGAGGTGTATGAAAGTTATACAACCAAAGAAGTGAGAAGGTAAATTTGGGACAGCCAAAGCAACAACCACCTTAGCAAGAGCCTGAGATGGTGTCTGGAAATCAATATTGCTAGAGGATACCCAGTTGATCAAATATGTTGTAGAGGTAAGTGCTTCACCCCAACAAGATAATGGCATATGGGCTTCTATCAGAGAAGCATAGACAACCACCAAGAAGTGATAATTTTTTCTCTCAGCTACCCCATTCTACTGAGGTGTATTGGAACAAGTAGTTTGATGAATAGTTTTATGTTCTTCTAGATACTGTTGATGTTCAAAAATATTTGCCTCCATTGTAACTACAAAGAACTTGAACTTGTGCCTTGTACTGAGTATGAATCATGTTATAAATTTTTTGAAATAACAAGTTCACATCACTTTTAAACTTCATTAAGCAGACCCAAGTCATCCTAGTACAATAATCAATAAAAGTAACAAACGATTGTGACCCACCCAAGATAGTGACTTTGGATAGACCCCAAACATCAAAATGTATGATCATAAATGGAACTGGACTTTTATTCAAAGTTAATGGAAAAGATGCACAATGACTTTTTGCAAGTTCACAAACTTCACACTAGAAGCTAGAAACATCAAAATTTGCAAATAAACTAGGAAATAATTTCTTCAAGTAACCAGAGGAAGCATGTCCTAGATGTCAATGCCATAACTAGATTTCAGATTTTTGCTTGTCCCTCTGAGAGTCATCCATCTCTAGAGCTTGACATAGCTTGTCCAAACTCTTTGGTACCAAGTCCAAGTAATACAACTTCCCTTGCCTAACACTACAACCAATCATTTGCCTCATTTGGATGTCCTTAAACACACAGAAATCAGGCCAAAAAATTACAACACAAAGTAAAGTAGTAGTGATTTCAAAAATTGACAACAAACTATAATCCAAAGACAGAACCACTAAAATAGAATCTAGATTCAAAGTATCAGTGAAAGGTAAGGATCATTCTCCAATAACTAGGGCTAGAGAGCCATTAGCAATGGAAATATTTTTTTGTGAGGATGGTTTAAGGGATGAGACCTATCTAGAATCAAACATCATATGATTCGTAGCACTGGAATCAATTATCCATTCACTATTAGAAACAAGTGTAGACATATTTAAAGACTTACCATCACTACCCATCACTACTACTAATGTCAAGATCTATCCAGCAACATTATCCTTTTTCTTTGTTTCAACAAACATTGCACTGGAGGTCTTCTTGGAATTCTTCTTCTATGAATCGTGGTTATGATCCCACCATTTTGGATAACCAACAAGTTCAAAGTAGTGACTTTTGGTATGACCAGTTTATTACAATGGGTTCTTTTGTAGGTGGATTTATCAACACCATTAGCGATCTTAGGTAGGTTTTGAGGAGGCCCATTTTGATTAGATCGGTTTCAAGTCACCATGGCCAAAGCTTTAGTCTTTTTTGGTTCTCCAATCATTGTTGTACATTGAATAGATTCATAGCAGACCAATGAATAACATGCTTCTAATTCAGGAATAGGCTCCTTTCTCAGAATTTTACCATGAACTTGTTTGAAGTCACCATCTAAACTAGAAAGAAAAATATGCACCCTTTTTTGTTGAGAAAATGTTTGGTAAGATTCAACATCATTCTCACTTTCCATGATCACTTTATCATGATGATCTAACTCGCCAAAAATCTCGACTAATTCTCCATAATACATAGAATTTTTTGTCATTGTGTTTGGCAAAGAAAGTCCTCTAATTCAAGACAAACACCTACAATTCATCTACTCCATCATAAAAAGCCTTACAAAGAGCTTTCCAAATATCTTGAGCAATGGGTAAGCAAATGTATCGCTTCATAATTTCTAGGAACATAGATATCAACAACCATCTTTTGACCTTTTGATTGTCTGCATACCACTTCTCATATCCATCATCCTTCTCAGTAGGTGGTTGTGAGTTACCACGAATGAAAGAGAATTTCTCCTTCTTAGCAATACGCATCACCATGATCTGAGACCACAAATCATAGTTTGCTTCATCGATTTTAATCCTTGCCTTGAACGATGAACCTTCAGATTGAATAATATTGGGAGCAAATTTTCTCTCAAATGATTTTCTCTCAAATATTTTATAATCTAAATCAGCCATGGTTCAATGAAGGGATACAAATGATTCAAGCTTCAAAGCTCTAATACCAACTTGAAAATTAGAAATCAAGAAGAATACTTTCCATTCATTATATTCACATAAAATTGTACATGTACATATATAGTTTTGTGCCAAATGTATAAAGCTACAGGAAAGGAAAGAATCAATTTAGGAAAGAATCAGTTCAATATTAGAAACAATTCAATATCGCAACTAGAAGATCATAGATTGATATTTTGGTGACTATTAGAACTACCTTCGTTGGATATTCCTTTCTTCCTTTTAATCAATGCTCCCTCTTCTAAGAATTCCATTTCTACCTTGCCAACAATGCATGCAACTTCCTCCATAAAAGAAGGAGCAAATGTCAAGAAAGGCTACCTAAGAACTCAATTCAATCTCATCATATGCAAACATGATCCTTTCTTCATCAAATCTATCTTCTTTATCACCACTAAATCACTTTCCATTTTCTATCCATTGAAGTACTCTTTAATAAGCTTAATCTTTATTCCTCCTCCTGTGGAGAAATCAACCCACTACTTCCAAAAACAAAAGACAATTGCTACATTTCTCGGCAATCACTTCTACCAGATTAAAGATAATTTAGATTTTTTATTGTGAATATTTCAATTCAATTTTATGATTTTCCTCATTCTATAGAATTTGATCTTTCATCATTCTATGGATTTTTATCTAGAGCATTAGAAAAAAAAATAAAAAAACTCAACATAATCTAATCCAGAAGGCAAAAAACATTAAAATCCCTTACTCACTTTCTTCTAATGATTTGACAATTTTAGTTCTATTAACACCATATAAGCGCTAATTTTAAAAGCCCTTTTAGCTTGTCTAATATGATTTGGGTAGAGGTTTTTTTTGAGGTTCAAAATGAGATTATCATTCAAACCCATGGCATGTGTTTATATGTTGCAGCATGAGTCTCGCCAAGTTAAAAACTAGTATGAACTCAATTTCTGATCTCAAGCATTTGAATTAAATCTTCCTATTCCAGTAACCTCCACATTAAATATAAAATTGGTTTAAAAAGGTGGATATTGAAAGAGTGACCAATTAAAAAAAAAAATTAATATTGGAATGAAGGTGTTGTCCCTTTGTAGAGTTGTGGATGGTAGGAACCAAGAAAAAGGTTGAGAGTAGAAAGAAAATATTAAGGACTCTTACTATGCTTCATACACAGACACATATGTGCAAGAAGTGTGTTTGCAGCAATCATAGTGGCATGGTACCTATGCAGGCACCATATAGAAGCCACCTTTAGCTCACATTAATCATTTTATTGTAACAATTGGCAATAATTCTTAGGTTCATATTTTTGTGAATTTTTTGATGTAAGAAATAAAAAATAAAGTAATTCCACGCCATCTTCCAATTAAAAAAAAATCAACACCTCACAAATTTGATCTAGTAATCTTCTAAGTCCTCTCATTTCTTGATCTCACATCCATCAAGTATATTGTCAAGACTCTGGTTAGCTAACCAATTTACTAGCACAGTGGTGTATAGGATGAATTTTTTGATTCAAGTACCCATTGTATGAAAGAATTCTACAAATCCTTTAAAAAAATCACTTTCATTAGATGTAGATGAAAAATAAATTAAAGTGACATCTAGATATCTTTTAGTTTTCTAGGAGATATTGTAATTTTACAAAAAATCCACACAACAAGAAGAAAAATAGGGGGATGTGAAAAGCATTTTGTAAAGAAAGCAAGGAGAAAGCATGGATGTAAAAGTTACATATAATTCAATAATGAAAATTATGACATCGAACACATATAATAGTTGTTTAAAACAAAGGATTACAAAGACAATGTACTAGAATTTTACCTATGATAAGTTGTTGTCTAGCCTATGATTGAGGAAATTCTAAGAGATATGGCCCAAGTCTTTGAATATATAGATGAGGAGATTTTGGTAGAGGTGGAAACAAGTAAGGAGCTCCATGAAAGGTAATTAAATAATGTTTGTGTTGGTTGTACACAAAGAATGAAAGGTGTTGATAACAGCTACCACTTGCTTCTTTAATTGTTATAGAAGGGATGGTCAACATTACATTGAATAGACATCGATTTAACTATTTTCATATAGGGGAAAGGATCCCAAAGGTGCAAATCTAGGTAACTCTACATGTCCATGTGGCCAAACCTTAATTTTTATTTTTTGTTTTCTTTGCCTAGTTGGAAACCACAAATTAAATTTTGTAGCACTGAGTCATCCATTTACTAGAAATCAATACACAAATTTAGGGAAACATGTAGAAAGAGTTTAGAAAAATAAGACCCATACATATGCATTTCATCATGTATGCTAGCATGTAAATATGGCGTGTACATACAGATATGCAAAATATTTAAATTTACATTACCATATCAAACATACTTGTTGGAATTTACAAGTGGGAAGTATACTTCTAAGAGGGGGGTGAATCAGAAGTACGAAACTTTAAGCTATAAATTTTTTAACTGAAATCAATACATGCATGTAACATTTGTAAATAACATGAAAGTAAAGGCATGCATGAAAATAGATAACACAATATTTGATCACCCAGAAACCCTCCAAAATGAGGAGATAAAACTGGGGTGGGGATGACACCCACAACTTATCACTGCAGCAATATATAACTTGTCAAGGTTACAAAGTTTGACCATCAACAATAGTTTGCCCTGTGAGAGGCCTGCCCTATTAAAGGCTCTGACACCCTATTAAAAGTGTAACTTTCTAAAGGATTTACAAAACATTCACTTGGAATGTCATCCTATTAAAGGATTTACAAAATGGTTGTTAGGCCAACCTATCTTCATAGGATTTTCATTCTCCTAATACAATTGCTAGAAAGTATAGTAGAATGTGTTGACTTGATCACTTACAATCTTCAATTGTTGATTTCAGATCAATGTTCAGTCCATTATGATCTAATCCTCTTTGATCTAATATGATCCTATATGAAGTGTTGATACTCTGTTTTGTTGTTAACTGATCTGATAATTCCCCTATTCTACTAAGTCACCTTGAATGTACTCTTCACCCTTTTGTTCTTCGCTCTCTTTCACTCTATCATTCCTCTCTTCAATTCCTCCAATTATGGAGCTTCGTCCTTCTTAAAAGGTTTTTGTGACTTAGGGTTAGGTATGAATCTACGGCTGAGATTCGTCTATTTTGCTTCTTTAGCATTACAACTATTTGATTGGTTGCATGCAGAGTACATAGGAAATCTAATAGATTTGATCTAATCTTTAAGATTTGAAATCTGTGTATTAGTTGTCATGCAACATGATTTGCATCCGAGTTTGTGAAGACACAAACTCATATGTCAATACTGTGTTACTCGACACTTGTTGATCACTGATGCTCGACACATATAGAAATTTTATCGTGCTCGGCACCTATAGTTTACTCAGCACATATACTGGCTCGACATCTATTAGTCACTCGAAATTTGAAACTTGCTTGGCACAGTATATCTGCTCAGCATCTGAATGACTCAGTACTTGATGAATTTCTAGCTTGGCACATATTGTAAGTCGGCATATATATTATACTCGACAGCATCTTAGAAATTTTCTTAAGTGTATTGACACTCAATTGTCAAAACTAATCTGAGATCAACAATCTCCCCCTTTGACATGAGCGTCAAAAAAACTTAACTATACATGATGAATCTAATCTCTTCAAGTATAATATAATTTATGTTTGGCGTATATACAAAACTTCAAAATTGTTCAAAATTTTGTGAAGGACTTTATACCTCAAATTTTGTAACTCCCCTTGAGTTGATGTGCCTTTGTTGTATCCAAAACTTCTCATGTTGGATTTGTTTCATGTTGATTCTGATACTCTTTATCTATGTCTTGCCTTATCATTCTTTCTCTATCTACTCTATTCTAACTCCCCCTTTCACATATCCTCCCTTGCAGCTATAGTTTCCTTTTGGTTTTTCTATTTCTCCCCTTCAAAATTTATCTCCCACTTTTTGACACTTATGTCAAGGGGATCTATACACTAATTGAATATTTTTCCAAAAAGGATTTGTTTACCTCCATTACTATCCTCAGAGCAACAGCCCAGTTCTGTAGTGCAATTTCCAATGATTTAATATGGATAGTTGACTCTATTGCAAGATGAACTAGGACATCTAATGTAGAAAGATTGGGGTCTTTCTTTAATACATTTTCAGCATAGGCTAGTTCTTTTTGCAAGATTTCCATATGTGGAGTTTTGGTAGATTGTATGTGGATTAATTTGGCCTTTGTATTTGCCTTATCTGTTGTTAACATAGCTAGTTCTTTTTGAGTGTGAAGCGTAGTGTGAAAATTCTTCTCACTCTAAGCTGGATCTTTAGGCAATTGCATGCTTGATATCTTTAAGTTCCTCTCCAAGCTCATTATTCTCTAGCTAGTTTCTTGTTTAAAAATTGATGGGTCACACAATTTTGAGTACAATGAGAATATTTTCTCAAGTATTGTCTTCACCTTTTCAATTTTCTTGGCCAACTCTACCTATGATAGTGCTATCTCATTGGATATTCTTTCATTCACCTTTGTTTCAAACTTCTTTTCTGACCATTCTAACAATTTGGCATATGTGTCAAGGTCTTCATTCTGAACTTGGTCCACTATATTGGATACTTGGTCCATAATGGGCTTAGTTTCATTAGGTGCCTGCAAGCTAAATGCATCTAGAAAAATGTCTTTTATCTCAATTAATGCTTGATCTATTTATACGCAGTTATGAGTATCTCCTACTTCTTTTTCTTTTCTAGTGCCTCTTGCACTTCATTTATGTTATCAATGTTCAAGGTTGCATAGTCATAATTAGGAATGACTATTTCTTCATCTAGTGTTGGGTCTCCATAGTGAAGTACCCTTGCAACCTTTATAGAGTTCAAGCCTGGTGCTGAAATTTGAAGTGGTATTGCTTTAGTGCTCAGCTTTTGAGGCATTCCAGTTGGAGTCCCAGAGGTTGGCAGATTTACTAGGGTTTGAATTACTTCTTGCTCCTTTTCCTTTGGGGTCTCCTCCTTGGTTCTCCCTTGGTAAATTACTATTATCTATTGCGGTGCACCTTGTTCTTGTGCAGTAGAAACAAAAGTATCCATTTGTTATGTTTCTTCTTTTGCTAGCTCCTCGCCAATTGTAGTGATTTTATCTGTGGAATCAACCTTGGCTAATGTGTCTACTATTTTCTGCTCCATAGGTTGTCCACTTGTAGCTATTGGGATATGAGAAGGTGGTTCTTGTGGATTCACCTTATCACTTGTGATGTCAGCTACAACTTTTTGTAATTCTGTCACACTAACCAAGACTGGATTTGTACACAATTGTGCTTGTAATGTAGTCTGGTGAAGGATCCTTTTAAGATCCTCTATAGTTAAATGATTTATGTTCTGACCAAAATTTTTAGGAACATCTTGCACATTTATTTTATCTGTAGGTGTGGAGGTAACATGTGGAGGACTTGGAGGTGGCAATTATGTGTCTTGCACGCTCTGTTCTATTTGTTGCTCTTCAACAGTTGACATATCATCTTTTTGAGTTTCCTTCTCCACTATATCATTTTCCTTTTCCTTTTCACCTTCTCCCTGCTTATCATTTTCATCTTCTTCTCCATTTTTTCTTCCCTCAAAGGGATCTTCCTCTCCTTCTTTGACAATTGTTAAGCCATAAATTGATTTCCACATTTGAGTGGACCTTTTCACAATATCTTCAATTTTATTTTGAAGAATACTAAAGGCTCTATATTTGGGTGCAAATTTATTCCCATGCTTCTTATTTGTCTTGGTAATTTTCCCTTCTGTGAGCTTGGGCATTACTCGATCCAGTGTTGACTCTCTTATTTATTTCTCCATATTAAGGCAATAATGCCATTTATTTTCAACAATAGAATACAACTCTTTGGGCATTGAATTTTCAATTTCAAATAGAGTGTTCTTGAACTTGGCCATCATGGTGTAGACTAATTTTTCAACCATGTTTTTTTCTTCTCTACTCAACTTATTAAAATCAATTCTCTTTAAGCCAGTTAAGTCTACATTATCTCTAATATTATCACATATATTTTCTAAATCAAACTTGGTGGTGTGACTTACCACTCTAAATTAGCTTGTGTCTTCTAACTCTATTTTCTCTTCATCTAAGTCAGGTTGAGCAATATATTTTCTTCTCAATTTTTTCTTGGTTGGTCCTTCTTACTCGGTAGCTTTCTTCTTTTCTTGCTCCTTAGCCTCCTTAGTTGTAGCTCTTGTACTTGCCCTTGTAGTAGGCTTAGCTGGACTTGGCTTGGTAGTCTTTTTGCCCTTAGGTTGAGCTATTGTTTGTTTATGAGCTTTTCTTTTCTTTGGCTCTAGCTCAGTAGGTGCTTCCTTGGTTTGCTCTTCCTCCTCAGCACCTTCTTCCTCTTCAGCATCTTCTCCCATGCCTTGCGTCAAGGCAAGTGGCTCCTAGCCGTGTTCTTCTTCTTCATCGTCTTCATCATCTTCTTCTTCTTCTTCTGTTGTCCCTTCACCAAATTTGGCCTTAAGTTTTTTGACCAATCTATCATTTTTCTTTAGGGTTGAAGCAGTTATCAACTCCATTTTTACCTCAGACTTTACAACAACAAAAGTTCCAAAAGGTTTTTAGCTTTTATCAATATCTTCTGCAAGCAATGTTGTGATTGTTGTTGATGCCTCATCAATGTTAATTTCATATCCAAATGGCCTTAGCCATCTCACCCTTGGTACTGATGCTTGGATATATGTAAAATCAATGTCAACTAAGAAACAAATGTCATTGATATGTTCTTCAACAAGAGATAGGTATCCTGAGTCTCTATTTCATAGACTTCTTAAAGTCTTCAAAGTAGCTAGTCATTATGGTTTCAAAGTTTTCCCCCATCTACTATATGTATTCATTAAATTGTACTACTACAGACATGTTTGTCTTCCAACTTACCTTACCAAAAGAGTGGAATTCATTCTGAACATAGAAAAAAAAGCATATCAAGATTGATCCAAACTTACACTGAGCACTCTTGGATTTCCTTATTGCTCCCAAATTATCCATAATCTATTGCAATTGCAATTCAACTAGATCATACGTATGATCCTTCTTGATAATTTTATATCCCACATCAATTGCAATGCAAGGTATACTATTCAGTCAGATTGACTGGTAGAATTTATGAGATATGACCCTAACAGCAAATTCTACAAGTGGATCTTTGATTGTGTCAATATTCATACCTCTTTTATTCCACTTTTCCCCAATGTTCTTCTCTATGGCTTTTTTTGGATCACTCCTCAGGGTCTTTGGCCATTCTAGGGTTGGGTACCTAGTTACCCTATGTATGATTCTTTTTTATAGTTTAATAAGTCCATTCTCCAACCATATGCATCCATCATGAATTCTACTTAGCACAACTCTTATCCATTATGCCTTGAAAACTGTAGGGAAATCTAGGGCATGGGTTAAGCCCTTCCTTTCAACAATCTAGAATTATTCCTTTAATACCTCATTCTCACAAAGTCTATCATAGGCTTTCTGAATCTCCGTGTCACCAATTGCTCTAATTTTACAATTATAACACCTTTTGACATCTTGCACCATGAAGACCTTAGGTGGAATAATAGATAAAGCGCCAACAGGGTCTTTTTTGTATGTGACTTCAGGGATTGGTCTGAAACCTAGTTGTTTAACTCCATTGCTGACCAATTGAACCTCCAATAGTTCCTTGTCCTTGGGATTCCTAGAGCTAGATGTCATTTCTGAAAACTAGGGTTTCAAGATGTAAAAATTGTGTTACTGTGTAGCTCAACACTAGAGTAAATACCTTAAATCGATTAAACAATGCTGAATCTTGGCTAGAATCTTTGCAAAAGAATCAATCTCTACTTGGAAATTGTGTATGTGCTCTTCTTGCTCTTGTTTTGTGTTCATGATGATGAAAAATGATCGAAAACTCAACTTATACCCTTCATTACATAGAATTTAATGCTTAGTGCATATATAGTTGTCTACTTGGCTCCTTATGCAATTTTGTTTTACTCAACTTCCATTGATTTTCTAACACTTGGCATTTATTGGAGTTTCCCCTTACTTGGCTTCCATTAAGAATTTCCCTTCACTTGGCAGCCACTACTAACTTGGTTTCCACTGACTTTGGTAGACAACTCGGCATATGAAGGAAACTTTCCTTGCTCGGCAACAATGTGAAAATTTTGAAGATTTAACCTTGCATCTTTATTCATGCTGATCTATCCTTTTCAATGTTGATTTATTTTGGGAACTGATGTATGATAAAGCATTTAAGTATCAGTCCCACATACCTTCTTCTGCTTAGTTGGATGAAGTGTGACCACTTGACCTTTTAGGTGAAGTGATCCCTCCATTAGATGTGTTGCTTCCATCTCTTCTTTTACATGTCCTATTCATTTCTCCTCTAATGTGTTCAACATCGACTTTTCATTTTCCTTTGTTGAACTCAAAGTTGGGTGCCTTTGACTTAGTTGGGCAATACTTGCTGATGTGTCATGTCTTTAGACAGCTAGAAAAAGTGGTTTGACTCAACCACCTATTGTAGTTGCCACTAAAGTGTGTTCTTATGTAGTTCTCAAGAAAGTGTCCATATTCTTGATAATAGTGATAGGTCTGCCTAGTGTTGTAGTCCCAATTGTAGTGGTGTCCATGAATTTTTGTCTTTGCTGGTTGGTTTGGTGTCCACATAGACTTGGATCTACATTCAAAGGCTCTATGTCCATACTTTTTGCAATTGTAGTTGTGACCTTCAAATCATGGTGTCTTGATGGTTCTAGTTCTGCAGTCATGTGCCTAATGACCTTGCTTATTGCACTTGTGATAGTGACCCATGTTCTTAGGTTTGTCATGTTGATTGGTGTTCTTGCTCCTACACACATTAGAGGTATGTCCCTTTTTACCAAAAAAATGACAAGTGGGTTTTGTGTTCTTACCTTTCTCACTTCTTTCTTCTACAATCTTAGATGACTCTCCTTCTTCAGTGCTGGTGCATCCTAGTCTTGAAGTGTCATTACTGGATCTTGGTGATTTTAGTAGCTATTCAAAGTACTTGATGGCTTTATTAGGTTTGTTGAAGCTTTCTACAATTTCTTTTTCTCTTCTCAGGTCATTTTACAATTGTTCATTCTGCATCTTTAGTGTGGAGATCTCAATGTCCTTGACATTCAGCTCATGATGGGCATTCATCATTTGGCTTAGAGTGTTTAGTTGCATGTTGGAAACTCTTGCAAGATGACTTGACGTTTCCTCTAGTCTATTGGCAAGGTTTCTCTTGTCATCTTCTATCATAGTTTTATCTTGAATGGCTCTCTTCTTCTTCTTAGTCACTTCACAAAGCATCATGGCTTTTGATTCTTGCTCAATCTTGAGAGTTATGATCTCTTCTAGTTGACCTCTATTCTTGTCCATTAGAGGAGAGGACCCAATACTTGAACACCCTAACTTTGCGTTTATCAAAACCTTACATAAAATTTTCAAATTGCTCCCAATTTTTTACATCTTACTTGGCAAGTCGCCTACTTATAACTAAGGTTTCAAGTCCATGTCACTCGTTATCATGTCACATTAGCATTTTTTGCCAAGTTGTCCAAAACAGGCCAAAAAAAAGTGATACCAATGATTGTGCAGAAAGGGTACCCATAGTTGAATGACTGATATGACATCACATCATTGGTTAATTTTTATAACTAAGGGTACATTTTATTCAATTTTGGGTTGTTAGCATTGTACTAACAATGTGAAAGTCACAAGTATTGGTACAATGTTGTCAAAAAAATTGAGCATTAAGTCAACAAGTGTAGGTATCAAGTGAACAATTCCTATCCCAACTATTGGAACACGTTCAAGTACAGGGTCCTTTCCCCTAGGTCTACAATTGCTGCATCATACTCCTTGGAATCTCCATTGGCAAACACTTTTGTGGTGTCAATCTCCTTGTACTGTGCATCATTCTTAGCTATGGTGATGTCTTCTCTTCTCTTTAGGGATTTCCTCAATTCTTCCCTAGCTTCTTCCAAAGAATGTAGAATGAGATTTATTTCAATCTCTTGGTTCTCTATAATCTTCCCAAGCTTGTACACTTCCATTTCTAGATCTTTTCTTCAAGCTGTAAGGCTTCTCCTTGTAAGAACTTAGCTCTGATACCAATTGTTGGAATTCACAAGTGGGAAGTATACTTCTGAGATGGGGGTGAATCAAAAGTACCAAACTTTAAGCTATAAAAATTTTAACAAAAATCAATACATGCATGTAACATTTCTAATTAACATGAAGGTAAAGGCATGCATGAAAATAAATAAGACAATATTTGATCTCCCAGAAGTCGTCCAAAATGAGAAGGTAAAACTGGAGTGGGGATGGCACCCACAACTTATCACTGTAGCAATATGTAACTTTTCAAGGTTACAAAGTTCGACCATCAGCAATGGTCTGCCCTGTGAGAGGCCTGCCCTATTAAAGGCTCCAACACCTTGTTAAAAGTGTACCTTTCTAAAGGATTTATAAAACATTCACTTGGAATGTCACCCTGTTAAGGATTTACAAAATGGTTGTTAAACCAGCCTAACTTCATAGGATTTTCATTCTCCTAATACAATTGCTAGAAAGTATAGTAGAATGTGTTGACTTGATCACTTACAATCTTCAATTGCTAATTTCAGATCGATGTTCAATCCATTCTGATATGATCCTCTTTGATCTGATATGATTATGTATGAAGTGTTGATACTATGTTCTGTTGTTAACTGATCTGACAATTCCCTTGTTTTACTAAGTCACCTTGAATGTACTCTTCACCATTCTGTTCTATTGGCGTTCAAAATTGCATGGTCAATTTTGAGTACCATTGAGAATTTGAGCCCTATAAATGCTTTTGATGAGATTGTACCTGGTTGTACCTTTGAGGCCTAAGAGGTGATTAATGCTTCTAGCACATTCCATTCAGTGCATTTATGTGTTTCATGAAGTTAATTTTTCATTTCGAGCCATTTTGCAAAGTCTCATTTTGACCAAATTCCAAATTTGCATTTTAACCGAAGTGTCAAACAGTGATAGGAAGGCATGTTTGCAATTGAATATATCGCACCCATAAATGTTTCATGATTTTTCGCTTTGGGAATGTTTAGTGTCCATACTTGAGAACCTATGTTTCAGATTTTGAGTCGTTTCGAGTCCATTTGAATAGGATATGATTCCCTCAAAGTTGGCAGTTTACTGTTTTCATGCTAATGCAGATTGCACAAAATTCTGGGAAGCCTTATTTGAAGAGTTATATCTTTGACCTAGTTGACTGAAATGCTAAATTTCCTTTTGCGTTGCATTGTAGATGTCAAAAACTTGTTATGTTTCAAGTTCCAGCTTATGATGAATCCATTTGATCAGTTTTCAAATGCGATTCCAAACGCAATTTTTATCTTTTTATTGGTGTCAGCATTTGCAGATTTTTTGGAACCCTTGTTCGTGATGTTATAACTTGAGATCTTTGATTGCCTAGATCAAATGGATTGTACCACTATGTTGTACTTTGAAAATACTCTTAGTGTGCCAATTTTCAAATCATGACGAATCTGTCTGCACACTTTTCCAAGCCAATTCCATTTGCAAAAATCACTTTTATGTCATTGTTTCCAATCTGCAAAATCCAAGTAGTCACTTTGACTGCTCGCCAAATGCATCCAATCATTCATCATGAGCCCAAATCATATATTTATGGTGTCCTCATGGCAGTGAACCAATGTCCCAGTTTTCATCTTCCCAAGTGCCCATTTGCCCAGTTTTCAAAGCTAAATCTAAACCCAGTTTACTGCTTTATAACGCATTTTCTTGCAGGTGATTCTGAGAAGGTAACTTTGACAACGAATATCTTTTGACCCCAAACTTGTCATGAGACAAGATTTGACAGGGTGCAAGAGTGCGAAGCAAAGAATCAGTTTGCCAGTTTTCAGAGCCCGATCAAGTGTTCTGGTCAATTTTTAAGGTCAGTCAAAGGACCTCTTGGCACAAAATCACAAGTTTGTAGATTAATGATACAATTGAGTTTTTAATAGTAGAACATTGATCAAATTTGAATCCAGTCAACGTAGGATGCTCAGTATGTCAGTTTAAGAACTCAGTTATTTGGAAATTTTAAAAAACATTAGCTAGACCCACTTTGGGGTCCAACTAATTTGATCAGATTGATAGAACTCCCAGAAAGTGAAAACATTTTAATGAAAGGGATTGCACTAGTGATGATCATTTCATATAAGAGCTTAACAATATTGATGTTGGAAATCCTATTCAGGAGGCAAATTTGGTGATGATATTAAAAGCTCTCTCTCGGGTAGTGTGATCTATTAACAAGCATCACCAAGGTACCCTTCTTAGCTGTGTCCTTAACATGAGCTTTTGGAATTACAGTTTGAATATAGCAAATGTGTTAATGAAATTTATTATCAATTTGGCAATATTAGATGGAGGGTTTGTGGACAAATATTTGGATATGCTTGTTTGAAGTTCCTTTCCAACTTCATGTAGCTTACCACTCCTCATGAATTCCACAACCAAGAAACTAGGTTTATTGATTATGAAAACTTGAAGGAGAAGGCCTTTGATTTTAAGCTTAAGTTTATAATATATGGAGGAATTTCATATCCGAGGGATTTGGATTGTGCTAGGCTAAGGTCTATTTTTGACAAGTGTAGAGCTATGCTTAGGACATAAAAGTAGTTGTTGAAATGAATTGAGCCCTTTCTTTCTTTTCCTTCCCGCACATTGCCAATCATATAAAAGGGATGTCATTATGAAGATTTTTATCCCAATTTATCAAAAGCCCCTTGCCATATAGAGCAATTGGATTAGAAAGGAATTATAGTAATGATGATTATACTATTTTCTTTGACTCGAGATCGCTTGTATACCGTTGTTGCTCATCGGATTAAATGCAAGGAGATTGATTAATAATTGTTACATCATTGCAAGCTTTGGGAAACTTATATCTAATTGTGGACTCATTTGAAGTACTGATTGTCCAACGTTTTTGTTTGAAGTCCATATGTTGAATAATGAAAGAGCACGTGAGTGGACGCGACACAATAGTCAGCCTGTGCCAGGAGAGCTCTTGAGTAATTTTCAACTTATAGAAGTCTTTTGTGAGGCCGTCCACGGCATGTGTGGAAGATAGTATTCATTATTATTACCATATTACCCTTGAAGCTTTGACTTCTATGGAGTGACCAGAGGAAGTGTGAATAGGGCAGACGCATGGGATATAAAGATTGGCGCAAGGAGAGCTGAAGCCACCTTTTAAGATCAAAAGGAGACCCTTACGCCATAGAACAAGAAGCCGACCAAATGAGCCCACATTGAAATAGGAGAAGCAGTCAATGTTTTGAGAAAACATTGCTCACACAAGAAATAAGACACATCCATGCCATTCAAAGGGAGAAAACCACACCATGAAAGGAGATCCAACCCCATGGTTTTGTATTTGAAATCCACGTGCAGATGAGGTATGGAGGATTCACAAGGCTAAGCATCGAGTAATCAAGCCGCAGTCTTAAAGAAGGGTACTCACGCTAATTAAAGGAGAGTCAACACCAAGCCAGCAATTTTCAAAATAAACCCATGCCAAACGCAAAGGAGACCTACAAGCAATAGACGCGGCATGTAAAGCACAGAGCAAGCCATGATGTAAAGGGAGCTCAAGCCATTTGGGTAGGAGCAGACGCATGTGAGAAGGGGGCAATCTGCAGGCTAAAAAGACACTCACGCCTACAAAAGACAAAGCATCCCAGCGCTAAGGTAAAGCCACCATGCATAGATCCACGCGGTCAAAGTATAAAACACATGCCAAAGATTATGAAGAAAGCCGCCATGTTTCAGCGTAGGGAAGGCATTCTTTTTAAAAGCATTGTTAAAAAGCCAATATCCCACATCGCCTGTGTAAAGGGATGTTTTGATATTTAAATAGTATCACACTTCAACATTTTAATGTATACAAGTCACGCACTTTTGAAAGGAAGCAGCTTCGTGGTGGGCCAGTGGTCGCCCAGATTGACAAAATCAAACCATTATTCTGAATAAATGCACGCAGTCAAAGTTGATGATGTCAAAGTTGATGATGTCAGCATTTATAGGTCGCTAGAGAAGTCTAAAATTCGGCGATTCGCTGTTCTCACCATCGAAAAATGGTGAGGTTTTCTAATGGCAACATAGCGACCCATCGAAAAAACTTCAAAGTTTCGCAAAGTGTTGACAGAACAGCGTGGGACCTGTAAAGGTTGCTAGAGAAGTTTAAAATTCGGCGATTCGCTGTCTCACCATCGAAAAATGGTGAGGTTTTCTAATGGCAACATAGCGACCCATCGAAAAAATTTCAAAGTTTCGCAAAGTGTTGACAGAACAGCGTGGGACCTGTATAGGTCGTTAGAGAAGTCTAAAAATTCGGTGATTCGCTATCTCACCATCGAAAAATGGTGAGGTTTTTTAGTGGCAACATAGCGACCCATCAAAAAAACCCGCAAGGTGTTGACAGAACAGCGTGGGACCCGCACAGTGTCGTCAGCGAACCGTTAATTCGGCGATTCACTATCTCACCATCGAAAAATGGTGAGGTTTTCTAATGGCAACATAGCAACCCACCGAAAAAACCTCAAAGTTCCGCAAGGTGTTGACAGAACAGCGTGGGACCCGCACAGTGTCGTCAGCGAACCGTTGAATGACAAGTGGCAGCCAGATAGTGAATGCAGTGATAAGATGATGATATAGCACGTAAAATGGAGATGGAAGGAGATCGTGACATGTGGCAAATCATGGGGATGTCGTTATGTCACCAAGTGAAGATGCTCACAGGTTAAACATAGCGACATAGCGAGGGTTAATATGGCGACGACATGTGGTAGATGATGCAGATCAAGCGGGCCAATCATAGAGCAACACATGGCACCTAGTCAACAGAGGGTTGACCACAAATTTGAAGGCAGAGAGAAAAGGAATAAAATATTTTAAATGCCAAAATTTAAAATATTTTTCAAATGAAGTGCACATTTAGGATTTTAAATTGAGAAGTTTTATTCTAAATTCTATACTTTAGAATATTTAAATTTTTGAAAATCTGAAGTTGTACACCTAAGTTTTTATAACAAAGGAGTGATTTTCAAATTGTGATTCTGGGGGTTTCCAGTACTCAAAACATAGACTCCAATATACCATCAGAACCGGGAAGAGATGAACTATCCGAATATGAATTTCATTTTTGCATAGAATGCCACTGATACATGCTACAGGAGGTTTTGTTTCTTTGATTGATTTGTGTGTTTCATTAGGTGTTTTGAGTTGCCAGTTAGAGAATTCAGTAAAGAAATACCTTAAAACATATTCAGTGGTCCTTCTATCTAATTATTTTAAGGCTTTGTTGTGTTTGGCTCCAAATTGATAATTTGGCACATATCCCAGTTTAATTATCAGATCTTTGTCTTTCATTGAGATATTTCTGGCTTTTGGAAATCAAATGATGGAGATTTGATTCTAGTAGTTAAGGAGAAAGGGTAGAAAGAGGTTTTTCATCTTCTTGGGAAGGATTTCTGAATGGACACTTGTCAGTTGTAGATTCAATTTGGAAATTCTTTCTTCCATATCTTTCCCTTTCTTTCTCATGGTACGGGTTCCAGTTTTGGTCACTAAGAAACCAGTGGGTTCCAATTTTGAGAAGAAAATTACTCACTACCGAGACACCATTCTTCAGCACTTCTTCTTGTATGAGTAGCATTTATGTTTTAATGCAGATAGTTTAGATTTGTTAGGTGATTTGTGAAGTATTTATGTACGTCTTTCATGTATTTGGTTTCAAGGAAAACAAATAAAGTGCAGCAAAGGGTTTTAAATTCAGTCTGAATCTTGTCTCCTGTTCATGGATGTGTAATTGCTTTTAATTTTTGAACCAAGAGCATGAATTAGGTTGAATTTCGTTTTGGAATTTATGTGGTTAAAATGTCTTGCAGATGGAACAAAGAGCCATGTAATTGCTTGGTGTTTATCATAGGGTTTGCAAATTTCATGATGGCATAATTTGAGTATGAGATTCAAATCTGAAGCAGATGTCTGTTCATAAGGTGAAGGATAGATCAGGGATCTTGATGTAGAGATATGTTTGAGATTTCCAGAAGATGTATGGTTATAATTCATTTAATTGCCCAATAGATAAGGCATTGATCAGAGATAGGATCATTAGGTTTTGTTGCTCATACCTAGGTCTTACTGATATCAACATGTTAAATCAATTTTTCCTTTTATGTTGAAAGTTATTCAATGTTTAACCCTAACTCAGCTTATGAGATTCATAGCTTTGCATATAGCTACTGTAGATCTATGTCATTTCATGAGTCATTAGGAGAAATAAGGGTAAAATCTGCTTAATAGATTCAGGGATATGCTTTTGCACTGGTACGGTATCATTTGAATTTGACGTCTATTCACCTAGGTTTAGCAGAGCCTGAAGTAGAAGAAGGGTCAAGCCTTATAGTTGGCCTTGTGTCTGAAGTGATATGTTGAGAATGGGAATTAGCTACCCCTCGATATGTCATATTCTCATGGGGATAATTGAAAACCTTCCAACATTTTCAAACACCAACATGTTCTTTTCTCTCTTTCACTCTGTCATTTCTCTCTTCAATTACTTGAATTATGGAGCTTCATATTTCTTAAAAGGTTTTTGTGACTTAGGGTTAGGTATGAATCTACGACTGATATTCATTCATTTTGCCTCTTTAGCATTACAATTATTTGATTGGTTGCATGTAGAGTACATAGGAAATCTAATAGATTTGATCTCATCTTTAAGATTTGAAATCTGTATATTAGCTGTCATGCAACATGATTTGCATCTAAGTTTGTGAAAGCACAAACTCGTATGTCAATACTATGTCACTCGGCACTTGTTGATTACTGATGCTCGACACATATAGAAATTAAGTCTTGCTCGGCACCTATAGTTTACTTGGCACATATACTAGCTCGATATCTATTAGTCACTCGGTAGTTGAAACTTGCTCAGCACTATCTATCTGCTTGGCATGTGAATTACTCGACATTTGTTGAATTTCTGGCTCAGCACATATTGTAACTCGACGTCTATATTATACTCAACATCAACTTAGAAAGTTTATTAAGTGTGTTGACACTCAATTGTCAAAATCAATCTAAGATCAACAATATTATCTATAGATTTAATTCCAACAAATATAGTATTGACCAACTAGTGACATATGACACCAAAATGCATTCTTATTTCTTCATTAAAATAAAAGTAGAACCAAACTAGTCTATGGTTAGTAGAGATGTTTTCAGCTAACTAGAAGAGGTATCATCTTCATCTACATACAATAGTTGATTGCTAATAACTATAAAGCAATTTAAAACTCATATTACTTATGCTAAATCATATTAATTAAAGATTTGGTGAGGGGGTCTAGTTTGATTGGTTAGAGCTTTCGATTGTAAAATATAAGGTCATGAAGTCTAGTCTACCTCAAACCCATGTGGCAATAGAGGATATGTTGTACCAAACGGATTCTTGCATCTCGAAAAAAGATTCATTAAAGCTTTGTACTTAATACTAATTTAGGTAAATTTGAGATTAATCAATGGAGATGTGTATTGTAGTTATAATTCCTAACAAAATATATATGTTTGGAGAAAACATTATATAGGAAAGATAAGAATTATATGAGATCTCTAAGACAATTCTTTGGTTCTTTCTATTATAGAATAAATAGGTTTATTCTTCTCACACTTGTGGCAATAGAAAGATTCATGAACTTTTCATATCCTATACAGAAGTAATGAGAAACCATCTCTTTTTTGTTCATTTTGTTCATCCCAAAATAGTAAAAAAATACTCTCTAACCAACTTACCATCTTGGTGGATTTACAAAAACTACTCTTACTGACATTGTTTCCCATTTTTTTAATTATTAGACATTCATTCTTCAAATGGACCCTCTTCTAGAAGCATTGACACTTCTTTGAATATATGATAGCTTCTAATGACGGTCTCCCTTGTTTGAGACTTCTTCTTGTCTTACGTTTTAGTACTCTAATTCTAGGATTAGCTTTGCTATATCTTCATTTTCACTCTCCTTGTTTTTCCTTCTCCAAGATTAGGTTTTGATTATAGAAGCCAACTCTTCTACTTTTGAATAAATATTGAGAACTTTACAATATAAGATGCTCCAAATTTAGGTAGTTAAAAGAACCAAAAATTATTTAACCTATTTCCTTTCAAAGAATGGTTCTTCTTGTCTTTTATTGATTCTTTTCAATTTCCTCTCATTGTACCCATTATAATATTTCTCTCATTTTACATACATTCTTTGAGTAGAATAATTAAGACTATTGATTTCAAACAGTTCATGCAACAAACATTGGATTCATGCAAGAAGTTGTCATTTTTTATCAAAAATTAAAAGTACCTACATTATCAAATTTTGAAATTATCTATTGCCTATAACAATTTTGAAACATGTGCATATGCTAATGGGGAATAGGTGCATTGTTTAAATACAAAAAAGAACTTATTTTAAAATTAGTGTGTATTATTCTAATGTCCCCTTTTGAGACATTACTCATTTTCACCTTGGATTTACATTTTTTTGATTTTATAAAATCCCTTCCTATCCCCCATGACATAATACTTCTTTTAAATGTTAATAAGAGAAGAGACACATCTTTTCATTTAATTTACATATTATCTTATTAATATTAATATTATATTATTATTTATTAATATTAATTCATTATATATGTTTTAATTAGATAGCTCATAACCTATATGCTTTATATATTAATATTTATTATTGTATAGTAAAATATAATAATAGTTGATATATATTTCTATATATATTATGCTATTATTATTTCAATATGTCTATAATGGTATGTTATTATATATAAAATATATATTGAAATTTATATTTAACCTTAATATTATTATATATTTTTTAGATTTAAATATATCGAATAGTATATATTAAAAATATTTAATATTATTTATCTTATTTATTATAAATAATATTTGTATTTTAAAATAGATAATACTAATAATTTAATAATCTAATATTGGTAATTAATCCTTATGTCTCATTAAAGCCTATTTTGAAACTGGGGACATCACAATCCTCCCCTCTCAAATGTGCTTGTCCTTAAGTGATTTATATCTCAAATTCATTATTTTTCCTGCATATGTGTTAAAAATACTTGCAAAATATATTATGGTTTATGAATGAAGACACAAAGTAGACACATTAATGCACGAAGACGTGATGCAAACACGAGGTAGACACGTGAATGCAAAAAGACACGAAGAAGACATGAAGCAAACACATTGATGCATGAAGAAACGGTGTAGACACATAGTCTACCTGTTAGAATCCTACTTACATTTTGAAATAAGAAAAGGTAAGGATATGTTTTACCCCTTTGATCATGAATTTCATGCTCCTTTCTCGTGTCTCGAAATCAAAAGTTCTCAAAGATGTGTCTTTTAGGAGCTTTTCTTTAAACTTAATACTATAATAGAATGTCTAATTCCCTAGGGGATGGTAGATTTACCATTGCTCGAGTTTGGACATGCTCAGCTTGGGGCTCCCTCAAATCTTTATCCATATTGGGATCCTTTTTCCCCAACGCGACTGATTTACTTCTCCCCCTATGTGCACTCCCTACCCACTAGGTAGATGTTTAATTCCATTGTGGATGGTAGATTTACTGCCACTCAATTTTGGACATGCTCAGCTTGGGGCTCTCTCAAATCTTGATCCATATTGGGATTCTCTTGCCCCAACGTGACTAGTTTACTCCTTCCCCTGTGCACACTCCCTACCCACTAGGAACATGTTTAATTTTGATGTGGATGGTAGATTTACTGCTTCTCGAGTTTGGACAT
This sequence comes from Cupressus sempervirens, assembly GCA_028749045.1. Classification (NCBI taxonomy): domain Eukaryota; kingdom Viridiplantae; phylum Streptophyta; class Pinopsida; order Cupressales; family Cupressaceae; genus Cupressus; species Cupressus sempervirens. The sequence goes on from CM053789.1 coordinate 349,214,848, forward strand.
GCTCAACTTGGGGCTCCCTCAGATCTTAGTCCATATTGGAATTCTATTTGCCCCAACGCGATTGATTTACTCTTCACCCTATGCGCACTCCCTATCCATCATGAATTTAAGCACAAATATTTTGAATAATCTCCCCTTGTGAGACATTTCTTTATAATTCCAAATTTATTTGTCATGGACTTTTCAAATTTTAATTTTATGCAAAAACAATAATTTTTCTCCCAATCATACCCAATGTTATCATTTGTGAATTAAGAAATATAAATATCATTAATCTGATCACAAATATGAATAGCTTTATATTAAATCTGCATCATTATAACCTTCTTATTGAGCGATGGATCCCTTCATACCCTCTTATCTAACCTCGATATATAAATTTGAATCCACACACTAGCGTCTTATTCAAGATATCCAATTACCAATGCTCATCCATCGCTTAATACTGCAACTTTTTCCATTCCTACCACTATATTGTTTGCTGACGCCATACATGTTCTTATTTCTTTCTATCGTATCAGCTTCAATAATCATCGGCTCCATCCACTAATAATTTGGATGACTGTTTATTATATTGCATTGAATAAAAATATCTCTCATCCAAAAATATAGGCAGCAAGGTTTATTCTCAGCAATTATTACTTTTTCTAAGAATTGACTGGGCATTTGTATTGCTAACAGAGTTGTTGAATCAATTGTTTTACTATGGATGGTATTATTCTCCTGGCGATGCATCCTGACATGCTCTCATTCTATTACAATGTATCTTTGTTTCGTTCGGTACTTTTTCTTTTCTCATGCGAGCCCTTCAATATTTCCATCATTGTGTGACAATTCCACTTCATTTTAAAAGTGAAGGAAACGCCAAGAAGCCTCTCTACTTAATTAGAAGTACACATCGGTCAATTTTTTTTTTAACACTATGTTCCAGTGATAGGCACAATGTAAACAAAAAATAAAATGCAAGTGAATATTCAAATTTGGTAGAAAGGTCACTGTATACTACTCGGTGGATGTCAATTTATGATAAGTATCTTGCAAATCTTTCAATAAAGAAAATGGCTTGGCGAAGTTTAAGTCGTGCTTCCTACAAAGCTCCATCCATTCCACGCAAATACATCTCCTGTCCAGCAGAGGTGGGTTCTCAACAACCATACCCACTACATCATTTAGCTAAGTCAAGTTGTGCAGCTTTCTGATGAGGAGCAAACAAGAATAAAAATAATAACAGTCATACTTATGAGATGGAAGGAAGAAGCTGGAGAATTCTACAACAAAGTCATAAGAAAAATGGAAAAAATTTCAATATGAACAACAACTTACAGTTTGCATCCATTCATTCATGGAAAGCACATAGAGATGCTGCCTCACCACATGCATGATCCCTCAACTCTCAGCCTATTCCAGCAAATGGCCATGAAATAAATATTGTACATTCCTCCTACCCACTTTCCACCACGTTCAGGCCACATTACATGGTGTTCATGTAAGCAAGAGGCATATCTATTCAGATTGACTTTCAAAACCTTTTGTGAGTTTGTTTCTTGCAACAATGACTTCTACACACAAAATAAATACCACTACTATTTTATTTAGAAGAAACCAATAGAGATGATGTGCATCAATTTGCAATATTAAAATATTGAGGCTTGCTAGAAATAATAGAGCATAAAGCTAAATAACAAGAAACCACCACAATATTTTATTTCATATATTTAGGGCACAACAAAAATAATTTCACAATCCACTCAATGTTCTTAGCCTTCTTCTCAGGAAAAGAAATATAAAATCATACCCTCCCAAAAAAAATTCGGAGAGAATTTATAAACAAAGCCAAACAGTTAAGTTATAACACAATATTAAATTAAGCCCTAAAATTAAACACCACCCTAAATACAATGCAAACTCTAAAATTTAATAACAACAAAAAATATTTAAACACCATCACAATTGCAAACCAAAAATTCTTATGACAGGACTTGCTCCTGCAGCACTTTCCCCTGTATAAAACAGATTATAATATAGCATCTATTATCTATGTGTTTATAATACTCCATAATTCTCGAATCTTCACAAAAAGCGATGAAAGCAGTTTTTAATATCTCTCTGTATTTACAGTGCTCAAAAAATTCAAAAAGCAATCTCATAGAGCTGAAATCACGAGAAGCGATGTGTGATTTAATCTGTTGATAAAGCACCTGCTCACATATTTCTGCATTCTCTTTGCCCGTATTCCCCTCCAATATGTCCGTTGTATATTTCTCTGCCATTTCCCAGTTGGTTGCATGTTGAGGACTGGTAATAATAGATACCATTTCATTTATAATGCTTTCCACAAAGGTGAATTTTTCGTCATCATTTTCTTCAAGCCTGGCGTCCAAATCTGGTATTGGTTTCAATCCAAGAGAAGATAAAACGTCTCTGATCTAGGTTTCTTGTTGAGGACTCCAAGGAACTGATTGCAAATATTGCATGGATTTGTTGATGAGGTCATCAAACAATAGCTCAGAAGCAACTAAAAGTATGGCCAAGCATTCCCCAACATCAAAGAAATACACAGTTTTGCCATACATGACTTGAATGCATTTTAGATAGTTATCAAAGTTGTGAGAAACGAGTACCCTGATCTCCTTTGGTTTGTCCAATGACCACCGCTCGGACATCTTGACTTTGAAAATTTCCGATCTGTTGAGAATACCAGAATTGAGATGTACTAGATTTATTTCATATTTCTGATCATCGGGGCCTGTCAACCATAATTTGACGACAGCAAAGGTTGCGTCTCTGAATCGAAGCTGGGCGTCTTCCATTGCAAATCAGTAGCAGCGATCTGGATGAGGCTCTTCTAAGAAAATAACGGTATCCACTGGTTCTTCGATTGCTCTTTGGTAATGTCTATGCTTCCGTGCAAATGCTTGAGATGATTTATTAATTAATTTTTATTCATAGGATGGTAAGATCATGTTCTAATATCATTTGTAATGTCCTCTTGTGAATTCAATTTATATTTTTTTGATTTTATAAAATCCCCTTCTATCCCTCAAACATAATACTTCTTTTATATAGTCATAAGAACGGAGACATGTCTTTTCATTTAATTTATATATTATATTATTAATATTAATATTATATTATTATTTATTAATACAATATTATTAATATTAATTTATTATATAAGCTTTAATTATATAGCTTATAACCTATATGCTTAATATATTAATATTTATTATTATATAGTAAAATATAATAATAGTTGATATATATTTCTATATATATTATGTTATTATTATTTCAATATGTCTATAATGATATGTTATTACATATAAAATATATATTATAATTTATATTTAACCTTAATATTATTATATATATTTTAGATTTAAATATATCTAATAGTATATATTAAAGATATTTAATATTATTTATCTTACTTATTATAAATAATATTTATATTTTAAAATAGATAATAATAATAATTTAATAATCTAGTATTTGTAATTAATCTTTATTTCCTATTAAAACTTATTTTGAAATTTGGGACATCACAATTATTAAAATAAATAAGTACTTATTTCTATTACGATCTAACCATTTTGAAATAGGTACCCATTTACGAACATGAATCTATATAAGGGTTATATATCCTAAAGTATAATTTAGCATCAAGCATCCATTTAGGAAGGTATATGCATTTTTTCAAATTGTATAACTACTTTTGTTAGGACTTTTTTCTTTATCAAGATTTCAATAAATATGGACTAAACTTCTTATGCATGTCTCATTCCTTTATATTTCATTAAGAGATTTATCCCTCAAAGAGCCAAAATTATCTTAAGTTTCTATTTTTTTTTAAATATTCCATTCATCCTCAATATAAATGGTGGGACAAATATATGATCAATAGTCCTCGTTGTCTATCTAAAAATGAGTAGAGCATAATATAGTTGCGTTATAATTGGAGTGCAAATTGCCTTAGCCTTGATGCTTTTAAATGAAGATTCTCCTTAAGATATCTTATTCCTTCATTTTTTAGTCGTTGAGTAGAGCCTAATATAGTTGTGCTCTAATTGAAGTGCCAATTGCCTCGGCCTTGATGCTTCTAAATGAAGATTCTCCTTAATATGTCTTATTCCTTCATTTTTGAGTCTTACTTCTATTGAATATTTTTTCCTTAAAATATTAGCAATCTCACTATACTAAACAATTTCCTATTGTCTTACTATCATCCCTACTCCTTTATCTTTAACACTATGTCAAATAACCCTTCATCTAAAATTCCTTTAATAAATTTGTGAAGTTAATGTTTTTACTAAACTGTTTTATTTATTTGTATTCTTATATTCATTTTCAATGCTAAAATTTAATTATTTGTTCATATTTAATCTAGAAAAGGAAAAGTTAACATTAACACACTCACACTATCCCACTCCACCCGACCCTAAATAAATAAAAAATAAAAGTAAACACTTCTTACAAAATTCATCTATTTATTAGTCCTCTAATATTCTCTATTTAATTATGTTCAATTTAATTAAACTCAAGATTAATACAAGATATATTTATATACCTCCATTAATTCAAATTTTCCATAAAACCATGAAAGTGACATTCTGCCGCCTTGTTTGTCTTCAAACTAGGTACAAAAAAATGCATCCATCAAATTGCGTGGAATTTGTGACCAACTAATACCAAGTCCCAAATCTATGGAATTACTCGTTTGTCTTCAAACTAGATACAAAAGATGTATCCATCAAGTCGCGTGGAATTTGTGACCAACTAATTCCAAGTCCCAAATCTATGGAAAATTATCGTCCGACTCTTCTTTCCACTTGAATGTTGAAACTTTAAATTTTGCCTGCCGTCCCGGGTAAATTTCTCGGAAGGCAGTGGAGAAGAAATGGACAAAGTTTCTCACCAATCGGAACACGCGACTTACAAGGCAAAACTTACTTAAAGAGATTTTCCTCTAGGGTAATTCTGAATTATTTTAGAATGGTCTACAATAACCATTTTTTTTCGTTAACTTTATATAATTGATTTTGTTCACGGAAACTGCTTGGAAAGAACGGCCTGGCACTTTAGTTTGGTCATATCAACATGATAATTCTGTTGTTTCCTCGCAACATCGTGGAATATGGAAAGTGCTGTTTCCTCGCATTCTAAAATAGAGCCGAGACCAAGTGAACCCACACGAAAAGTTCTAGTGCTCAGATTAATGCAGCCTAACCCTTTGACAGGGCAGACCCCACTATAGCCTCCTGGACGGAATGTACTAGTGCCTCACTACATATAAGATGACAGCCAAGACCAAGTGAACGGGAACCCACATGTAAAGCTATCATATCAAGCCTTTGTTATAGCCATCCCTCACTTCTCTTGTGTGGTATGAATTGCGATTCTCTTATCAGCTACAATGATTCCTGGTTGTACTAGTTGTGATGTCTGGAGAAATGCTATGAAACCCCTGATTCTGTTCCTCCTCCTCCTTGTGGAATTGTATGATGCAAGGCCTCCAGAGGTGACCATTGGGGGAATCTTCGATTTTGGAAGCTATCAGGGTAAACAATCAAGTGTAGCCATAGAATTGGCCGTTCAAGATGTCAATAACAATCCCAACATTCTTAATGGGACTCTCATTCAATTTCAGACCAGTGAGATAGGAAGCTCTGCTCTCATAGACGCGGAGAACGGTGAGAAAAGCTGCTCTATATGTGTGTTTAATTTTTTTAATTCTAGCTCCAAACATAAGTCTATTATTAAAACTAATTGAAGTTGGGTTTTCAGTCCTGAAATTGTTCAGAGCAGACGTTATATCTGTCGTGGCACCGATAACAGCGCAAGTCTCCAACTTTGTTTCTGTCCTAGCTGATTCTGCACAAGTGCCACTCATTACATTTGCTGGAAATGATATCTCCATGTCCTTAAAACACACAGCTTATTCAATTCAGATGATTAGCAGGGATGCAGTGCAAATGAAGGCAATAGCTACCTTACTACACAATTTTCAGTGGAGAGAAATAGTGGTGATATATCAAGAGGACGAGTTGGGTTTCAGTGGGATTCTAGCCTTACAGAATGCACTCCAAGAAAACTCTGCCAGAATAGTCCAAAAGTTTGGATTATCTATCGAGTCTTTCAGTAACTCTTCATGGACATATATTCAAAAGACATTAAGAGAAAACAAGACTAGGAGTCGCGTGTTTGTTATACATAGTAGTTATGGGTTGGCCCAGAAAAATTTTTGGGAGGCAAAACGTTCAGGCATTATGGAGAAGAGGGGATGGGCTTGGATTGTTACAGACTGGGTAGCAAATTATTTGAATGTTTCAGATTACACGACCATGGATTCAATGCAAGGAATTATTGGTGTTCGCACAAAAGTTGGGCATATTCCACAGTACAAGAGTATAAGCAAGAGATGGAAGCATGAATTCATTAGGTCTCATCCAAATGTAACTATCTCTGAAGACATTGGCATAGTTGGAGCTTATGCTTATGATTCTATCTGGGTAATTGCTAAAGCTATTGATGCTATGTTCAGAGTCAACAAACTTTCTGAATTGGAATTCAAGTCTTCGGAGAAATTTTCCACGGATGTGCATGTTTTTCAGGGAGGGAGTGCCCTGCTTCAGAAAGTAGGGCGGAGCAATTTTGAAGGAATTGGTGGTAAGATATCATTCAGCAAAAATGGGCTTCTTGAAGTTGACTCATATGACATTGTGAACATAGTCAACAGAGAAATCAGAATTGTGGGATCATGGTCAAAGAAAAACTTCGAATTGAATGAAAAGATGGAGTGGCCAAATGGATCCCCAAAACCACCTTCTGGCTACAGAAAGTTAATAGTAGGAGTCCCTCCACATGTTGTCTTTCCTGGATTTGTGAGCATCACAAATAATGACACAAGATTTGAGGGGTTCTGCATAGATGTGTTTGAGAGAGCTGTGTTGAAGCTTTCTAATCCTTTTGACTACGAGTTTCAAAAGTCAGAGAATGCCACTGAATGTCCAGAATATGACAGGCTTGTTGAGCAAGTAGTGAATAAGGTATCCTATCATTTCACCCCGTCTTCAATTAATCCAATATTTAGTTTTATTGTGTGGTGGATATATTTTTTTCATTTTTCCAAGCTATTCTCACAAGGTCTAGAATATAGGTTTGATTTAAAAGATGCGTTAGGTATCAAAAAAGCTCTTATGTTCACATCTGCCCGCATATAGATTACTATCTGAATTGGAGCATGCGTATCTGAAAAGCAAATTAAGGTGTAGATAATAAGCGATCTTGGGCTCTACTTTGGACACAAATACACTCTCTTTTATCCTATTCTGCACATATACAAATGTATGTATTTTTATTACAAAATCAGTAAATAACCAGGTGATTTGGCCCTATGGAGGGTGCTTCCCAAGTCCTGATGCAGGCAAACCTCCTCTAAAACAAACGCATTATAATAGGGAGAGAGATTTAATAGAGATGAGACGTGGCCAGAACAAGACATCAAAAAAGGAAAGAAAATAAAATATTTAGGAATTCTAGAATAACAATACATCTCTAACACCTTCACTGTCAATTTAAAAAGTTCTTACATGCTGTCAGATAAAAACTTCAGATCAGCACTAACAGTTGATACTTGTTTCCCTAGTATAACACAGGGATGCATCCCCCTCACACCAAAACTGGGTCGTCTCGGAGACGGGGGACGGCATCTCAATGTTTCGGGTGGTGCCACTTAGAGCACCACCTCTGCTGGAGACGGAAAGATGTCTCCTGTGTGGGTGTGGGGGAACGCGACGGAGCTCCTTTATTGTGGGGGGATGTGACGAAGTCTCTTTTATTGTGAGGGGACGTGACAGAGTCTCCTTTATTGTGGGTGCGGGGAGACTTGTAGTTTTTGTTTGCATAATAATATTATATACTTATTTTGATGTCATGATTCATGGCACATGATACTTATTGTAATCATCTTTATGTCATGACACATGAGTCATGACTTATATGATCATTGATTACTTTTAGATAGTAGAATCTAGATACTCATACTATTGATCTGAAGATTGATATATAGAGTAATATATGCTGATGTTCAATGTCAATGTTCATTGTTTGTTTGTCATTTGATCATGAATCATGATGTTCTAGTTCAAAACTTCAATGCAATGTTCAATTTTAATTATTTATTGTTTAAATTTATTATTTTTTTACATCTTTATATGATTATATCAAGTTATGTTGTATAATTGTAGTACATTTTTTCATACCTAGCATTTTAAGTACCATATGTATAGTATATACACCCTTGCTCCCCCGCCACCCCCCGTCCCTCACTGCCATCCCTTGTCGTCCCCAAATCAAGGTCCCCCTATCCCTCCATCTTGGAAACTTGTCCAACCGACCCATCGTCCGCCCATCTTGCAAGGCAGTGTAACTATATACAACTTCCCTTAAAGATCAGGGCAGTTTCTAATCAAAAGGATTCTCCCTTCGAAATTTGGGATCATAGTAAGCTTAGTTAAATTCCTAATTCAAAGAGGCATCATCATTTACCTTTGTTTTAAAATTAAATAAGGTAAATTTCAACATCTTTAAATTTTCTAATACCAAACTAATACAAACAAAATTCAACTTTAATATCTTATCACAATATCGAAAGGGGAAAACATATTAGAATAGAATAGATCTAATAGCAATCCAATGAAACAACAAAAGAAACACCTAAAAAGTCAAAATAATATATATAGACACACACACATACAAAAATAACTATATACATCTCTAACTCTCTTATTTACTAATTCAAAATACTCTTATATAATGAAATAAAACCATTAAATCAATACTTAATCTAGCTGTCCTACAATTGATGTTTGATTTTTTTTCAAAAATAAAATAATTTCCAATAACAGTCTTCTCCATCCATCAAACTAAAATTTAATCATAAATTCATTTGTACATAAAATCTGATTTTAGATTGTATAATCATTCAAAGTAATTACAATATTCCAAAATAATAGTAAATAGGTCTAGATTTAGATCTTGTAATGTTACCATATCCACATGAAAATCTACAGACTAATAAAAAACATTTGCAGCCTTATCCTTAAGCAGCTTCCCTGACTCTGAATTTCACAATCATTTTTAAATGAATATTATAGACGTTGTCTATGTGGAAACGCAAAGGCAGAAGCCCTTTCTATTAGGTGACATCTTCTTAATACAAATATATATGTTTTTTTGTGGGGTTTGCAATGCTCAAGGACCCTGATAATTGATGACTCTACTTAAACATTGCAGTAGACCCTAGAGAAGATTAAATTTACAACTTGAACACAACAACAAAAAAATCTTATAAATGCTAACAACGGCAACTTTTAGGACTTATTTAAGTTCCTCACAGAGGATTGGGCACGCATGATACTTTCGAAGAGAAGTGCGCCAAAGGAAGTTAGCCTAGTGGTTCATGGCCTTTAAATAAGACTTTTTTTATGACTGTTACACTGTGAGGACTTATATTAGTATGGTTAGTGTGTTTAAGTTGGTTATAATGTATTTAACTAGCTCGTTCTGTATAGTTTTTGATATGTGGAAGCTGATAATCGTTATGTTTTTGCGCTTGTTCTGTCAATGTGCTGATAATGTGATTATGCTTACTGTAGCCCTTGGGGCCATGTATTAAGAGACAATACCTTAATTTTTAACTGCTTTCATAATAAAAAATGACATAAATGTTATTCGTCAAAATTTAAATTTGACTAATAGTGCTTGTAGTTTTTAAAATATATATATTTTTCAAATCACACTCTGAACAATATGCTCCCTGCTGGCTTAGGAGATTAGTGTGAATGCTGTCTAATATACAAATACTTATTGAAAGAGCATTGTTGGTGGTCAGACATTTGACATAATTGTAGCTGATATCACAATACTTGCAAACCGATCTGCGAAGGTAGATTTTACACAGCCATATACTGATACAGGCCTGGTTATCATGGTGCGTACTAAGAAGAAACATTATTCTAATTGGGCATTTCTTCATCCATTCACAACACCCATGTGGATGACTGCAGCATCATTTGTTCTGCTCACCGCATTTCTTGTTTGGCTATTGGAAAGAGATGACAACAACGCTTTCAAAGGACAGCCTACCGAACAGATGGAAGTGTCCCTCTGGTAAGTACTGCTCTAATACTTTGCTTGAGTTTTTGTCAATTATATTTACCATATGGATATTTATATTCTTGGATTTGTTAGAAAATAATTATATCGCAACGAATCAAAGATGGAGTAATCATCAAACAGGTCACTCAGATACTAACAAGTACCAGAGAACCCAACAATGAATGAAGATCTTAGATTCTATGGCTTAACTGATCTATGTTAAATTATGATTTACACCTGCATTTTTCTGGGATTTAGAAGTACGCGGAAATCCCAAAATATAGTAATTACCTAGAACAGTGATTTTAAGTAGTCAAGATTGGGAACATGCTGACCTCCCAGGCGGCATTTTCTCAACCTTTGATGTTTGTTATTTACGCAGTGGGAACTGTTTCAAAGCAATTGACAGATTGGGGTGTGAGCAATTGAAATTTATGCTATTTCAAAAAGGGGAAGAAAGATGTTCGAGACGGCGCTGCTGATATGTGAACTGCAGATTTAATGAGCTGGAATGGATTGCTTTGTGGTGAATTTCCAACCAAGGGACGAGATTTTAATGATCCCTTTTCTCTTTGTTGCTTCTGGTCAATTATTTAGGTGACTGCAAACTCTCAATTGAGTTTCTTTTCGCAGTCCATATGTAACAAGGTTGAACGTGCTTATAAGTGCAAAGCCACATTGAAAATCATTCTCAATGATGCCGCAGCATCCACGTTGACATGTTTAACTGTCGAATGTCATTTTTTAATCTATTGGTAAATGTCGTGTTAACTTTTTTGTCATAGGTCTTTCATACTAGAATTAACCGAGCGCATAAGAGCTGTCAGTCATAGCTTAAGCAGTTGATGCGATATTTTGAAGTTCCAAAGTTTTCATGCGCCCAATTTTGAATTTCAACTTAATTTTGGCGTTCAGATAACTACTCCATTTTAAATATCTAATACACCTTGTTAAGTTAGTTTTTGGGGAGAAGAAGAAAGGGAATGCTTGGTGGTGAATCCACATTACATGGAAAGCTAAGAACTAGGAGAGTACACTTGGAAGCCAGAGAATAGAGAGAGGACAGTATTAAGGGAAGTACCCTTAATTCCTTTCAAATATGTATGTAAATAAGATTTGAAATCTAATACTTTCTTTATTACGTGCATGACATTTCGTGTTCGTATTAACCTCTTGTGCTTGCTGAGTTCTAAGTTATTCTATAAAAACCATTGTCTTTGTGTGTGGGGCATCTCTTATGTCTTGTCTTTTATTTTTATTTAAAACTTGCAGGTATCAGCTTTTTCTGGGTATTGGCTACAAACCCTCTCTGTCTGATAGGACTGATAGGACAGAGGGGATTTGATCTATAATGCTCAACATTGCGAGGAAGGGAGACAATAAGAGATGTAACAGGCTCAAAGAATGTAAAACTGAAAATATAAAATGAAAAAACAAAAATATAAAATGCTGAAATTGCTGATTCAGATCATTCGGATACACACAGACTTGATATTGAAAATGATATTGAAACAATATTGAATAATATACTGTCATGTCCCCAAATTTTTTGGTGACAGTTCGATTTAATTAATTTAATTAATGGTTGTCCAAGGACGACTAATTAATTATTTTAATTAAATAAATAAATGTTAAAAGATAACCTTGTATTTAATAAAGTGACTTGGAAAATATTTAATAAAGTCACTTGAGGGATAAGATCAAAAATGTTCTAGAAGTCTCTGGAGAGGATGGAGGGAAAAGAATAAATAGGCACCCCGGGGCTCCATTCGAATCATGTAGTTGATTATCTCTCTTTGTGTTTCAGATTGTGATTCAATCACAGGTGCATTTGTGGAACCTAGGGTTTCTACAATTGTCACAGTTGGCCATTGAGAACGATAACTCTCAATTGGTACGCAATTTTGAGGGTGTGAAATATCATCTGAATTATTGCAGATTGGAGGTGACATTCAGTCATTTCATCAGGGCGACTATTTGTGGCTTAGGGCCAAATTTGGAAGATTGAGTTTTGAGGATCACTTTGAGTATTGAGATTCGAAGATATAATCTATTTACAAGGTTCACAGGATCAGTGGCAGTATTGGACAGAATAGGGAAGAAGGCAAGTTTCCTAGACAATCCTCCCAGCCAGCATTTCCGTATACATGGAGGAAGATTCGAAGGTGATTAATAATCCAATTCAGTTGCAAAGCATGTGAGAGCTTTGACATCCGGCAGGGCGGCCTCCCTCATTATAACATTAAGACCAGCATGGTACCGCAAGAAGATTGGCAGTCCGGAAACCCTCTGTCTTCGGCAGCAATTTAATGACAATAACAAGATCCCGATCAGGAAGGGAGTTCAAGACGACTGCGCGATTTGCCATGACCTGGATATTAGGCGAGCGCCATTCTGCGGATTACAAACAAGAGCGATTCACCTTGGACTAGTGGTTAAGACAGTCAACAGTCGGATTCAGGGCAACCTTGGTTCCGCAAACGCTGGGGGTGCATTCACTGTGATCGGTATCTCAGTATTGAGAAATGTGAGGGTCGGAATACTATATCCAATTTAGCGGCAGCAGCAAATTCAAGTCCTGGTCAAACTGGTGATCTCTCACAGAGGAAGCTTTATATTGGTGGTCTTTCATATGACACAACTACTGACAAACTGCTGGAAGTATTTTCAAAGTATGGAGAGATTGAGGAAGGTTCAGTTGCATATGATAAGAGTACAAACAAATCCAGGGGATTTGCATTTGTGACTTTTAAGACTGTGGAAGCTGCAAAGCGGGCTCTGAAGGAACCAAACAAAACCATTGATGGTAGAGGGGTTAATGCAAAACTTGCAGCCGAGGGTCAGAAGGAGAAACCGGCACCACAACCTACAGCATCTCCACAAGCACAGCCACTTCCACAAATTCAGACAGGTTATGCAGCTGAGTATCCAAGTATGATGTCATATCATAGGTTAGTACCACAGGCACCAGCTTCTGCACCCCTATCAATTGGTTACTCGACATATCCTCCAGGTCTATCTGCATATGCTGTTCAGCCGACACCATATTCTAACAATAGCCCTTCATAATCATTGATGGAGCCGGCAACCTCAGGTTTTTATTCCTATATAGTCTGGTTCCTTGTTGATTATTGGATTATGAAACATTGATTTGTTTTCTGGACACCATTGGCATTATTATCTACTGCTTGTACATCTATTATTTGAGATACTCTCCTGTGCATACTGTTTGACGAAATGTCAAACCCATGAAGTTTAGTATTTTGGTCGGGGTTATTTCAGTACTTGCAAATTATTTGACGAATTGCCACAGTACAATATTGGGATTTAGTGACCTTTATAGCTAGGGTCATTACAGTGGTATCAGAGCTTGATTGCTAATTGTTTGACGAAATGTCAAACCTTTGAAGTTTTAAGTTTTTTGGTGCTGGAGTAAGCAATAACCTGTCAGGGTTATTTCATATACTGGAATGATATTGAAACGATATGAATAATTACATTGATGTCTGAGCATCTTTATATAGTTTTATTTTCCCTTACAACAACTGCTTATGGATACTTACGGGAATAACTTCTCAGCAAATATATATTGAACTGATTTTATTAATCTAACCTAAACACAAAAAACTAACCTAATTAATGTAATAAACCTAACATTCCCCCCTTATTACATTAATTCAACAATCTAACATAACATAATTAATGTAATAAATCTAACACGAGAAACATTAAATCATGCCGCAGACAGAAACATAGATAGATTTGATAAATTGGAAGGGCAGGAAGGAGAAAACATGAAAAGAAACTAAATAATTTTGAAGATTCAGTGAAAAGATAGGAAGATTTTGGATCTTCCCCAAAATCTTGTAGAGTTTAAAACAGAGCATGGGAATGTTATAAGTCATGATGCTGGGGTAGATGATTAATATAAGAAAAAAAATTTCTTAGAAAGCATGATAAAGGTTAACTTAGTGGACATCTCAGATCGATTCTTATCTAAGTTAGGTTAATGAATTGGAGATAACATTTGAAATGGAAAATATTGATGCAAATGACCCTAGAAGAGTTCAGTTAACATTGAACAATAACTAGTATGGTTGATGCTTCCCCTGCCCAAATAATGTATGTTCTGCATTCCGTTTCATTTCTCCTTCTCTTAGTTATGCTTCTGGTCTTCGTAAGGGGTCCCAAGATGGGTTCTTGGCTTTGATGCTACCGAGGTTAACATGAATTTTACTTGAGTCAGTCTCCCTGAGTTTCCACTGGAATTTCTGGACGATAGCATCATTCCTAATGCTATTGGTTACTGTCTTTCAATTGAAATCGGAACAAAATTTTGTGTCTGGCAAAATTGATAAGGCTTTTTGCAAACATGCTAGATTTTTGGGTGCAAAAGAAAATTATGAATCTACTTTAAGGATCATTGAAAACTTTAAGATGAGCTAAGAAGAAAAGGCTTTGGATAACCTTGGGTTATCTTTTTACGAACAATTTGCACATTGGTTCGCACCCTCTGTGAGATGGTGTTGGATTCTACTGGGGCTTGGGGTTACTGAACTGCAGGTTATGGCTCCTCAAGTGAGATTTTAGGATTCTTTCAAAACCTATTGAATCACAACTCCGATGAAAAAATGCTTGACTTAATCACAATAATAACTAGTATGAATGTTCAACTTTTGTGGGATAATCAGTAGATGGGAGAAAAAGAGTAAGGAACAGATAATTAAAAGAGAGCTTAATGAGCATAAGAACTTCAATTTTGGGAAATAAGACCATTAGAATTGAATGGAAATGAAAGACTTTCCAGTCAAATGCAAGTAGAAAGATAATGCAATCACAAATGAAGATTTTACCAAATATCTGAGGTATAGATGACTACTGTTAAAATTAAATTCTTTTTCTATTTCAAACTCAAAATTATATGATGGATTTTAGCGTACTAGGAGATAAGTATCACCTAATTGTTTTTAATATTGCTCTAATGAAGGCTAAGTGCTATTTGATTCAGTGTTTATGAATTGTTCTCATCTCCTATTGTGAAAATTGTAGCAGTTTGATAGAGGGACAATTTAGGACAGCAAACAAATTCATATAAGGATGCATTAGTACAGATGCATTGATAATGCATATTGTAGCATTTAACAGTTTTGTTTCTTGGGTGGTTTTAACTATGTGTTGGAAGTAGGCACGACCAGACAATCCTTTTCTTAATTACATTTTGTGTTTTGATTGCAGGTTTTCGATCTCAACAATTGTATTTGCTCACAGTGAGTAACCTCCTCATAGAATTTTTTCATTTCATGAATATTCTCTCTCATATTTATACTTTTAACTGGGGACAAACTTCTATTATCTGAAGACCTTAACTAATCCCACCAATTTTTGCAGGAGAGAAGGTTATGACATCTCTTGGAAAAGTTATTTTAATAATCTGGTTGCTTGTAGTGCTGGTCTTAAATTCAAGCTACACAGCTAGCCTCGCTTCCATTCTCACTGCTCAGCAACTTTCTCCATCAATACGAGATCTAGAGACACTCAGGGCAAACAACGCCTCCATAGGGCATCTGAATGGTTCATTCGTCAGAAATTATCTCATCAATGAGCTAAAAATTGATGAGAAAAGATTGGTACCTCTTGTGCATCCAGAAGATTATGTCAATTCACTGAGGAATGAGACAATCGGGTCTGTAGTTGATCAGATTCCATACATTAATATGCTAATGTCACAACATTGTGATGAATTTGAGATTGTGAGTCAGCCATTCTACAGGGGAGGATTTGGGTTCGTAAGTATTTTTCTCCAAGAGTTTGTGCTTTTCATTTGCTGTTGAGTTAAAATGCACACTTTTTTCAACTCTCTGAGTCTATCTTTATGCTGTAGGTATTTGCCAAAGGGTCTCCAGTGGTTCGTGAAATGACATCTGCAGTGCTGAGAATTATTCAGAACAAAACAGAGCTAGAAGAACTTCGCAGGAAGTGGTTTGGGGAGTATTCTTCTAATTCATGCAATAACGACAATAGTGGGATATCTGTGGAAGACTCGGTTAACGACAGTGGAAAGTTGAGCCCACAGAGGTTTTGGGGTTTATTTGTCATCTCATCAGCGTTATATTGTGCAATCGCTTCCGCCCACGTTGGACAAAGATTTTATGAAAAAAGACTAGTTAGCACAAGAGTGGATAATGTTCAGTCCCCAATTCCCGATAGCCCTATGCCAGCAATAGAATTCATACCTGGAAATACAGATCCATCTCGTTTATTTGGTCAGTTCCGTACAAATGGCTTGCGCCATCGAAGATCTTACTCCGCTTAGTCCTACCGAGTTTTTAAAAAACAATGGCATTGAGTTGCCTGTGGTTTTTACTGTCACATTGCTTCCTGTGTTTTCTCTCCCCGCAGACCGATGCCCTACCTTTAAAAGTTAATGGCGTACCGAGAAAAAGGTTTGTTTGTTGCGTTTCATATATGAATTTGGAAAATTGTAAAATTAATTATTGTGAATCTGAAAAAAATATAAATTTGACCTTGTTTTGTCTTTAGTACATTATGTTCTATTTTATATTAGGCTCTCTATACAGTTCTATTTTAATTTTTTTTAAATTGTTATGTAATTTTAATTTATAATGTTTAAGAATATCATTAATTTTTAAAAAATTAGAGTTTCTAATTATACTAAATATTGCATAATTATTATATATATTAAAGAGTTTTATTCATCACAATACATATCTTCTTTTTTTCGAGTTTTATTTAAAAAATAAATATTATTAAATAGTTTTACTTTTATAATAGAATACATTATGTTTTTCTTTCTATCATTCTTAAAGGTTTCACTTTTCAATATAATAAAAATAATTAAATCAAACTAACAATAAATTAAATTTTAAATTAAAATTAGAATTAGTAATACTATAACAATTTTGACTTTGTAGAGAAAGATTGATGCATTGTAATAGACAATCAAAGTTTTATATAACAAAAGCATAATAGTGATTAAAAATATTTGATTAATTTGTCATCAAATTTATCCTAATATTAATTTGATTAGATTATAGGGCATCTGTCTCATTGTTTGCCTTGTCGTCTAGAACCTTTTTCATTTAAGGGTCTTCTCAATCTACTTAAATTTGCAATTGGTTTTGTGTTAGTTTAAGGGGTACTTAGATGATTCATAGGTCATGGTTTATGATAATAGGAAAAAATATTGGGTTGAGTCAAGCCCTTAGATAATAACAAGATATGATGTTTTATTAAGATGAGAGGGTCAGAGGATGGGGGGTTGGAAGTCAAGATTGATGAAGAGGTAGAGAGAGGTAATAAAGAGATCAGAAGGAAGTGGGGAGATAATGAAAGAGAGAAAGGGAGGCAAAGGTGTAGAGAAATAGAGATAAGGAGGTTAAGGTATGTAGAGGAGTAAGGGAGAGGTATTATAGAAGTAGAGTAGGGAGAGAGTGAGGTATAAGTACGTAGAATAAGAGATGGGGCATGTTGGGACTCAAAATTGTAAAAGGGTTTTGAGTACCATAGTTGAAAACTTTGCTAAAAATACCTCGATAAATGTCTTTTGTGCATGTGAGTCAAGCTATCATTTTGAGGCATATGATGTGTTTCAGGTGTTCATTGTCTTTCATTTGATATATCCATGTACCTCAGGCCATTAGTTTGAAGTTTCAAGTCTTTTGCTAAGGTGTTGTTTTGAGCACTTGGCATAATTTACATTTTGCCCAAATGTCAAACGATAGTTGGAAGCCTAGTTTGTATTTGAATATCTTTACATCTGGTTTAGTGTCATGACTTTGTTGGATACAATTGATCAATTGTGTGTTTTCTTTGATGTTACACAAATGTCATATCATTATCAAACAATATATGTTGAGCTCACTTGGGCATTGAAGATAGTTTTTAGTGTCTACCGAGCATTCCTGAGTTTGCCTAGTGCAAAAGACAGTTGTTGGAAATGATTGAAAAGATCATTGATTGAAGAATGATGGATTTGGTAAAGAATGTTCTCAATCATTGTTTTTTCATTGATGTAAAACTTGCTAACTTGCAGGAATGATAATTGCTTAAAGTAATCCAAGTATTATCACTTAGGAGATAGGTTGAAGTTATGTTATTATAATGAAGTATAAGGATCAGCTAAGACATTGATGAAATAGTGTATTGATGACATATTCTAAGACATAAAAGTTAGACACACTCAAATACATTAAAGGTGTAAGGTCTAACTAAGCCAATTTGTAAAGCTTAACTAAGTTCATATGTGAGTGCAAAGCAAGCTAGTTGAGGTCGAGAAAATTCTCAGTTCAGGCCAAGAAAATCTAGAAATTGGTGTGTGCCGAGTGAAAAAGTCTTCATATGCCAAGCATTAGAAAAATGTAGTAACTGCCAAGCAAATTTCTTCAGGTGCCGAGCACTAGTAAAACATAGTTGGAGCCGAGTAACGTAGTAAGTGTCGAGCATCAGTAATCCAATGATGTCGAGTTGTTGCATTATTTGAGAAGTCAAATGATTCACTAGATCAGTAACAATAAGTTTTTTACATTAGTTTTTGTGATCTAGTAAGATGATAAGGATGATGAGTTGGTATCACAGAGTTTTATGCCAACTAACTCTAGGCGAATACAGATGGATTTATCTTAATGTTTCTAAATGAAACAATTTGGGGGGAAAACAATATCATTTTCTCAAGATAATTCAAGTTGATGAGCAGGAAGAATTGAGCGAGAAATGAAGAACAAAACTTATGTATAAATGGTTATAGGTCAGAGATCAGTGGCTGTGTTTGGAAGAGTGTGGTCACAAGTGAGAAGTGTGAAGAAGACAAGTGAAGGCAAGTGTGAAATGTCAAGAGAAAAGACACAGTAAGGAAGAACAGAGCATTGTGACTCTAAATTGATCAAGTGACCATAGTGTGCATTGGCATTACGAGTTGTTGAACAAGGAGACAAATCTTGAAGGGCGATCAAGCTATCTGAATTGCAAGGAAGGAAAGCCAAGAAAGGAAGAAGAATTGAAGAGTGGTCTGAAATCTGCAAGGTTTGAGTTGCAATCTATATTAGGTTAAAAGCTTTCTAATACTTTCTTACCATTGTATTAGACATTGAAATCCTACATTACTAGGTTAGCTTAACAGCTAGGTGGAGAAACCATTGAGAAGGTGATTGAAAGTCTCATGGATTTGGGTGGGCCTAATAGCCTTATGTAAATATTTTAATAGGGTGACATTCCAAGTTGAATGTTCTTAAGTCCTTTAAAAAGGCACACTTTTGACAGGGTGTTGAAATCCTTTGACAAGGTCACATTTAACAGTGTGTTGTAGCCTTTAACAGGGCATCACTTCAGAAGGGTGAGAAAAGAAGGTGGCATGTTACTGGTGGTTTTTTCAAATTGGGTTTCCACATAAATCCTTGTGTTGTGTGTTGATACTTTATGTTTCATTACTGCATGTTGATTTACAGTAGCTTGCTAAGATAAAGGATTAAGCTTGGCTGAATAGTAGAATGCATGGGCCTACTATAGTTTCGTTAAAAAGTTGAATTGGACATAATTGGACCTTGAATAACTAATTCACCTCCCCCCCCCCCCCCCCTCTTAGTTATTCTAAAGAATTCTAACAATTGGTATCAGAGCCCTCTGCTGATTTTTTTCAAGGTACTAGCAACAGGAAGAACAAGATGTCCAAAAGAGAAGTCCCCAAGCTGAACAAAGACAACTTTGTTGCATGGCAAAGTCTGATGGAGTTGCACCTTGGATCAACAAGTGACTATGCACAAATCTCAATCTCAGTTGATCATATAACCCCTACAGGACCCCTCACTACAAAAGATCTAAACAAAAGGAAGGAGCATGATCAAGCTATGTTGGAGATTGCTTCAACATTAAGCTATGCTGAGTATGATGATATCAAAGGATGTGATATTGCATAGAAGATGTGGAAAACTCTATCAAACATCTATGGAGGAGATGATAATGTCAAGAGAGCCAAAAGAGAAAGCTTAAAAGGAAAGTTTGATGACATGAAGATGGAAGAAGGAGAGAATGTTGCTCAATTTGGTGCAAAGATGAAAGAAGTGATAAGTTCAATAAGGAGTTGAGGAGGTCAGCTACCAAAAGAAACAATAAGTAGTAAATACTTGAGAACTTTATTTCCTATTTATGCTATAAGAGTTTCAACCATCAAAGAGCTAAGGTGTGTACCAGGGAACACATTGACATTTGAAGGAATAATTGGAAGACTCACTGCATTTGAGTTATCCAACTTTGACAACTACAAGCCAGACAATTTTGAATCTACATTCAAAGCCAAGATGATAGTAAGAGACAATGAGGTAGTGCAAACAAAGAAGAAGAGTGGAAAAGGAAAATGTGTATCAAGTGATAGTAGCACTGATGAAGATGATATAGACCAATTGGAGGCATTGCTAGCAAGAATATTTCATAGAAGAAGAGGCAAGTTTAGAGGTAAGTTGCCAATCATTTGTTTTAATTGCAATGAAGTAGGTCACATTGCAGCTAGATGCACACAAAAGAAGAATTATAAGGATGGAACCAAATTCAAAAACAAGAGAGAAGATAATAACAAGGATTACAAAGACAAAGGCAAGAGATGCTACATTGTTGAAGAAGACTCTGATGACAATGATGATGAAGTAGTCTATGTGGCCATGAAAGATGAATGAAATGAAGATGAAGCAACTGCCTTGATAACCTACATAAACAAGAATAACAAATGGATCATAGGTAGTGGATGCTCTCATCACATGATTGTGATAAAAGTAAGTTCATTACCTTCACTTAATATGATGGGAATAGTGTTAGATTTGGTAATAATGCTCCATGTCTAATTAAAGGGAAAGGTAGCATTAAGCTTATTAAAAAGATATCATGTGATGATGCATACTATGTTGAAGGCCTAAATTATAATTTGTTAAGTGTCTCATAGTTGGGCAACATAAGATACAAAGTTGAATTTGAAAATAGAACTGCCAAGATCTATGATTCTCATGGAAGCCTAATAGGAAAAGGTGACTAGACTAGGAGTAATCTATTTTACCTAGATATGGAAGATGCTTCTTGTCTTATAGTACAGACTAATGATGCATGTTTATGGCATAAAAGACTATGTCATGTAAACTTTGACAATTTGATTAGCATCGGTAAAATGAAGAAAGTTAGAGGACTACCAAAGTTGAAGAAGCTTGAGAACATAATATGCAAACAATGTCAACTAGGGAAGATGACCAAGTCAAGCTTCAAAAGCAAGACTTATACTTCTAATGAAGTATTAGAGTTAGTACATACTCACTTGTGTGGTCCAATTAAAGTACAAAGCTACAGAGGAGATAGATATATAATACTATTTGTGGACAACTACTCAAGAATGATGACATTCATGTTCCTGAAACATAAATTAGATGCTTTCCAAATGTTTAAATGGTATTTGGCCAGAGTTGAGAAAGAGACAGGAAAGAACCTGAAATGTCTTAGATCTGATAGAGGAGGTGAATTCACATCAAGAGAGTTTGAAGACTTCTGCGATGATAGAGGAATTGAAAAGTAGACGTCAGCACCTAGAACTCTACCTCAGAATGGTATAGCAGAAAAAAGGAATAGATCAGTTATTGACTGTACAAAAACTTTAATTGACGAGCAGAATGTTGCACTCAAATACTGGAGAGAAGTTGTAAGTACTGCAGTCTACACACTCAATAGAGTTCAAGTCAAGAAAGGTACAAATGCAACACCTTTTGAGCTATGGTATGGTCATTCTCCTAATGCCAAACATTTCAAAATACTTGGATGTAAATGCTATATACTTAAAGAGTCTAGGAATGGAAAGTTTGATGCAAAGAGTGAGGAAGGCATATTTGTTGGTTATTGCACTAGAAGCAAAGCTTATAAGTGCTTAAATGTTAATACTAACAAAGTAGTAAAAAGCACAAATGTAAGATTTGATGAGCTTGCAGAAGTCCAAAATGTTGAGAGTACCAAAAAGACAGAGGGATACAAGACCTTTGTATACTTCTATGAAGGTATTCCTAATGATGGTGAAGTTACAAATTAGAATGACAATTAGCAGCAAACTTCAGTATCTACTGAGTCACAGATAGTGAATGTCGAGCTACAAATGCATTCAGATGTTGAGTTGCAGAATACAGAAAATGCACATTTAGATTCAGAGAAAAACACACATGAAAAAATGAGATATTTCCTAATGGAGACATGCATGATGATTCAAATGTTGGAAAAAATAACACGGAAACAAGGAAGGAACCAGTATTGGCAAAGTATGTAAGAAGACACCATCCAACAGATCAGATTATTGGAGATAAAGGAGCCAGACCAATGATAACAAATAAGCTTAGAAGTGAAACATGTCTGCTTAGCAAAGTGGAACCCAAAAGAATAAGTGAAAAACTATAAGATGATGACTGGTACAATGCTATGAAAGAGGAAATAGAGCAAATTAAGAAGAATTAGACATGGACCTTAGTCTCAAGACCAACTGATAAGAATGTGATTGGAATCAAGTGGGTGTTCAGAAACAAGCTAGATGAGAATGGTGAAATCATAAGGAATAAGGCAAGACTAGTCTGCAAAGGATATGCACAAGAAGAAGGTCTAGACTATGAAGAAACATTTTCTCCAATTGCAAGAATGGAAGGAGTAAGGACTCTACTTGCATATGCAGCCTACAAAAGATTCAAAGTCTATCAAATGGATGTCAAGTCTGCATTTCTGAATGGTATACTCGAAGAGGAAGTCTACAAGAGCAACCAAAAGGATTTGTTGATGACAACAACAAGGACAAGGTATGCAAACTGCATAAAGCTCTATACAGATTAAAGCAAGCCCCTAGAGCTTTGTATGAAAGACTTCACAAGTATCTAGTACAAATAAGATTTGAAAGAACTGATGATAACAGTAATATGTATATCAAATCAGAAGAAGGTAAGGACATCCTTATATCAAAAATCTTTGTGGATGACATAATCTTTGGAGGTAAAGAAGTACTTAGTAAAGATTTTGTTGACAAGATGAAATATGAATTTGAGATGTCTAGATTTGGAGAATTAAAATTCTTTGTTACATTGCAAGTACATCAACTAAAATATGGTATATTTGTAACCCAATCAAAGTACATCAAAGAGATACTCAAGACATTTGGATTAGAGGACTCCAAACTTGTCAGCACACCAATGGCAACATGACACAAGCTATCCAAAAAAGATGAATCAGTTAAATTCAATCAGATCATGTACATATCCATGATTGAAAAGATACAATATGTCATAGTGGCAAGATTCTCTACAAACCCTAGAGAAAATCATCTCATGGCAGTAAAAAGGATAATGAGATACCTCAAAGGAATAGATGATTTTGGGTTATATTACAAAAGAAGTTAGAAGTTTGAGCTAAATGTCTACATAGATGTAGATTGGGGAGGCAATATTGATGACAGGAAAAGCACAAGTGATGGAGCACTATTCTTGGGAAAGAGACTAGTTACTTGGACTAGTAAGAAACAAACATGTACATCACAGTCCACTACAAGTATTGTGATAATACAAGTGCAATAAACATATCTAAGAATCCAATAATGTATGCAAAGACAAAGATATTGCAATCAAGTATCACTATGTCAGAGAATTAGTAGAAGACAAGGAAGTGAAGATGGAATATATTCACACAAAGGAACAAATTGCAGACATCTTCACCAAACTATTACCCAAAGATGCTTATGAGTATCTTAGAGGTAAGTTAGGGGTAAAGCCCATAACCCAAGCAGTCTAAAGAAAAAAAGGAGGTTACCTTGCATCAAAAGGAATTGATTAAAGTAATATCAAATGTATGATTCAAAGGATGGTAAGAGGAACATAAATTCTAGATTAGTCACAAGCATGGTGATGGAGGGAGAAAGACTGATGATGCAAAGTTCACACCAAGCATGTTAAAGATGCTACATCTTTGGCATTTATGTCAACGAGGGAGATTTATGAAAAACTGATCAATAATAGATCAAAGGGATAAATGATATAGAAAGGATGTAGCAAATAAGATGGAGAAGTAGAACAGAGGGTTCAGTTTGTATCAATAAATGAGGAATGAATGGTACAAAGAGGGAGACTTGAAATAGATGTGTAAAGATAACAAGTTTTCTATTTGGTATATAAGTTTGGTGGTAACTAAGTTGATCAACTTAATCAATTAATCAGTCTAGTTTTTCCATCAATGCCAAAGAGGGAGATTGTTGGAAATGATTGAAAAGATCATTGATTGAAGAATGATGGATTTGGTAAAGAATGTTCTCAATCATTGTTTTGTCATTGATGTCAAAATTGCTAACTTGTAGGAATGAAAATTTCTTAAAGTGATCCAAGTACTATCACTTAGTTGATTAACAAGGAGAAATTAATCAATAAAATGTAACTAGAGCACCTAGGGATAGGTTGAAGTTATGTTATTGTAATGAAATATAAGGATCAACTAAGACATTGATGAAATAGTGTATTAATGACATATTTTAAGACATAAAGGTTGGACACACTCAGATACATTAAAGGTATAAGGTCTAACTAAGCCAATTTTTAAAGCTTAACTAAGTTCATATGTGAATGCCGAGCAAGCTAGTTGAGGCCGAGAAAATTCTCAGTTCAAGTTGAGAAAATCCAAAAATCAATGTGTGTCGAGCAACCTTCATATGTCAAGTGGAAAAGTCTTCATATGTCGAGCATCAGAAAAATGTAGTAAGTGCCAAGCAAATTTCTTTAGGTGTTGAGTAAAACAGAGTTGGAGCCGAGTAACACAGTAAGTGTCGAGCATCAGTAATCCAATGATGCCGAGTTGTTGCATTATTTGAAAAGTTAAATGATTCACCAGATCAGTAATGATAAGTTTGTTACAATATTTTTTGTGATCTATTAAGATGATAAGGATGATGAGTTGGTTTTGCAGACTCCTACATTACTAGGTTAGCTTAACAGCTAGGTTTCTTACCATTGTATTAGACATTGAAATCCTACATTACTAGATTAGCTTAACAGCTAGGTGGAGAAGCCTTTGACAAGGTGATTGAAAGTCTCATGGATTTGGGTGGGCCTAATAGCCGTATTTAAATTTTTTAACAAGCTGACATTCCAAGTTGAATGTTCTTAAGTCCTTTAACAATGCACACTCCTAGCAGGGTGTTGAAATCCTTTGACAAGGTCACATTTAACAATGTGTTGTAGCCTTTAATAGGGCATCACTTCAGAAGGGTGAGAAAAGAAGGTAGCATCTTACTGGTGGTTTTCCCAAATTGGGTTTCCACGTAAATCCTTGTGTTATGTGTTGATACTTTATGTTTTATTACTACATGTTGATTTATAGTAGCTTGCGAAGATAAAGAATTAAGCTTGGATGAATAGTAGAATGCATGGGCCTACTATAATTTCATTAAAAAGTTGAATTGGGCATAATTGAATAACTGATTCACTCCCCCCCCCTGTTAGTTATTCTAAAGAATTCTAACAACAGTGTCTATCGTGCTCACTTGGACATCGAAGAAAATCATGGAATAGAAGAGTGTTAACTAAGTTCACTCGGTTAATGAAGAAAAGTTGGATGTAACCATTGTTAATTGAGTTCACTCGATTACTAAAGAATTTTTGCAAGTTGACAGTGTTAATCGAGTTTCTGTTGGTTAACATAGGAAATCACTTCTGAGTTAGTTTCTACCGAGCTGGGTCGACTAAAGAAGGATTTTCTTATTTTAGTATATTAAGCTTAATTAATTTATTTATTGATTCAAGCCTACTATGATGATGAATATTAATTATTCTAATATGTATTTGAGCTTACTTGACAACATGAAAGGTATAAGTAAAAGGTCAAGACATGATTTCAAAGTGTACAAGCTATTATGAATGAAAGATAAGCAATGAAGAGAGGAAGCGAACTTGAAAGATAAGCAGAATATCTTTGTCATGTAGAAAACCTATATTTGATCAGGAAGATCAAGTACAAGCCAGAATAGAGATTTGTAATCAAAAATTCAGTTGCATTCAAATTAGGTCATCTCATTGTTACTCTTTAACTATTATAACAGTGATCAAAATCTCTTAATAGAGTTGGCTTAACAGTTATTTATAAATCCTTTAATAAGGTGGCAGTTCTATTGAACTATCTAAAGACCTCTTACAAGGCCACTCCTAATGGGGTGATTAAATCCTCTAATAGGGTCACACCTAATTGTGTATTTTGTAACCTTTAACAGGGTTGGCTCCTAACAGGGCTCACTTCAAAAAAGTGAAAAATAGTAACTAGTTACAATTGGTGATTTTTCCCAAATTGGTTTTCCACATTAAATCTCAGTGTCAAATGTGTTCATGCTATTTTCTTTTATGTTTGCAACTAAGTGAAAGTAATGGTGATCATAGATAACATCTAAAGTTTGTATGTTAAGCATTTACCGAGCTCATTCAGTTATTACCGAGTTATAACATTGTGTATATGTTTATCAAGCTTCAACATTATTCAATTTTTTAGTTTATATTTTGTTTTGACATCTAAGGGATCTAGGATTTATTTTAGTAGTAGTTGATTCACCCCTCCCCTCTTAGTTACTCCTCTTATATTTTCAACAATTGGTATCGGAGCTTTTGGTGCTTGCAGAGAAGTTTTCAAGGACCTAAGATAAAGATCATGGTGTCTTACAAAAGAGAGATTCCCAAGCTGAACAGAGACAATTTTGTAGCATGGCAAAGACTTATGAGGTTACATTTGGATATTATCAATGATTTTGATTGCAAATATCTTGATACTAAATATAAAACACCAAATGGAACATTATCAATTGAAGATATTGCTAAGAAGAAGAACCATAACATCATGATGATTGATATTGCATCTGCTCTAAGTTATGCTAAATTTGATGAGGTAAAAGACTGTCAAATTGCTCATGAACTGTGGACCAAACTAAAAGATATTTATGGAGGATATGATAATGTAAGAAGAGCCAAAGAAAAAAGTCTTAGAGGAAAATTTGACCAAATGAGAATGAGAGAAGATGAAAACATTGCAAAATATATGAAAAGAATCAAGGCCAACGTAAGTGCAATCAAAGCATTTGGAGGAAGAAGAAACTATTGTAAGTACGGTACTCAAAACTCTTCTTCCTATTTATGCAATTAGATTATCTAATATTCAATAAAAGAGATGTGATCCAAATAACAAAATAGGCTTGGATGATCTAGTAGGAAGATTGATAGTCTTTGAACTAGATAACTTTGACAACTATGTTCGTGTTTCAAAGAATATTGAATCTACATTTAAAGCCAAACTCTCACTCAAGGAAAAGATCAAGAAATCAAAAGCTAATCAACTAGGAAGTGAGGAAGAAACTAAAGAAAGTTCGAATAGTGATCTTGAAATCTTTGAAGCCCTACTTGCAAATAAATATTCCAAAGGCATAGGTAAATACAAAGGTAAAATCCCTCTAATTTTTTTCTCTTGTGAAGAAGTTGGTCATATTGCTGCTAAGTGTCCAAACAGATAAAGCAAGGACAAGAAGAAAAATCAAAAGTACAAAGGCAAGAAAGAATCCAAAAGTCACAAAGCCTACAAGGACAAAGGTAAGAAAACTTATTTTATGGCTAAATATTTCAATAATAGTGAAGACGAAATGGTGTATATTGTTGTAAAAGATGAATCTGATGATGAAGGGGATAAGATGGCACTTATCTCTCATGTTAGCAAATATGACACATGGACTATAGAAAATGGATGTTCACACCATATGAATAGAGATAAAACAAAATTTGAACATTTTAAATACTATGATGGAGGTAGTGTAAGGATTAGAAACAATGAACCATGTTGCACAAAGGGAAAAGGTTGTATCTCATTAACCAATGAACTTTTTTGTGACAATGCTTATTGGGTTGAAGGACTAAAACATAATCTACTAAGTGTGGCATAGCTGAACAACATTGGATTCAAGGTAGAATTCATGAATGGGAAGGAAAAACTGTTGGATGACAAAGGAAATCTGGTTGGATCAAGCAAGCAAACAAAAGGTAATTTATTTTATCTTGATCTTGGTGAACGCTCATGTTTTATTGCTCAATTAGAAGAAAGTTGGTTATGACACAGAAGACTATGTCATGTAAACTTTGATAATATGGTCAAGATAAGAAAACTTATAAAAGTAAGAGGTATCCCTAGTTTAAAGAAACCTAATGTTGGGGTATGTGCAAGATCATGGTGTGCCAAAAAGTGGCGATGTGAAAAAAAAAAGAGTTTGAAGATGCCTAAAAGTGGTTCAAGATCCGCTCTAACTTTTTTTTACCTATCCAGGAACCAAACCTGGAAGGTTAAGTCAGGCCTTATCGGATATCCGATATGATATCAGATATCTGATTTCAAATATCCGACATGTTATTATACCGCTATTATTGTTATTATTTCATATTATTATAATTATTATTATTATTATCATATAATAGTATGATATATTATTTAATATTAATATTTACTTCATGATATTATTATTAAATAATAATAAGATATAATAATAATATCATATTAAATAATAATATTATTATTAAATAATATATCATACTATTATATTATAATAATAATATTATTATAATAATTATTGTACTATAATATAATAATAATATTATAATAATATAATATAATATTTAATATATTATAATATATAGTAATGTAATATAATATATATATATAAGATATAATATAATAATAAAAAGTAATACCTTATAATATAATATATAATAAAAAAGTATAATATATTAAAATTATAATAATATAATATAATATTTTATATTATAATATATAGTAAATTAATAATATATATATAATATAATATAAAAATATATAAAATGTAATATAATGTAATATATACTATATATTATATGTTATATTATATATATTGTACTCATTATATGTTATTGTGCCATATTGGATATCCGATATAATATCGGATATCTGATATTGTATCGGATATCCAATACCTGTACATTGGATTAAATAAAATCACAGACCTGCAGGCCCTCATTTTACGAGAATTTGGGGCCAGTATTGCCACAGTCGATCAGATATCAGATATTAGGTACGTTTTTTTCCCCCCCCAACTCATTTTAAACCTAAATTTAATAGATTTTAACATGATTTTTTTTGTTTTAGTTGAATCTAAGGTTTTTTTGACAAAAATGGTTAAAATTTAGATTTTTTTAAATATATATTATGGTTTGCAATTCAATAGGAATGGCTGATCAAAATGATGACACTGAGGCAGGGAATAATATTCCTCGTAACCCACCACCAAACAATCCAGTATCTCCACAAAACCCTCCACCAAATAATCCTCTACCTCCTCAAAACCCTCCTCGAATCGAGGATTTGATAAATGAAAATCTCACCAAGTTGAGAGGTTTGCATAGAACATACAATAATGTACCTGCACTGGCTCCTATGTTATCCATGTTAAACACCATAGTGGATAACATTGAAACCCTTACAAACCAACAAAATGCCGCTCTTCATTGGCGGGATGAAATGCACCAGATGTTTGATGATGGTTTGGATTATGATGAGGTTGCGGCCCTCAACATAACCAAAGACAATTTGGCTAGCCTTTTTGCTAACCCAAAAACGGGTATACCAGTTGACCCAAAAAAAACCAAACTATCTATTAAATGGTGTACAAATGACACCATACGTGGAAATTTTTGGGATCATTGGTGGATGGTCTTTGATATGCCTCCACATGGCAATTTAGACATACCATTTTATTTCCTTAGAAAATTATATGCAGAATTTGTGTTGAAACTTAAAGTGAACTATTGGAGCATTAAGCCCAACATGGGCTTAGGACTAGGAGCTCCTCAAAATAGACCCTCTTCCTAGTGAAAGAAACTTGGCACTTTTGTCCCCCCCTTGATATCTCCCCCCCTCCTCGAGTGCAGCATCCAGATATTATGGCAGAGGCTAGCTCTCAGACCATCAGAGCCATTCATAGGCTGAGTAGCCTAATGATATCTTAGGCTAGGTCAGTCTTGCCTCCTCGTGTTGATGATGTTGGTGCTAGTTCATCATCGGCTAGCTCATCACATGTTTGTGTGCCTCACACTTGCATTACATGCAAGAATATTTGCCTGGGTCCCATAGGTGATCTTCCTGAGTATCATTTTGTATTAGACAAGGATACACCAGATGCACATGCAGAGGCTACAGACCCTAATGCGAGAGAGGAGGGGAATGCAGAGGCATGGACTCCTTCGGTGTCAGTACATGTATACATTTTTTTGTTATGACATATGCGATTTAAAGTTAATTTTTATAATAGAGTAATTTTAATTTTTAAGCCATATTGACTTTTACATGTATGTGATCTTCATTCATGTTTAGTTGATGACCGAGGAGGAGCTCAGACAGATAGATGATGCTACACTCTCAGCCATTTCATTTGGCCTTGAGACATCTACGGTACATTATTTTGTGTTCACATTTTTTTTTCTATTTGATATTGTAGCATATATGGTTGCTAATCTTTCTTTTATCTTGCAGATACCACCTGCCTTGGGGGGACAAAGTGCGAGGGGTGAGCCAGCATGCATTGACAAAGGAAAGGTAATTAGATGTTTTCTAATTGATTAAATATCAATGCATTCTTGTAAAATATTTGTGGTAATCTCATTTGATTACATTCTTTATTGTATATAGGGTGTGGCTACTAGCGATGAGCCTGTACAGATTCGACGTCCTAGATCATCAAGGATTTCCATTCGCACAGAGAGCCCCATTGTATGTATAAGTATCATTTATTTTTTATTTTTCTTATTGATGCAGAGGAAAGTATGATTTTTGTTACGTACAATTTCTATGATTTTTTTCGTACCAATAATGATTCATGTCTTGCACATGTTCATTACAACTTAAATAGGCTTATATGCACTTGTCCAACCGACCAAGTTGGTTACAAAGGTTTATTTATCAAACAAATACCAAATTACTACTTTCCCTCCAAAACTAATATGAGCGTTTGCATTTGAAATTCAAATTTAAAACTATAGTTTTTATGCATTCCCTAACTTTCTAAACTATTCCATTGACTCAAAATTGGTCATATGGATTTATTAAATGCAACTAAGTATGAAACTATCCTAAGACTACCCCATATGGGTCTTTTGGCCATTTTACATCATGTTGCCCTTAGGTCCTTACTAGGACTTTTATGACTTTTGTCTTTCAAAGTACATTGTTTATTACATAATTCTATTATTGGTTTTAATATATCCCAATTAACAATCAATGATGTCTTTGATCCTCTATCTTCATTTGGTACCAAGGCTCTCTTAGATGATTTAATAGGTGCCCCTACACCAAACACCCCACCTTCAAAGCAACTCTTGTCCCAAGAGTTAAGGGGTACTATCTTCTTTCCTCCCATCCTTCTAGAGGGATGTTTGCAAATTTGCACTTGCAATGTATTACCCTGCACACCTGCATACAAATCATTAGAAATAAAAAGCATTGGATCCTTGTTACCAGTCATGGTAACTTCACTGCCTGCTGATTGTGAACAGTCATGTTTTATCCTTGACAAAGGTTGAATAACTTGTTGTTTGAGGTCATGCTGACCCTATCTCTTATCCTCCATGGATATGTTCACTTCTTTGTTCACTCTCGTCACCAAAGGACACCATACTATTCCTATCATCACTCCTTTTGTTGTCACTGTCTGCTTGTAAGCAGAATTCTGAGTTTTGTCTTGAACAATCTCATCCTTCATAACCAAAAGAGATGGCTTTAATGGTAGATCTGTCATATCATGTTTACTCTCCCTCTGCTCCTGCAAGTCCACAAACTCTTTCTTGCCAAAACAAATAACTCTTTCCTCATCATGACTAGTCAAAGGATTTAGCTTAAACTTCACACCATCTTTGTGTACTATATAAACATTTGATGAGCCAAAATGAATAGTGTTCCTTGAGGCTTGCCAAGGCCTTCCAAGGATTACATGGTAGCATGTCATTAGAATGTGATCACATATAGCTTGATCTTTTATATTCTCCTATAGAGAAATCCACTATTGCTTGCTCCCTTACAACAATATTTTTTGCATCACTGACCCAAAATGCCCTATATGGTCTATCAATAGGATACTTCTTCAATCCTAGTTTATTTACCATTTCATAAGACACTAAATCATCAAAGGAACCAGAGTCTATTATCATCTTACAAATCCTACCATGGCTCATGCAATTTGTCCTAAAAATGGATGGTCTGGTCTCCTTTTGCTGCTGCATTTGTGGTCCTCTTCTCACCATCAAAGACTCTCCTTCAAGTTCAGGGTCTGCATTATCGTACTTCTTTTCTTCCTCTTCTCCTTGGGTCAAGGTGACTCTCCTCTCCTCCTTCCTAAAATCCACACCTTTCTCAGGGCACTTGTAGGATTGATTGCCTACTCCTCCACATGTGAAGCATTTACCTATGAAAACACTATTACCTCTTCCACTTCCAAATCTTCCTCCCCTGAAACTTCCTCTTGTCTAAGATGTAATCTCTTTTCCTTTATCTTTGTCTTGATTGTTTGAAGTGTCAAAATGACTTCTTACATCTCTTCCTCTCATTGTTCCACCTCCTCTCTAATTTGTTTGCCTCTCATTCTTTCTTTTCAACTTCAACTCTGCCTGAATTGCCAACTGAAAACATTCTCCAAGTGTCCTTGGTACAATCAATCCTATTTGATCTTGAATATTGTACTTGAGGCCATTAATGTATCTAGCCACCTTCTCATCTTCATCTTCCATTCCTCCCCTAATACTCAGGGTATGGAATTTCTCAGTATAGGACATGACATCCATATCCCTCTGTTTCAAATTGTTCCTTCTTATTTTTAAATTTGGATTGCTAAATCAAATGGAAAGAATTGATTTCTCACCATGGTCTTCATTATCTCCCAATTTGAAATATTATTCAATCCCCTTTTGATGCAGAGTCTGCAGCAACTACCTTCCACAAGCCAATAAATGGCTGTCACAATCCAACTTAGGATTCTAGGACTTCTCACAAGTCCTCTTACCCACTCTGGGTATACTCAACCTCCAAGCCAAACAAGGCAATCCCACTTCAAAAGCCTCACCAACTGTCACCAGAAATGGAGACAATCATGGACATACTGTTCCAACCCAAACTCATCAATTTTTTTGGTTCCACCAAACTCCCAACACACCTTTGCACTTCTAGGCCTACAAACCTTGTAGCCTTCCAATTAGCTTCTTTGCACTTTTCTCCCAGTATTCCTTAATAGAATAGGGACTTATCCATAGGTCCAAACACCCTTCTTGGTACCTACTAATAATCCAAAAGCTTTTGGGCTGATCTTGCTCTAGCACCCTCCAAACTGCTTCTTGGTACCTAGGCCTAGTTGATCAAGTTAGGCTAGGGCTTCAAGGAAGAATGGGCAAGATGGGTTCCCAAGACCCAAAACACTTAAGGAAATCTCCAACATAGTCAATGCATCCAACTCCAGCACTCAAACTAATCAGAAGTTCCTGCAACCATGGCTGTCACCAATTACCTTGCAAAAATCGATCAAGCACATGGGCTTGCTTGACCTAGGGCCGACTTGGAAAAATAGTTGCCCTTCTCTCCAGGCCTCCAACCTCTGGCATTATGTTGCCTAGTCTCCTAACTTTCATATCCCTCAATTTTAGAGGGTGCCACTAGTGGGAATGCAAGTTAGGGATGCATTTGTGGAAGGGTCTAGGAAACAAGGCTTTTCAAACCACCTTCTACTAAAACGCAAATAACTTTTAAACCCCAACTCCTTTTTGAGTCAAACCAAAACAAAAAGTTTCCTAACTCACCCCTGCAACTATTTCATACACTTAGAAATCATATAAGTTCTTTATGGATCTGTACCAATGTAACAACTGAGTGATTACCATTAAATTTCCAAAAAATTGAAGTTTTTATTATTTTTTCTCCAAACCACCGTACACTTTGATCTCCCCCTTTCAACTGAGATCACATATGACATATATAAAGGTCTACATGACTGTTGGAACAACCATATAGGCATTCCCAACCATAAAACAAACAAACAACTAGTTTTTGCTAATACTGTTTAGACTCTAAATACCCTATTCTAAGGCCTTTTGGTCCCATGGAGTCACTTGGTTTATAACCACACCAAAATTCTTGTGGGCCTTACATGTGCCTTTATTACAAAACATAGACCAACTTGTAAAATATGGACCAAACCTTTATTCCAACTTCCTAATCTACTTGAATCCTCGCTTTCATGGAGTGGCAAGGTGTCCGGCAACATAGATACTTATTCCCCGTTGCCACATAGGTTAGGTGCCCTGCACCACCTTTCCTCTCTCTTATTCTGAACACTAGTCCACCAAGTGAGTGTTGTTCCTCTCAATCTTGTTGTTGCTACTTTTACCTTCTTATCTGCCTCTATGTCTTCAATATCAAAGTAGTTCTCAAGGGCCTCTATCCACCCTAGCACTTCTTCACTATCCATTTTACCCTAGTATATTGGAAAATCAATATGGTTCTTCCCACCATTACCTCGTACTACCTTAATGATTCTCATAAATCTCCTTTCTTCAGGATCATCTGTTGTCTCATGCTCTTGCCTTGCATTACCAACCTCTTCTTCTTCATGGTTCTCTCCATGATTTCTTCCTCTAACCTCTTCTCCTCTAGGTTCTTGCCTTTCCTTTTCTAAGGATTCTATCCTTGCAATAAGCTTCAGCCTCTCTCTTCTCGTCTGTCTTTCTTCCCTCACTCTAGATGCTTCAAGTTCTCTCCTCTCTCTTTTCTCTCAATTCTTCAAGTTCTCTAGCCATTTGATTTTTAGGAGGAATTTTCACAACAAGTTTTCTTCCTTCCCTAGGGCCAACTCATTGATTCTCTTTCTTTCCTCACCAAGAAATCTCTGGACACCACTTATGTACCTTTCAACTTTGGGACACACAAGGAGGAATTAGACACGCCAAGGCTTCAACAAAGCGACCAGCACACTAAGGATGACAAAGACTCCTATGATGATGAAACCTACAACTTATCTACTCTCAAAAGACATTGTTGATGCTCTGATACCATTTGATACAGAGGATGGAGGATCTAACCACAAACTTTCAAATTCAAGCACAATATGGACCCAACCCCTATGTTTCAATGGTGTTCCCAAATGCACACAATGCCACCAAAGACTCCAAACTTGGATTTACATTCACCAAGTGTTCCCTCCACCTCTACACACCTTAAAAAACTTCAACCAACATGTTTCTAAGGTTTACAAACCCACAAATCTTTAGTAGATACAAAAGAGACCAGTTGTGCCCTTTACTAGGCTATTCTCTTCTTTAGATCAACAGACCCTATTTTCTTAATTTTTCTCCCAAAATTTTCAAAACACCAAGAAAATAAACTAGCTTTTTAGATACCCTTTTTTTAGTTTTATAACATATCCAAAAATTAGATATCACTCCTTTGGAAAGATTGTATGGAACAGGGTAGTTTGTCTCAGAATCAGGCCTAATTAGACCACTTTTACAAAGCAAGTACCCTTCAAACTTGAAATCTAAATTAATCCTTTTTCATAGTCTCTATTAATGATCTAAATCAAAGGATTTTCAAGATTATAGGTCTTGTTCACACTCCTAAACACCCAAACTTCAAAACCCTCCTTAAAATGGCTTAAAAACTAGGGCCTTCTTGTTCAAACCCCAAAACTCAATTCTAGAACGTTTTGACTTGTCTAATGACAAGATATGATCATGAAAACCTACATGAACCTATAAAATGACTCATCTACCATATGAAATCCTAAAATCCTATCTCATGCCCAATTACAACTTTTTTCCACATATGAGTCCAACATTATAACTTTGTATGCTTCCATGAGCCATAATTGGTGCAAGGATTGCCCAATTGACTTCAAGAAATCTTCCATGACCTCTGTAATGCCTTGGATCTTCAATGTTCCCCTGATGAGCATGGGATGCTCCTGCATCACTTATCTTCATAAATAAATTCAAAACTAATTTTTGTGATATTAACAACTACTATTTTGTATCTCATAGGAGACTCCTAGTGCACATGAGGTCCGACAGGACAGTTATGTAGATTTGATGATGCAGCCACTCACTCCTGAGGAGGAGCCTACAATAGTAAGTTGTAGTTTGAATTCATGATTAAATATGTTATAAATTTCGCATGCTATGAATTATAATGTTATAGTTTAAATTGTAGATTCATCTGACAAAGGTATTTGAACATATACAGCCCACAATCAGAGAGGTACCAGCATTGCTGAGGGCATACGAGAGGACTCCTAATCAGTGCAGGAGGTCGATGAGAGAGGTATTTATTATGAAATTTTGATAGTATTAATCTCCATTACAGAAAAGATCATTATGCATTTGAGTAATTCAATGTTAGATACATAGAATCATATAAATTTAGTAGTCTAACTTTGGGTTTTCCTTTTTTGTTTATGTAGGAGGCATCCAATCCACCTAGTGCAGTGAAGAGGCTGCATTTTGATCATCCACTAGCACCCTAGGATAGTATATTTTTCATAGGATGCATCATGAGACATTTTGAGATGGCATATGCCACATTGTATACAGAAACATTGATATTATACACATTCTGATGGTAGGATCAGCCACATTTTGTATATGGATCTATGTATTTTGATATATATTTGAGTACTTTGTCTATGGATACATGATCTTTGATATATATTTGTGTAAAATTTTGTCTATGGATACATGTATTTTGATATATATTTTTGTCATTTACGTGCACAATGATATACATATTAATTTAGTATCTAGTATTGTTCAATGTATCGTGGGTCATGTGTCATGCCCTAAATTTTACTAGTAAAAACACAACAATTTTTAATTTTTTTTGTAGCTTATGAAGTCGCATAAGAAATTACATATTGTAAAACAAGGTTATCATTGAATAGGAGTTCAAGACTCATGTGGATAGTGTGAAGGTGTTAACATTTTAGTCACAGGTGGTTTTCAAATAGATTGGATGATAGCCTAGTTCAAGTTAGCATCACGAGTCAAACGAGCAAGTTCAAGATACAACATTCATAAATTAGTGAGGTAATTCATATCCTAACAAGCCTCTGATACTAATATTCTATTAGGGTCTATCGGTTGTATCATATGGACTAGGTCGTGATTCTAGCATGTAAGGGAAGGGGATCAGAATTACTTATTATCCTCATTATCAATGTACACACATTCATTAATCATTACAATATATATTAATGTGACAATTACTATATGGTGTGGAAGTGTAGTATATCTTAATCGATTAAACACACGTATCTAGAGAATTTAGATTTAGTACTCATCACATGAGCACCCTTAGTCAAATAAGAAAATGTGCACTTATCTACCACACTATATTGGATCTAACCATTGGAAATTAGAAAAGATATGCCCCAAAGGTAGCTTCGAAGTCTACATGACAGAGAAGGGGCCACTTGCATTGATAGTATCCATCATTCAACACATTAGTTAGACAACTTATGGAATAAACAATTTGTTTTATGTACCAAACGTGTATCATGTGCTTGCATCCATATCTTATTGGTTATAGGTCCTCTCAAAGATTGAACCAATACTGAGTCATTTTCTCCCTCTTTACTCTATTTAGTCATCCTTATGCATTCTATCAACATTGCTTCCTTACCAAACTAGCACTCACTACAGTTTTCTAAACACAAAAATTACTATTTCAATACATAAATTAAACTCACTCTAACAAAAGACAATTACTAACTATCTAGCTCATCAACTACTAACTAATCTAGCCATGCTTTTACATTTATTATTTTAATTACTATAATTACTATACTATTACATTTACTTTTTACATTATTACATCTAATTATTCACCATAATCTCACTTTCTCACTATCAATATTATTATTATCAAAGCATGTTAAGATTCAAAGTACTTTCATAGTACGAATTAGTAAGCACATAAAATGAGGAACTCTTAGTAAGTCTAAGGGCCAATTCAAAGTACTTAACTCAATAATAATTCACGATCTGTATTTAAACACATCCTACTACACCATCGTATTGAGTGTGTCAATTTAAATTTGTTAGATGAATTATTTATGCAAGGATTAGGTGCAAGCATATAAATAAGGTTTGTATATAACATGCCTTGTCATTCTGACATATATGTATTCATCAATTCATGCAACTAACATAGTAAAATGTGGTGTACATGAATCATATTATCATTAATTATACATAGGGTACATGAGTTGACGAGCTACCTCTAATGACATGCCTATTGACCCTTATTACATACTAGCTAACTAATGCTTTATTCCTACACTACATTTTCAAATTGGTATATATATTCTATCGACTTTGATATTCTACTAATATCTTCAATCGAATCCACAACATTCATTATCTAACTAACATTCCCTCAAGCCAAATATAAAATTCGCTTGACATTAAATCCAACATCTACACAGGTTTTTCATGCATTCAATTCTATCTAGTAACTCTTATCTATCAATGTGCTTTATTGACTAGATAAAACTAGATTTGAGTTATTATTTTAATCCACCATCTATCCTTATCCTTGATTCTCCAATCCCATCATCCTGACAACTTACTTCATATTAACCCTA
This sequence comes from Cupressus sempervirens, assembly GCA_028749045.1. NCBI lineage: Eukaryota > Viridiplantae > Streptophyta > Pinopsida > Cupressales > Cupressaceae > Cupressus > Cupressus sempervirens. The sequence continues at coordinate 349,253,720 of CM053789.1, forward strand.
TTATATGTACATCCAACTATCCTAATTTACAGTCTTAACACTAATTTAATTAAACCCTCCGTACTTAACATCATGTTCAATTATATATGCATTCTCGTAAACTTATTTATTTCATTTAATTTATTTTCCTATATTGAGCTTTTCCATTACCATATGGTTTAATTGTTACATGTTTCTAAATGAGCCCCTTGATATAAACATTACCCTTAAACTAAGGTCAAATACACTAAGTGCCATTATCCTCTATTCAAGACTTGAAATGATTAAATAATTATCTGATAAAAATAAAAACAAATCTAAAGGGTGAATCTCCTATCTATCTTAAATCCTCATCATTCCCTAACTCTTACAAAGGCCACATTTCTTCCTACACGTGGTCCCCACAAGGTCCCACATGGGTCATGTGCAGAATTTTGACTAATCCAAGCCTTAGGACATCTTCTTCCCATCCCTCCAATCAACAATCCTAATGTGAACAAGCCATATTAAATGTCAACTTGACATTCTCCTAAGTACAAATCCCTTGGGATTGCTATCCCACTCCCCCTTAATTTCAAGTTAACTACCTATGTTTGGGAACACGTGACCATTGCTACAAGAAATTTCAAGTCGACTACCTATGCTTGGGAACACGTGACCACTACTGCAAGGAGGGGAAAACTAGTGCATAAGACAAGGATGTGACATAAACCCTTTCTCCTATGCACCCAAGTATATTAATGGGGATGAAACCCTTTTTCAAGAAGGAAAGCTCAAGGATAAAAGTTTTGACATGACATGTCAGAATGAATGTCAGATTTAACAATACACCTTGGGGAGTGGAGAAAACTTTTTGCATTATGATGGCTTAGGAAATGTTGGGGGCTACTATAGAAGGGTGATCAAGATCAATCTTGGCTTTTATTTTATTTTTGAGTTAAATATTTAAATTTGTCATATTCTCTAACATGCACACTAATATGCCTTTATTTATTTAATTACTAATTTATTATTTGAGTGTTGGATGTGACTTAGAGGTCACAAGATTGTAATGTGTACCATTCTGTCACTTAGGAAATATATTAGTCTATGACACTCATTAGTCTCTATATGCTATTATTATTTTTATTTTTATTGGATAGCAGTCTAGAATCTAGGAATATTCTTTAATATTTTATTACTTTATATTAAGGAAACAAAACCAAGTAGAAATGAAACAAGAAATTTTCAAGAGCACATCACATTTTCATAACACAATATCAACACCCATAATACAACAAGGAAATAGACGAAATCCAAACTTCATACTCATAATACTCCACACAATACAACAAGATGCACAATGATGTCAAACTAATATACATGGAATGAACACCATTCAAGCACTCACATGAATGCTACTCCACAATGCAATGCAATGCATACTCCATTGATAAACTCCACACTTGCATATTTGCTTAACCATGCTAAAAGAGAGAAATGGAAAAGAAGCAAGTTTGAGATACCAACCTTGGTCCAAGCTAGGGTAAGGATAGTTGTAGTAGAGCTCCCCTAATCTCCCTCCAAAACCTAACTATCTCTAAAATTAGAGAGTGGGCAAACACCCCACTAGTTTGGCCAAGACCCTCTAATAAAGCCTTCCCACTAACTTATTTTAGCAAAAAAACTAAGCCACTCCATCCTTACAAACTTGTCTTCTCTAATGGTTCATTGATAGCCCTTACGAGCTCTGAGTTATGACCCTCGAAGGATTGACCTCAAAATGCACTTAGAGCACCTTGGAGACTCCTCGATATGGGGTGGCCGCAAATGATGGATAGTGTTTGTGGCAAGAACAAGGGTGTGAGTAAGGTTCACCCGCCCATCCAGAGCTAATGGAACTGACGATTCGATGCCAAGATCAACAATTTCAAAGTTACGCTGTGGTGCACCTATGAACTGAGGCACACTGTGAGTTTTGGCATCGAGCGAGATCACTGTGCTGAATCCAAATGGAATGTGATCTCTCAAAAATGAGATAGTTTATTTTAGGCCTTAGTATCACTGTCCTGTAGCATTTGATAGTTCATCGATAGCCCTCATGAGCTCTGAGTTATGACCCTCGAAAGATCGACCTCAAAATTCACTTAGAGCACCTTGGAGACTCCTCAGTACGGGGTGGCCGCAAATGATGGATGGTCTCCGTGGCCGGAAAAAGGGTGTGACTAGGGTTCATTGACCCATCCGAAGCTAATGGCACTAATGATTCGATGCCAAGATCAACAGTTTCAAAGTTACACTGTGGTGCACCTATGAATTGAGGCACACTGCGAGTTTTGGCATCGAGCGAGATCGTTGTGTTGAATCCAAATGGAATTTGATCTCTTGAAAATGAGATAGGTTATTTTAGGCCTCAATATCACCATCCTGTAACATTTGACAGTTCATCGATAGCCATCACGAGCTCTGAGTTATGACCCTTGAAAGATCGACTCAAAATGCACTTAGAGCACCTTGGAGACTCCTCGGTACGAGGTGGCCGCAAATGATGGATGGTCTCCGTGGCCGAAAAAAGGGTGTGAATAGGGTTCACCTGCCCATTCAAAGCTAATGGCACTAACGATTCGATGCCAAGATCAGTGGTTTCAAAGTTACATTGTGGTGCACCTATGAACTGAGGCACATTGTGAGTTTTGGCATCGAGCGAGATCATTGAGCCGAATCCAAACGAAATGTGATCTCTCAAAAATGAGATAGGTTATTTTAGGCCTCAACATTAGCGTCTTGTAGCATTTGATAGTTTATTGATAGCCCTCACAAGCTCTGAGTTATGACCCTCAGAAGATCGACCTCAAAACACACTTAGAGAACCTTGAGGACTCCTCGGTACAGGGTGGTCATGGATGATAGAGGGTTTACATGGTTGGAATAAGGGTGTCACTATAGTTCACCCACCCACTCGGAGCTAATGGCACTGACTTGTAGCCGTTAGGAGTTAGATTTTGAAAAGTTGTCAAGAAAGGTTGACCCCTTTGACTTGTATCATGAAAGGTTGCTTTGTGCCTTGCTTGATTGTTTGAAGACTACTCCATGTGTCACTATATTTCTTGGAAAAAAAATTTCTTTTGAACATCAATCTTGCAATATTATCAATTATTTTCAAACTTTTTCAACCAATTCAAAACGTCAAATGCAAATATTTGTTTGCATTTTTTGCTAAGGAGAGTTTCATAAATTGACTTTGATTTTCTATGTCTCTAGTGCTTGAACATGCTTAAAATGGCTCTTTGGTCTTAGAGCTATTGGTATTTTCTAACTTCATGGTCTATGATATGCATACTAAGAATTTCTTTCACTAAATGGTTTCTTTGATCTATTGACTACACTTAAATTTGTTCACTTGTCATCTCTCTTTCTTTATGTTCAATACAAAGAGCTAGAAGAGACAAATAATCTTTCTTACCTTCATCTCTCTAAGCACATGATAGAAATCAATTCTAAACTTGAGAAGAGATTAGAGGAGAATATTGCATTCTTAAATTAATCTCCATGGAAGAATATTTCATAAAACTAAAGATTCCATAGTGTTGAAACATAAAATCCAAGATCTCATTTATGATGGGATTGTTGATACCTCTAATGAATCATGTGTCACAAGATCATTCTGATGAACCTATGTCAAGTGATGATTTCCTTGACACCTTCACTTCTTATAACACTAATGAACCTCCTAAAGTGTCAAAGCTTTCGAAAATGCCTCCACCAAACAAAGAACCTAATTCTTTCCATATAGACCATGTGTACCCTCAAGGGCTACAACTAAAAGAAAATCAAGCTAACCATGCATACCCTATTTTACTTTCTCATCCACTCATAGCCTTCATATCCAAATTCATATCATGTCATTATGCATGTGCTATCTTGCTTACTGGCTTTAATTGCTTATCCTACGTGCTATCTTCTTTCATGGATTTCATGGCTTATCCCAAATGTGCTTCATACAACTTTTCAATATGAAAGTCTTTCAAAACATTATCCAATATTCTGACTCTTTATGCTTTCAAATGCTATGATTGGTTGCAAAATGAAAGAAATCAAGTATTCTAACTATTCATCTGTACTTTCTAGATTTTTCTTATTTGATTAGTTTGATAAAAATAGTTTTAATAATCATAATGTCAGCTTTATGTCAAATAAGGAAAAAACCAAATTTGTAATAAGATATCCACATGCAATTATCTTTCATATAGTTATAAATGCTCTTAACATTGTCGTTATAGCCTTGTATCACATGCAAATATGATTTGGAAGAACTTGTTCAATATCTTCCTCTTATAATTCCTTACAAAGAACCTACCAAAATACAAAAACCATATACAAAAAAACTACACATTTTACATCATAATACATCATAAATTTTAGAAATTCTCCCCAATACCACCCCCCTCCAACTCTTCATGATATACCTACATTCCAATATCATAAAAAAATTAGTAACTTATTGTATTAAACAAGATAATCATCAATTCATTAAATCATTATGAAGAAAATAGCATAAGAAGTATATATACCTAGTTGAGTATTCCAATAGGGTCCTCTCTCTATTTTAGGCTCTCCAATAGGGCTTCATGATCAGCATTAGCAATAGTAAAAAGTTCTTTTACTTTTGGTCTTCCTCGATGCTTCAATAGCTTTACATTTGTTGCTATAATAAGATGTGAATATATGAGAATTACTTTGTGCTTCTGATAGTCTTTGAATGCAGGAATTCCATTCCTTCTAAGCATGTATGTCCACAGCCATGTTCCAGCAATAACCACTGAACCAGTAGGATATGTGAATCCATCATCATCTGTGATCGGTTGTGCAAGTTTTTGTTTGCCTCTTACACAACGTGCTAACCAATAATCGAATTTCTCATCATTCCCCTGTGGTGCAACCAATGCAAAGAATGTCCTGGCTGAAGTAGATCTAATAGATGGTTATGCTCTAGTGAACTTTTCATGTCATCATTTTTGATAGAAGGTATGATAGACAATGGAGTAAGATAATGTGGAGCCCATGTGTCCACCCACTCACTTGACTCACAGTGATCCCAATCACACTGAAAATAAGTACGACAAAAACAAGCTAGTTGTCATGTCCAAATGGTCCATGTACTAGTATCAGAGCTTTGAAATGAATGCATTTTTGATGAGTCTCTCACTATAGCACAATATGATCTATCACCTATGGACCCTTCCTCAACCAACCAAAATAACCTTTGTACCACTAAATCAAGAGTCCCCCCCTGTGATAATGCTAAACTACACCAATCAACAATGCTACGAGCATCAAGAAGCTCTGTTGTTGAAATCTTCAGTTGCTCCTTAACTAGAGCTCTCTTCACACATGCCCCTACTCCATCATGTTCCCCTTTTCCATGGTTGGACTCAAAAAAACTCCAAATATGAGGCACCCCTCTCTCTATGTGCATCCTACACAACCAATAAAACATGCGAGCATTCTTGAATTGACCTGTACAGTTATCTGACCAAATGATATTTCTATCCATAACAATTGCATGCTCATGTAAGAAATAAAAAAAAATCTCAAAACAATATTGCACAAACTTGTGAGAGTGAGATCTATCATTACTCATATAAAAATGATACTCTCTAATAATCTTTCGATTATCTTCTGCACTATCAGAGGCATGTCTATATGTTATGTGAACAAAAATTGCAATCTAAATGGAGTTGTAATACTGAGATTGTGTCTCATTTTGAAGTTGCAATGTGTAGTTCTTAGCAAAATCAACAACTGATATAATAGTGCCAATGGGAAAAGTCTCTTTACACATTCTAAATTGTTGATCCAACCACTGAGACCTTTGACTATGTCTTGCATACTTGTAAAAAAGATTTGCCTTGAAATCTGAAATAAAATTAGCCACACTGATATCTTTTCCAACCAATTCACATCTAGAGCTCTCACTCCCACTCTTCAATGTGTATTTCACCATTTCATATACCCTTTTTTTTAGTATTGTCTTTCCAAGATCTTGTTCGCACCCCTCAAGGAAACATGTGTCAAACTTGAATAAGCCACCACATTCTGAACACTTCTCATTTAAGCAAGAATTTCTATAAAAGGAACAACCATCAACTCTATGACATAAGAGTTGATCTAGCAAGTCTCTTGATGATTTTGGAAGCCCACTAGCCCCACAATCCTCCAACATTTCTTTACTATGCAAAGTAGAACGGATGGAGCGTAATAGTTCATGGTGCATAGAAAACTCAACATGATATTTGCAACATGTATTTCGAATTTTGAGTGGCACACAATAAAATGGCTTCAAAGATTCAAAAGCCCTTTGTGATATATGAAGACTTGGATGAGTCTCTCTAAATTGTTTGAACAACATAGTTTGACTTACTTCTAAATGGTGTTTAGGATGTGTCATGTGGTCTCTGATGCCAATTCTCAACTTTAAGACGTCTTTAGCATTGGGTGATACTCGTGAGTTAGAGTGCCAAAATTGTGTAATTTCTTCCTTCACATCATCGGATAGCTTCTTATCAAAACGTGGAAGTCTCCCACCAAATGCCCATGTTTCATTTTGAAGAGGATCATCAATTTTCTCTTGTCGACTAAGTACTCTTCTCAAAGTAGTATGATTTAGATTCAAATCAATACAAGTTTGTCTCATATATCTACCCTTTCTCAAATGATGACTTACCAAAGAGGTTGTAATGACCCTTCGAGCAGCTCGATTATCCTTCTCTCTGCTATTTTTTCCAATGCTATTGAGAGCACTGAATAGATTCTTCACAATAATGGCATTTCTTTCCAACTTTTTATTGACACGAATCTTCAATTTGGAAAGCATAGGTCTCATCTTTTGCATCTTTAATAAGTGCATGAAAAGCTGACATTGCTCTACCACTGTCTTGTTGCCGAAAAACATCTGATATAGTCTTGAAGCCCATAACCAAATGGTTCTTTCTGATTTTTTTTCTCCTAAACTAGTAATAATCGTTTCATCAATTTTAATTATCCATTTTGGTGTTTTAGAACCTTCACGCCGATTATAATTAGGAGATATGTAAGGTTCTTGTGCATTAGGTTCCTGTGCATTATCATCTTCGACATAGTCAATTATGCAATTTGGATTATGACTTGGTGCATTTCTTCTTCAAAATTTTCATTCTTCAAATTTTCAATTTCAGCATTATCGTTTTCAATAGGTACATTTTCATTCCCCAACTGTACATATTCATTATCTAATTCTATGACTTCACCTTCGATTAATTCATCGTCAACTTGACTAATATTTAGCATACCTTGTCTTTTTCTTCAGTGTTCCATTTTGTCCCTTTCTCTATATGTTGCAATGTCTTCATTGGATATCTTCATTTTGCATTTATCCTTTCGACGACTGCTGCTCCCCATTCAGATGACAAATTCAAACACCTAAGGTTATATTTTCAAAAAAAAATTGATTACTTGGGCCCCAAAACGTGACTTTTTTCAAAATCTGTGAAAAAAAAGTGAAAAAGTGATGTTGTCGGGTCTACAGGGACAGCGAATTATTGGGAATTGGTGCCAATAAAATTGGATATCCGATTTACTATCAGATATCCGATATTGCAAAGTGAATTTTTGGAGGAAAAACTTGCTATAATTTCTCTCCTTTGCCATAATTATATTAATATTATCAAAATCAAAACTTGCTATAATTTCTCGACCTTGGTTTATTACTAAGCTAATAGTATATTTGTATTAATATATAATAGTATTAATAGTATAATAGTATTAATATAAAATATCAATAGTATTAATATATAATAGTATTAATATTATTACTATAGATATAATAGTGTAAATATTTAGTGTTTATTTATATTATTATTATTATTATAGCTATAATAGTATTATTATTATTACTATAGATATGATAATATTAATATTTAATTTTTATTTTTATTTTTATTATTATCATAAAATAGTATAAATAGTATAAATATATATATAAACATATACATATGCATATACATATACATATATCTTTTCATTTTTTAACTCATATACATATGAACGATTTGAATATGTCCCTAGGGGTCCTAGCACCCCTAGGGACATATGTCGTCGTTTAATGGGTCAAAGAGGGTCGTAGGTCACCCTATGACCCCCTTTGACCCATATGAAAGTTTCGAATATGTCCCTAGGGGTCCTAGGACCCCGAGGGACATATGTCGTCATTTAATGGATCAAAGGGTGACCTATGACCCCCTTTGACCCATATGAATGATTCGAATATATTCTTAGGGGTGTTAGGACCCCTAGGGACATATGTCATCGTTTAATAGGTTAAAGGGTGTCATAGGTCACCCTATGACCACCTTTGACCCATATGAAGGATTTGAATATTTCCCTAAGGGTTATAGGACCCCTAGCGACATATGTCATCATTTAATGGGTCAAAGGGGGTCATAGGTCACCCTATGACCCCCTTTGACCCATATGAACAATTTGAATATGTCCCTAGGGGTTCTAGGACCCCTAGACACATATGTCATCGTTTAATGGGTCAAAGGGGGTCATAGGTCACCCTATGACCCCCTTTGACCCATATGACCCATTCGAATATGTTCTTAAAGGCTCCGAGGACCCCTAGCGACATATGTCATCGTTTAATGAGTCAAAGAGGGTCATAGGTCACCCTATGACCCCCTTTGACCCATATTACCCGATGAATATGTCCCTAGGGGTTCTAGGACCCTTAGAGACATATGTTGTCATTTAATGGGTCAAAGAGAGTCATAGGTAACCCTATGACCCCCTTTGACCCATATTACCCATTAAAATATGTCCCTAGGGGTCCTACAACCCTTAGGGACATATGACATTGTTTAATGGGTCAAAGGGGATCATAGGTCACCGTATGACCCCCTTTGACCCATATGAACGATTCGAATATGTCCCTAGGGGTCCCAAAACTCCTAAGGACATATGTCATCGTTTAATGGGTCAAAACCAGTCATAGGTCACCCTATGACCCCCTTTGACCCATATGAACAATTCGAATATGTCCCTAGGGGTTCTAGGACCCCTAGAGACATGTCGTCGTTAAATGGGACAAAGGGGTTCATAGGTCACCCTATGACCCCCTTTGACCCATATGACCCATTTGAATATGTTCCTAGGGGTCCGAGGACCCCTAGCGACATATGTCATTGTTTAAAGGGTCAAAGAGGGTCATAGGTCAACCTATCACCCCCTTTGACCCATATTACCCATTCGAATATGTCCCTAGGGGTTCTAGGACCCCTATAGACATAAATTGTCATTTAATGGGTCAAAGAGAGCCATAGGTCACCCTATGACCCCCTTTGACCCATGTTACCCATTCGAATATGTCCTTAGGGATCCTAGAACCCCTAGGGACATATGTCATCGTTTATTGGGTCAAAGGGCATCATAGATCACCTTATGACCCCCTTTGACCCATATAAACAATTTGAATATGTCCCTAGGGGCTCTAGGACCCCTAGCGACATATGTCATCATTTAATGGGTCAAAGGGGCTCATAGGTTAACCTATGACCCCCTTTAACCCATATGAACAATTCAAATATGTCCCAAGGGGTTCTAGGACCCCTAGAGACATATGTCATCGTTTAATGGGTCAAAGGGGGTCATAGGTCACCCTATGACCCCCTTTGACCCATATGACCCATTCGAATATGTTCCTAAGGGTCCGAGGACCCCTAGTGACATATGTCATCGTTTAATGGATCAAAGAGGGTCATAGGTCACCCTATGACCCCCTTGACCTATATTACCCATTCGAATATGTCCCTAAGGATCCTAGGAACCCTAGAGACATATGTTGTCATTTAATGGGTCAAAGAGAGTCATAGGTCATCCTATGAACCCCTTTGACCCATATTACCCATTCGAATATGCCCGAAGGGATCCTAGAACCCCTAGGGACATATGTCATCGTTTAATGGGTAAAAGGGGATCATAGGTCACCCTATGACCCCCTTTAACCCATATAAATGATTCGAATATGTCCTTATGGGTCCTAGGACCCCTAGGGACATATGTCGTCATTTAATGGGTCAAAGGGTGTTATAAGGCACCCTATGACTCCCTTTGACCCATATGAATGATTCGAATATGTCCCTAGGGGTCTTAGGACCTCTAACGACATATGTCATTGTTATAAGGCACCCTATGACCCCCTTCGACCCATATGAACAATTTAAATATGTCCCTAAGGGTCCTAGGACCCTTAGGGACATATGTCGTCGTTTAATGGGTTAAAAGGTGTCATAGGTCACTCTATGACCCCCTCTAACCCATATGAACGATTTGAATATGTCCCTAGGTCTTATAGGACCACTAGAGACATATGTCATCATTTAATTGGTGAAAAAAGGTCATAGGTCACCCTATGACCCACTTTGACCCATATGAACAATTCGAATATGTCCCTAGGGGTTCTAGGACCCTTAGAGAAATATGTCATCTTTTAATGGGTCAAAGGGGGTCATAGGTCACCCTATGACCCCCTTTGACCCATATGACCCATTCGAATATATTCTTAGGGGTTTGAAGACCCCTAGTGACATATGTCATTGTTTAATGGGTCAAAGAGGGCCATAGGTCACCCTATGACCCCCTTTGACCCATATTACCCATTCAAATATGTCCCTAGGGGTTCTAAGAACCCTAGAGACATATGTTTTCATTTAATGGGTCAAAGAGAGTCATAGGTCACCCTATGACCCCCTTTAACCCATATTACCCATTCGAATATGTCCCTAGGGTTCCTTAAACCCATAGAGACATATGTCCTCATTTAATGGGTCAAAGGGGGTCATAGGTCACCCTATGACCCCCTTTAACCCATATGAGTGATTCGAATATGTCCCTAGGGGTCTTAGGACCCCTAAGGACATATGTCGTTATTTAAGGGCTCAAAGGTGGTCATAGGTCATCCTATGACCCCCTTTGACCCATATGAAAGATTCGAATATGTCCCTAGAGGTTATAGGACCCTTAGAGTCATATGTCATCGTTTATTGGTTCAAAGGGGGTCATAGGTCACCCTATGACCCCCTTTGACCCATATGAATGATTCAAATATGTTCCTAGGAGTTATAGGACCCTTAGAGACATGTGTCTTCGTTTGAAGGGTCAAAGGGGGTCATAGGGTGAATAATTCGAATATGTCCCTAGGGGTTTTAGGACCCTTAGCAACATATGTCATCGTTTAATGGGTCAAACGGGGTCATAGGTCACCCTATGACCCCCTTTGACTCATATGATCTATTCGAATATGTTCTTAGGGGTCTGAGAACCCCTATCGACATATGTCATTGTTTAATGGGTCAAAGAGGGTCATAGGTCACCCTAAGACCCCCTTTGACCCATATTAACCATTCCAATATGTCCCTAGGGGTTCTAGGACCCCTAGAGACATATGTTGTTCTTTAATGGGTCAAAGAGAGTCATAGGTCACCCTTTGACCCCCTTTGACCCATATTACCCATTCGAATATGTTCCTAGGGATCCTAGAACCCTTAAGGACATATGTCGTCATTTAATGGGTCAAAGGGGGTCATAAGTCACCCTATGAACCCCTTTGACCCATATGAACAATTAGAATATGTCCCTAGAGGTTTTTGGACCCCTAGAGACATATGTCATCGTTTAATGGGTCAAAGGGGGTCATAGATCACCCTATGAACCCCTTTGACCCATATGACCCATCCAAATATGTTCCTAGGGGTCTGAGGACCCCTAGCGACATATGTCATCGTTTAATGGGTCAAATAGGGTCATAGGTCACCCTATGACCCCCTTTGACCCATATCACCCATTCGAATATGTCCTTAGGGGTTTTAGGACCTCTACAGACATATGTTGTCGTTTAATGGGTCAAAGAGAGTCATACATCACCCTATGACCCCCTTTGACCCATATTACACATTCGAATATGTCCCTAGGGATCCTAGAACCCCTAGGGACATATGTCATCACTTATAGGGTCAAAGGGCATCATACGTCACCCTATGACCTTCTTTGACCCATATGACCGATTCGAATGTCCCTATGGGTCATAGGACCCCTAGGGACATATGTCGTCGTTTAATGGGTCAAAGGATGTCGTAAGGCACCCTATGACTCCTTTTGACCCATATGAACGATTCAAATATGTTCTTAGGGGTCTTAAGATCCCTAGGGACATATGTTATCATTTAATGGGTCAAAGGGGGTAATAGGTCACCCTATGACCCCCTTTTACCCATATGGCCCATTTGTATATGTCCCTAGGACCCCAAGGAACATATGCCATCGTTTAATGAGTCAAAGGGGGTCATAGGGCACCCTATGACCCCCTTTGACCCATATGAATGATTCGAATATGTCCTTGGGAGTCCCAAGACCCTTAAGGTCATATGTCATCGTTTAATGGGTCAAAGGGGGTCATAGGTCACGCTATAATCCTTTTTGACTCATATGAACGATTCAAATATGTCCCTAGGACCCCTAGGGACATATGTCATCGTTTAATGAGTCAAAAGGTGTCATAGGTCACCCTATGACCCCCTTTGACTCATATGACCCATTCGAATATGTTCTTGGGGGTCCGAGGACCCCTAGCGACATATGTCATCGTTTAGTGAATCAAAAAGGGTCATAGGACCCTTCACCCATATTGCCCATTCGAATATGTCCCTAGAGGTTCTAGGATACGTAGCAACATATGTTGTCATTTAATGGATCAAAGAGAGTCATAGGTCACCCTATGACCCCGTTTGACCCATATTACCCATTCGAATATGTCCTTATGGGTGCAAGAACCCCTAGGGACATATGTCATTGTTTAATGAGTCAAAGGGGGTCATAGGTCACCATATGACCCCATTTGACCCATATGAACAATTCAGATATGTCACTATGGGTCCTAGGACCCCTAGGTACATATGTCATCATTTAATGGGTCAAAAAGTGTCATACGACACCCTATGACCCCCTTTGACCCATATGAACAATTTGAATATGTCCCTTGCGGTCTTAGGACCCCTAAGGACATATATCGTCATTTAATTGGTCAAAAGAGGTCATAGGTCACCCTATGACCCCCTTTGACGCATATCGCCCATTCGTATATGTCCATAGGACCCCTAATGACATATGTCATCTTTTAATGGGTCAAAAGGGGTCATAGGGCACCCTATGACCCCCTTTGACCCATATGAACGATTCGAATATGTCCTTAGGGGTCCGAGGACCCCTAGGGACATATTCGAATCATTTAATAAGTCAAAGGGAGTCATAGGTCACCCTATGGCCCCCTTTGACCCATATGAATGATTTGAATATGTCCCTAGGGGTCTTAGGACCGCTAAGGACGTATTCGAATTGTTCATATGGGTCAAAGGGGTATGTCGTCGTTTAATGGGTCAAAGGAGATCATAGGTCACCCTATGACCTCCTTTTACCCAAATGAACGATTCAAATATGTCCCTAAGGACATATGTCATCGTTTAATGGATCAAAAGGTGTCATAGGTCACCCTATAACCTCCTTTGACCCATATGAACGATTCGAATATGTCCCTAAGGGTCTTAGGACCCCTAGAGACATATGTCATTGTTTAAGGGGTCAAAAGGTGTCATAGGTCACCTTATTACCCCCTTTGACCCATATGAACGATTCAAATATGTCCCTAGGGGTTATAGGACCCCTAGAGACATATGTCGTCATTTAATGGGTCAAAGGGTTTCATAGGTCACCGTATGACCCCCATTGACTCATATGAACGTTTCCAATATGTCCCTAGGGATTATAGGACCCCTAGAGACATATGTTGTCGTTTAAAAGGTCAAAAGGTGTCATAGGGTGAACAATTCAAAAACGTTCCAAGGGGTTCTAGGAACCCTAGCAACATATGTCATCATTTAATGGGTCAAATGGGGTCATAGGTCACCCTATGACCCCCTTTGACCCATATGACCCATTCGAATCTGTTCCTAGGCGTCTGAAGACCCCTAGCAACATATGTTGTCATTTAATGGGTCAAAGAGGGTCACAGGTCACCCTATGACCCCCTTTGACCCATATTACACATTCGAATATGTCCCTAGGGGTTCTAGGACCCTTAGAGACGTATGTTATTTTTTAATTGGTCAAAGAGAGTCATAGGTCACCCTATGACCCCCTTTGACCCATATTACCCATTCGAATATGTTCCTAGGGATCCTAGAACCCTTAGGGACATATGTCATCATTTAATGGGTCAAAGGGGGTCATAGGTCACCCTATGACCCCCTTTGACCCATATGAACAATTCGAATATGTCCTTAGGGGTTTTAGGACCCTTAGACACATATGTCATCGTTTAATGGGTCAAAGGGGGTCATAGGTCACCCTATGACCCACTTTGACCCATATGAACAATTGAAATATGTCCCTAGGGGTTCTAGGAACCCTAAAGACATATGTCATCGTTTAATGGGTCAAAGGGGGTCATAGGTCACCCAATGACCCCCTTTGACCCATATGACCCATTCGAATATGTTCTTATGGGTCCGAGGACCCCTAGCGACATATGCCATCATTTAGTGGGTCAAATACGGTCATAGGTCACCCTATGACCACTTTTGACCCATATCACCCATTCGAATATGTCCCTATGGGTTCTAGGACCCCTAGAGACATATGATGTCATTTAATGAGTCAAAGAGAGTCATAGGTCACCCTATGACCACCTTTGACCTATATTACCCATTTGAATATGTCCCTAGGGATCCTACAACCCATAGGGACATATGTCATCATTTAATGGGTCAAAGGGGGTCATAGGTCACCTTATGACCCCCTTTGACCCATATGAATGATTCAAATATATCTCTATGAGTGTTAGGACCCCTAGGGACGTATGTCATCGTTTAATGGGTCAAAGGGTGTCATAAAGCACCCTATGACTCCTTTTGACTCATAGAATGATTCAAATATGTCCCTAGGGGTCTTACGACCCCCAAGAACATATGTCATCATTTAATGGGTCAAAGGGGGTCATAGGTCACCCTATGAGCCCTTTGACCCATATTGCCCATTCATATATGTCCCTAAGACTCTTAGGGACATATGTCGTCATTTAATGGGTCAAAGGGGGTCATAGGGGACCCTATGACCCCCTTTGACCCATATGAATGATTCGAATATGTCCTTAAGGGTCCCAGCACCCGTAAGGACATATGTCGTCGTTTAATAGGTCAAAGGGTGTCATAGGTCACGCTATGATCCCCTTTAACTCATATGAACGATTCGAATATGTCCCTATGGGTCTTAGGACCCCTAGGGACATATGTCGTCGTTTAATGGGTCAAATGGTCTCATAGGTCACCCTATGACCCCATTTGACCCATATGAACGATTCGAATATGTCCCTAGGGGTTATAGGACCCTGTCGTCGTTTAATGAGTGAGAGGGGGTCATAGTTCACCCTATGACCCCCTTTGACCCATATGAATAATTTGAATATGTCCCTAGGGGTTCTAAGAGCGCTAGAGACATATGTCATCGTTTAATGGGTCAAAAAGGGTCATAGGTCACCCTATGACCCCCTTTGACTCATATGACCCATTCGAATATGTTCCTAGGGGTCTGAGGACCCCTAGCGACATATGTCGTCATTTAGTGGATCAAAGAGGGTCATAGGGCCCTTTTGACCCATATTACCCATTCGAATATGTCCCTAGGGGTTTTAAGACCCCTAGAGACATATGTTGTCGTTTAACAGGTCAAAGAGAGTCATAGGTCACCCTATGACCCCTTTTGACCCATATTACCCATTTGAATATGTCCCTATGGGTCCTAGATCCCCTAGGGACATATGTCATTGTTTAATGAGTCAAAGGAGGTCATATGTCACCCTATGACTCCATTTGATCCATATGAACGATTCAAATATGTCCCTATGGGTCCTAGGACCCTTAGGGACATATGTCATATTTAATGAGTCAAAGAGTGTCATAAAACACCCTATGACCCCCTTTGACCCATACGAACGATTTGAATATGTCCCTAAGGGTCTTAGGATGCCTAAGGACATATATCATCGTTTAAAGGGTCAAAGGGGGTCATAGGTCACCCTATGACCCCTTTTGACCCATATGGTCCATTCGTATATGTCCATAGGACCTCTAGGGACATATTTCATTGTTTAATGGGTTAGAGGGGATCATAGGGCACCCTTTGACCCCCTTTGACTCATATGAACGATTCGAATATGTCTTTACGGGTCCTAGGACCCGTAAGAAAATATGTCATCATTTTTTAAGCCAAAGGGGGTGATAGGTCACCTTATGGCCCCCTTTGACCCATATGAACGATTCAAATATGTCGATAAGGGTCCTAGGACCCTTAGGGACATAAGTCATCATTTAATGGGTCAATGGGTGTCATATGTCACCCTATGACCCCCTTTGACACATATGAACCATTTGAAGATGTCACTAGGAGTTATAGGATCCCTAGAGACATATGTCGTCATTTAATAGGTCAAAGGGGGTCATATGTCACCTTATGACCCCCTTTGACCCATATGAACAATTCGAATATGTCCCTAAGGGTTCTAAGACCTCTATAGAAATATGTTGTCATTTAATGGGTCAAAGGGGGTCATAGGTCACCCAATAACCTCCTCTGACCCATATGACCCATTCGAATATGTTCTTAGGGGTCTGAGGAACCCTATTAACATATGTTATCGTTTAATTGATCAAACAGGGTCATAGGTAGCCCTATGACCCTCTTTGACCTATATTACCCATTCAAATATGTCCTTAGGGGTTCTAGGACCCCTAGAGACATATGTTGTCATTTAATGGGTCAAAGAGAGTCATAGGTCACCCTATGACCCCATTTGACCCATATTACTCATTCAAATATGCCCCTAGGGACCCTAGAACCCTTAGGGACATATGTCATCGTTTAATGGGTCAAAGGGATATGAACGATTCAAATATGTCCCTATGGGTCCTAGAACTCCTAGGGACATATGTCATTATTTAATGGGTCAAAGGGTGTCATAAGGTACCCTATGACCCCCTTTGACCCATATAAACAATTTGAATATGTCCCTAGGAGTCTTAGAACTCCTAGGGACATATGTCATCGTTTAATGAGTCAAAGGAGGTCATAGGGTACCCTATGACCCGCTTTCACTCATTAAACGACGACATATGTCCTTAAGGGTCCTAAGGACATATTCGAATATGTCTCTAAGGGTCCTAGGAACATATTCGAATGTCCTTAGGACCCTTAGGGATATATGTCGTTGTTTAATGGGTCAAACCCTATGACCCCCTTTGATCCAGATGAACAATTCAAATATGTCTTTAGGGGTCCTAGGACCCCTAGGGACATATGTCATCGTTTAACGAGTCAAAGGGGGTCATAGGGTGACCTATGACCCTCTTTGACCCATATGAACGATTCAAATATGTCCTTAGGGGTCTTAGGACCACTAAAAACATATTCGAATCGTTCATATAGGTCAAAGGGGTATGTCGTCGCTTAATGGGTCAAAAAGTGACTTATGACCCCCTTTGACCCATATTACCCATTCGAATATTTCCATAGGGATCTTAGAACCCATAGGGAAATATGTGATCATTTAATGGGTCAAAGGGGTTCATAGGTCACCCTATGACCCCCTTTGACCCATATGTATGATTCGAATATGTCCTTATTAGTTATAGGACCCCTAGGGACATATGTCATCATTTAATGGGTCAAAGAGTGTCATAAGGCACCCTATCACTCCTTTTGACCCATATGAACGACTCGAATATGTCCCTACGGGTCTTAGGACCTCTAACAACATATGTCATCATTTAATTGGTCAAAGGGGGTCATAGGTCACCCTATGACCCCCTTTGACCTATATGGCTCATTCGTATATATCCCTAAAACTCCTAGAGACATATGTCATCATTTAATGGGTCAAAGGGGGTCATATGGTGACCCATATGAACGATTGGAATATGTCCTTAGGGGTCTCAAGACCCCTAGGGACATATGTCATCGTTTAATGGGTTAAAGGGTGTCATAGGTCACCCTATAACACCTTCTGACCCATATGAACGATTCGAATATCTCCCTAGGGTTTATAGGACCACTCGAGACATATGTCATCATTTAATGGGTCAAAAGGTTTTGACCCATATGAACAATTCAAATATGTCCCTAGGGGTTCTAGGACCCATAGAGAAATATGTCGTCGTTTAATTGGTCAAAGGGGGTCATAAGTCACCCTATGACCCCCTTTGACCCATATGACCCATTCAAATATGTTCTTAGGGGACCTAAGACCCCTAGTGACATATGTCATTGTTTAATGTGTCAAAGAGCATCATAGGTCACCCTATGACCCCCTTTGACCCATTTTACCCATTTGAATATGTTCCTAAGGGTTTTAGGAACCTTAGAGACATATGTTATCATTTAATGGGTCAAAGAGAGTCATAAGTCACCCTATTACCCCCTTTGACCCATATTACTAATTCGAATATGTCCCTAGGGGTCCTAGAATCCCTAAAGACATATGTTGTCGTTAAATGGGTCAAAAGGGATCATAGGTCACCCTATGACCCCCTTTGACCCATAGGAACAATTCAAATATGTCCCTAGGGGTCTTAAGACCCCTAGGGACATATGTCGTTGTTTAAGGGGTCAAAGGGTGTCATAGGTCACCCTATGACCCCATTTGACCCATATGAACGATTCGAATATGTCTCTAGAAGTTATATGACCCTTAGAGACATATGTCATCGTTTAGTAGGTCAAAGGGGGTCATAGGTCACCCTATGACCCCCTTTGACCCATATGAACGATTCGAATATGTCCCTAGGGGTTATAGGACCCCTTCAGACATATGTTGTCGTTTAAAGGGTCAAAAGGGGTCATAGGGTGAACAATTCAAATATGTCCATAGGGGTTCTAGGACCCCTAGCGACATATGTCATCGTTTAATGTGTCAAACGGGGTCATAGGTCAGCCTATGACCCCCTTTGACCCATATAATCCATTCGAATATGTTCTTATGAGTTCGAGGACCCCTAGCGACATATATCATCGTTTAGCAGGTCAAAGAGGGTCATAGGTCATCCTAAGACCCCCTTTGACCAATATTAATAATTCGAATATGTCCCTAGGCGTTCTAAGACCCCTAGAGACATATGTTGTTATTTAATGGGTCAAAGAGAGTCATAGGTCACGCTATGAACCCCTTTGGCTCATATTACCTATTCGAATATGTTCGTAAGGATCCTTAAACCCCAAGGGACATATGTCATCTTTTAATGGGTCAAAGGGGGTCATAGGTCACCCTATAAACCACTTTGACCCATATGAAAAGTTTGAATATGTCTGTAGGGGTTTTAGGACCCCTAGAGACATGTTTCATCATGTAATAGGTCAAAGGGGGTCATAGGTCACCCTATGACCCCCTTTGACCCATATGAACAATTTGAATATGTCCCTAGGGTTTCTAGGACCCCTAGAGAGATATGTTGTCGTTTAATGGGTCAGATGGGGTCATAGGTCACCCTATGACCCCCTTTGACACATCTGACCCATTCAAATATGTTCTTAGGGGTCCGAAGACCCCTACCGACATATGTCATCATTTAGTGGGTCAAAGAGGGTCATAGGGTAACCTATGACCCCATTGGACCCATATCACCTATTCGAATATGTCCGTAAGGGTTCTGAGACCCCTAGAGACATATGTTGTTGTTTAATGGGTCAAAGAGAGTCATACATCATGCTATGACTCCCTTTGACGCATATTACCCATTCGAATACGTTCCTAGGGATCCTAGAACTCCTAGAGATATATGTCATCGTTTAATAGGTCAAAAAGGGTCATAGGTCACCCTATGACCTGCTTTGACCCATATGAACGATTCGAATATGTTTCTATGGGTCTTGAGACCCTTAGGGACATATGTCATCATTTAATGGGTTAAAGGGTGTCATAAGGCGCCCTATGACTTCTTTTGACCCATATGAACGATTCGAATATGTCCCTAGGGTTCTTAGTACCTCTAAAGACATATATCATTGTTTAATGGGTCAAACGAGGTCATAGGTCACCCTATGACCCCCTTTGACCCATATGGCCCATTCGTATATGTCCCTAGGATCCCTAGGGACATATGTCATCGTTTAATGGGTCAAAGGGGGTCATAGGGCACCCTATGACCCCCTTTCACCCATATGGCCCATTCGTATATGTCCCTAGGACCCCTAGGGACATATGTCATCGTTTAATGGGTTAAAGGGGGTCATAGGTCACGTCATGATCCTTTTTGACTCATATGAATGATTCGAATATGTCCTTAGGGATCCTAAGACCCCTAGGGACATATGTCGTTGTTTAATAAGTCAAAGGGTGTCATAAGTCACCCTATGACCCCCTTTGACTCATATGACCCATTCAAATATGTTCTTAGGGGTCCGAGGACCTTTAGCGACATATGTCATCGTTTAGTGGATCAAAGAGGGTCATAGGGCCTTTTGACCCATATTACCCATTCGAATATGTCTTTAAGAGTTCTAGGACCCCTAGTGACATATGTTGTCATTTAATGGGTCAAAGAGAATAATAGGTCACCTTACGACCCCCTTTGACCCATATTACCCATTCGAATATGTCCCTAGGGGTCCTAGATCCCCTAGGTACATATGTCGTTGTTTAATGGGTCAAAAGGGTTCATAGGTCACCCTATGACCCCATTTGACCTATATATATGATTCAAATATGTCCCTATGGGTCTTAGGAACCCTAGGGACATATGTCATCGTTTAATGGGTCAGAGGGTGTCATACGACACCCTATGACCCCTTTTGACCCATATGAACAATTCAAATATGTCACTAGTGGTCTTAGGACCCCTAAGGACATATATCGTCATTTAATTGGTCAAAGGGGGTCATAGGACAACCTATGAAGCCCTTTGACCCATATGACCCATTCGTATATGTCCCTAGGACCCCTAGGGACATATGTCATCTTTTATTGGGTCAAAGGGGGTCATAGGGCATCCTATCACCCCCTTTGACCCATATGAACGATTCGAATATATCCTTACAGGTCCCATGACCCCTAGAAAAACATGTCATCGTTTAATAGGTCTAAGGGGGTCATAGGTCACCCTATGACCTCCTTTGACCCATATGAATGATTCGAATATGTCCCTTAGGGTCGTAGGACCCTTAGGGACATATGTCGTCATTTAATGGGTCAAATGGTGTCATAGGTCACCCTATGACCCCCTTTGACTTATATGAACTAGTCGAAGATGTCCCTAGGAGTTATAGTACCCCTAGAAACATACGTCGACATTTAATGGGTCAAAGGCCTTTGACCCATATGAACAATTCAAATGTGTCCATAGGTGTTCTAGGACCCCTAGAGACATATGTCATCGTTTAATGGGTCAGAGGGGGTTATAGGTCACCCTATAACCCCCTTTGACCCATATGACCCATTTGAATATGTTCATAGGGGTCTTAGGACCCCTAGCAACATATGTTGTCGTTTAATGAGTCAAAGAGGGTCATAGGTTGTCCTATGACCCGCTTTGACCCATATTACCCATTCAAATATATCCCTAGGAGTTCTAGGACTCTTAGAGGCATATGTTGTCGTTTAATGGGTTAAAGAGAGTCATAGGTCACCCTATGACCCCTTTTGACCCATATTACCCATTCGAATATGTCCCTAGGGGCCCTAGAACCCCTATGGACATATGTCATCGTTTAATGAGTTAAAGGGGGTCATAGGTCACTCTATGACCCCTTTTGACTCATATCAACAATTCAAATATGTCCCTATGGGTCTTAGAATCCATAGGGACATATGTCATCATTTAATGGGTCAAGAGGTGTCATAAGGCACCCTATGACCCCTTTTGACCCGTATAAATGATTACCATATTTCTCTAAGGGTCTTAAGACCCCTAGGGACATATGTCATCATTTAATGAGTCAAAAAGGGTCACAGAGTGCCCTGTGACCCAGTTTCACCCATTAAACAATGACATATGTCCTTAAGGGTGTTAGGGACATATTCGAATATGTCCCTAAGACCCTAAGGGATATATCTCGTCATTTTATGGGTCAAAAGGGGTCATAGGTCACCTTATGACCCCCTTTGACCCATATGAATGTTTCGAATGTCCTTAGGGGTCTTAGGACCCCTAAGGACATATGTCATCATTTAATGGGTCAAAAGGGGTCATAGGTCACCCTACGACCCCTTTGAACTCATATGAACGATTCGAATATGTCCTTAGTGGTCTTAGGACTGCTAAAGACATATTCGAATCATTCATATGGGTCAAAGGGGTATGTCGTCGTTTAATGGGTCAAAGGAAGTCATATTTCACTCTATGACCCCCTTTGACCCATATTACCCATTCGGATATGTCCCTAGGGATTTTAGAACCCATAGGGACATATGTCATCGTTTAATGGGTCAAAGGGGGTCATAAGTCACGCTATGACCCCATTTGACCTATATGAATAATTCGAATATGTCCTTATAGGTCCTATGACCCCTAGGGACATATATCATCATTTAATGGGTCAAAGAGTGTCATAAGGCACCCTATGACTCCCTTTGATTCATATGAATGATTCGAATATGTCCCTAGGGGTCTTCAGACTCCTAACAACATATGTCATCGTTTAATGGGTCAAATGAGGTCGTAGGTCACTTTATGACCCCCTTTGACCCATATGGCCCATTCGTATATATTTTTAAAACTCCTAGGGTCATATGTCATCATTTAATTGGTCAAAGGGGGTCATAGGGCAACCTATGACCCATATGAACGATTGGAATATGTCCCTAGGGGTCTTAGGACTCCTATGGACATATGTCATCATTTAATGGGTTAAAGGGTGTGATAGGTCACTCTGTGACTCCCTCTGACCCATATGAACGATTCAAATATGTTCCTAAAGGTTATAGGACCACTAGAGACATATGTCGTCGTTTAATGGGTCAAAGGGGGTCATAGGTCACCCTATGACACCATTTGACCTATATGAACAATTCAAATATGTCTTCACGGGTCCTACAACCCCTAGAGACATATGTCATTGTTTAATAGTTCAAAAGAGGTCATAGGTCACCCTATGACCCCCTTTGACCCATATGAACGATTCGAATATGTCCTTAGGGGTCCTAAGACCCTTAAGGATATATGTCATTGTTTAAAGGGTCAAAGGGTGTCATAGGTCACCCTATGACCCCCTTTGACCCATATGAACGATTCAAATATGTCCCTAATGGTTATAAGACCCCTACAGACATATGTCATCATCTAATGGGTCAAAAAGGGTCATAGGTCACCCTATGACCCCCTTTGACCCATGTAAACGATTTGAATGTCTCTAAGGTTTATAGGACCCCTAGAAACATATGTCGTCATTTAAAGGGTCAAAAGGGGTCATAAGCTGAACAATTCAAATATGTCCATAGGGGTTTTAGGATCCCTAGCAACATATGTCAACATTTAATTGGTCAAACGAGGTCATAAGTCAGCCTATGACCCCTTTTTACCCATATGACCCATTCGAATATGTTCCTAAGGGTCCGAGAACCCCTAGCGACATATCTCATTGTTTAATGGGTCAAAGAGGGTCATAGGTCACCTTAAGACCCCCTTTGACCCATATTGATCATTCGAATAAGTCCCTAGGGGTTCTAGTACCCCTAGAAACATATGTTGTTGTTTAATGGGTCAAAGAGAGTCATAGGTCACCCTATGAACCCCTCTGACCCATATTATCCATTTGAATATGTTCTTATTGATCCTAGAACTCGTAGGGACATATGTCATCTTTTAATGGGTCAAAGGGGGTCATAGGTCACCCTATGAACCCCTTTGACCCATATGAACAATTCGAGTATGTCCTTAGGGATTTTAGGACACTTAGAGACATGTGTCGTCGTTTAATAGATCAAAGGGGGTCATAGGGTGACCTATGACCCCCTTTGACCCATATGAATAATTCGAATATGTCCCTAGGGGTTCTAAGACCTCTAGCGACATATGTCATCATTTAATGTGTCAAAGGAGGTCATAGGTCACCCTATGACCCCCTTTGACCCATATGACCCATTCGAATATGTTCCTAGGGGTCTGAGGACTCCTAGCGACATATGTCATCGTTTAATAGGTCAATGAGGGTCATAGGGTGACTTATGACCCCCTTTGACCCATATCACCTATTCGAATATGTCCCTAAGGGTTCTGAGACCCCTAGACACATATATTGTCGTTTAATGGGTCAAAGAGAGTCATACATCACCTTATGACCCCTTTTGACTCATATTACGCATTCGAATATGTCTCTAAGGATCCTAGAACCTCTAGAGATATATGTCGTCATTTAATGGGTCAAAAGGTGTCATAGGTCACCATATGACCCGCTTTGACCCATATGAACGATTCAAATATGTCTCTATGGGTCCTAGGACCCCTAGGGACATATGTCATCGTTTAATAGGTCAAAGGGTATCATAAGGCATCCTATGACTCCCTTTGACCCATATGAACGATTTGAATATGTCCCTAGGGGTCTTAGGACCTATAGGGACATATGTTGTCATTTAATGTGTCAAAGGGGATCATAGGTCACCCTATGACCCACTTTGATCTATATGGCTCATTCGTATATGTCCCTAGGACCCTTAGGGACATATGTTGTCGTTTAATGGGTCAAAGGGGGTCATAGGGCACCCTATGACCCCCTTTGACTCATATGAATGATTCGAATATGTCATTAGGAGTCCTAGGACCCCTATGGACATATATCATCATTTAATGGGTCAAAGGGGGTCATAGGTCATGCTATGATCTGCTTTGACTCATATGAACGATTCGAATATGTCCCTAGGGGTCCTAGGACCCCTTTGGACATATGTTATCATTTAATTGGTTAAAAGGTGTCATAGGTCACCCTATAACTCCTTTTGACTCATATGACCCATTCGAATATGTTCTTAGGGGTCCAAGGACCCCTAGCGACATATGTCATCGTTTAGTGGATCAAAGAGAGTCACAGGGCCCTTTGACCCATATTACCCATTCGAATATGTTCATAGGAGTTCTAGGACCCCTAGCGACATATGTTGTCGTTTAATGGGTCAAAAAGAGCAATAGGTCACCCTATGACCTCCTTTGACCCATATTACCCATTCGAATATGTCCCTAGGGGTCTTAGATCCCCTATGGACATATGTCATTGTTTAATGGGTCAAAAGGGATCATAGGTCACCCTATGACCCCATTTGACCCATATGAACGATTCAAACATGTCCCTATGGGTCCTACGAAGCCTAGGGACATATGTCATTGTTTAATGGGTCAAAGGGTGTCATTTGGCACTCTATGACCCCATTTGACCCATATGAACAATTCAAATATTTTTCTAAGGGTCTTAGGACCCCTACAGACATATATCATCATTTAATTGGTCAAAGGGGGTTATAGGTCAGCCAATGACCCCCTTTGACCCATATGGCCTATTCGTATATATCCCTAGGACCCCTAGGGACATATGTTGTCTTTTAATGGGTCAAAGAGTGTCATAGGGCACCCTATGACCCCCTTTGACCCATATGAACGATTCGAATATGTCCTCAGGGGTCCCAGGACCCATAAAAAAATATGTCATCGTTTAATGGTTCAAAGGGCGTCATAGGTCACCCTATGACCCCCTTTGACCCATATGAATGATTCGAATATGTTCTTACGAGTCCTAGGACCCCTATGGACATATGTTATCGTTTAATAGGTTAAAGGGGGTCATAGGTCACGCTATGATCCACTTTGACTCATATGAACGATTCGAATATGTCCCTAGGAGTCCTAGGACCCCTATGGACATATGTCATCGTTTAATGGGTCAAAGGGTGTCATAGGTCACTCTATAACCCCCTTTGACTCATATGATGCATTCATATATGTTCTTAGGGGTCCGAGGACCCCTAGCAATATATGTCATCATTTAGTGGATCAAAGAGGGTCATAGGGCCCTTTGACCCATATTACCTATTCAAATATGTCCCTAGGGGTTCTAGGATCCCTAGTGACATATGCTATCATTTAATGAGTCAAAGAGAGTAATAGGTCACTCTATGACCTCGTTTGACCTATATTATCCATTCGAATATGTCCTTA
This sequence comes from Cupressus sempervirens, assembly GCA_028749045.1. Lineage (NCBI taxonomy): Eukaryota > Viridiplantae > Streptophyta > Pinopsida > Cupressales > Cupressaceae > Cupressus > Cupressus sempervirens. The sequence goes on from CM053789.1 coordinate 349,279,951, forward strand.
GGGGTCCTAGATCCCTTAGGGACATATGTTGTTGTTTAATGGGTCAAAAGGGGTCATAGGTCACCCTATGACCCCTTTTGACCCATATAAACAATTCGAATGTGTCCCTAAGGGTTCTAGGACTCCTAGATACATATGTCATCATTTAATGGGTCAAAGGGGGTTATAAGTCACCCTATAACCCCCTTTGACCCATATAACCCATTCAAATATGTTCTTAAGGGTCTTAGGATCCCTAGCGACATATGTTGTCATTTAATGGGTCAAAGATCGTCATAGGTCGTCCTATGACCCCCTTTGACCCATATTACTTTTTCAAATATGTCTCTAGGGGTTTTAAGACCCCTAGAGACATATATTGTCGTTTAATCGGTCAAAAAGAGTCATAGGTCACCCTATGACCCCTTTTGACCCATATTACCCTTTCGAATATGTCTTTAGGGGCCCTCGAACCCCTAGGGACATATGTCATCGTTTAATGGGTGAAAGGGGGTCATAGGTCACCCTATGACCCCTTTTGACCCATATGAATAATTTAAATATGTCCCTATGGGTCTTAGAATTTCTAGAGACATATGTCATCATTTAATGGGTCAAAAGGTGTCATAAGGCACCCTATGACCCCTTTTGACCCATATAAACGATTCGAATATGTCCCTAAAGGTCTTAGGACCCCTAAGGACATATGACATCGTTTAATGAGTCAAAGGGGGTCATAGGGTGCCCTATGACTCACTTTTACCCATTAAACGACGACATATGTCCTTAAGGGTCCTATGGACATATTCCAATATGTCCCTAAGGGTCCTAAGGACATATTCGAATATGTCCCCAAGATCCTTAGGGATATATGTCATCATTTAATAGGTCAAAAGAGGTCATAGGACACTCTATGACCCCCTTTGACCCATATGAACGATTCAAATATGTCCTTAGGGGTCCTAAGACCCCTAGGGACATATGTCATCGTTTAATGGGTCAAAGAGGGTCATAGGTCACCCTATGACCTCCTTTGACCCATATGAACAATTCGAATACGTCCTTATGGGTCTTAGGACCACTGAGGACATATTCGAATCGTTTATATGGGTCAAAGAGGTATGTCGTCGTTTAATGGGTCAAAAGAGGTCATAGGTCACCCTATGACCCCCTCTGACCCATATTACCCATTCGAATATGTCCCTAAGGATCCTAGAGCCCATAGGGACATATGTCATCGTTTAATGGGTCAAAGGGGGTTATAGGTCACCCTATGACCCCCTTTGACCCATATGAATGATTCGAATATGTCTTTATGGGTCTTAAGACCCCTAGGGACATGTCATCATTTAATAGGTCAAAAGGTGTCATAAGGCACCATATAACTCCCTTTAACCCATATGAATGATTTGAATATGTCCCTAGGGGTTTTAGGACCCCTAACGACATATGTCATCGTTTAATGGGTCAAAGGGGGTCATAGGTCACCCTATGATCCCCTTTGACCCATATGACCCATTCATATATATCCCTAAAATCCCTAGGGACATATGTCATCCTTTAATGGGTCAAAAGGGGTCATAGGTCACCTTATGACCCCCTTTGACCCATATGAATGATTCGAATATGTCTTTATGGGTCCTAAGACCCCTAGGGACATATGTCATCATTTAATGGGTTAAAAGGTGTCATAGGTCACCCTATGACCCCCTCTAACCCATATGAACGATTCGAATATGTCTTTAGGGGTTATAGGACCACTAGAGACATATGTCGTTGTTTAATATGTCAAAAGGGGTCATAGGTCACCTTGTGAGCCCCTTTGACCGATATGAACAATTCAAATATGTCCCTAGGGGTTCGAGGACCCTAAGAGAAATATGTTGTCGTTTAATGGGTCAAAGGGGGTCATAGGTCACCCTATGACCCCCTTTGACACAAATGACCTATTCGAATATGTTCTTAGGGGACTGAAGACCCCTAGCGACATATGTCGTTGTTTAATGGATCAAAGAGTGCCATAGGTCACCCTATGACACCCTTTGACCCGTATTACCCATTCGAATATGTCCCTAAGGGTTCTAAGAACCCTAGAGACATATGTTGCTATTTAATAGGTCAAAGAGAGTCATAAGTCACCCTATTACCCCCTTTGACCCATATTACCCATTCAAATATGTCCCTAGGGGTTCTCAGACCCCTAGAGACATATGTTATTGTTTAATTGATCAAAAAGAGTCATAGGTCACCCTATGACCCCCTTTGACCCATATTACCCATTCGAATATGTTCTTAGGGATCTTAGTACTCGTAGAGACATATGTCGTCGTTTAATGGGTCAAAGGGGGTCATAGATCACCCTATGACACCGTTTGACGCATATGAACAATTCGAATATGTCCCTAGGGGTCTTAGGAGCGCTAGGGACATATGTCATTGTTTAAGGGGTCAAAGAGTGTCATAGTTCACCCAATGACCCCCTTTGACCCATATGAACGATTCAGACATGTCCCTAAGGGTTATAGGACCCGTAGAGACATATGTCATCGTTGAATGGATCAAAGGGGCTCATAGGTCACCCTATGACTCCCTTTGACCCATATGAACGATTCAAATATGTCTTTAAGGGTTCTAAGACCCCTAGCAATATATGTCATCGTTTAATTGGTCAAACGGGGTCATAGGTCACCCTATGACCCCCTTTGACCCATATGACCCATTTGAATATGTTCTTAGGGGTCTGAGGACCCCTAGCTACATATGTCATCGTTTAATGGGTCAAAGAGGGTCACAGGTCACCCTAAGACCCCCTTTGACCCATATTAATCATTCGAATATGCCCTTAGGGGTTCTAGAACCCCTAGAGACATATGATGTTGTTTAATGGGTCAAAGAGAGTCATAGATCACCTTATGAACCTCTTTGACTCATATTACCCATTCGAAAATATTTCTAAGGATCTTAGAAACCCCTAGGGACATATGTCATCTTTTAATGGGTCAAAGGGGGTCATAGGTGACCCTACGAACCTCTTTGACCCATATGAAATTTTTGAATATGTTCCCTAAGAGTTTTAGGAGCCTTGGTGACATGTGTTGTCGTTTAATGGGTCAAAGGGGGTCATAGGTCACCATATAACCCCCTTTGACCCATATGAACATTTTGAATATGTCCTTAGGGGTTCTACGACCCCTAGAGACATATGTCGTCATTTAATGGGTCAAAGGAGGTCATAGGTCACCCTATGACCCCCTTTGACCCATATAACCCATTCAAATATGTTCCTAGGGGTTCGAGGACCCCTAGCGACATATGTCATTATTTAATGGGTCAAAGAGGATCATAGGGTGACCTCTGACCCCGTTTGACCCATATCACCCATTCGAATATGTCCCTAAGAGTTCTGAGACCCCTAGAGACAGATGTTGTTGTTTAATGAGTCAAAGAGAGTCATACATCACCTTATGACCCCTTTTGACCCATATTACCCATTCAAATATGTCCCTAGGGATTCTAAAACCCCTAGGGACATATGTCATCCTTTAATGGGTCAAAGGGGGTCATAGGTCACCCTATGACCCGCTTTGACTCATATGAACGATTCGAATATGTCTCTATGGGTCTTAGGATCCCTAAAGACATATGTCATCATTTAATGGGTCAAAGGGTGTCATAAGGCACCCTATGACTCCCTTTGACCCATATGAATGATTCGAATATGTCCTTAGGGGTCTTACGACCTTTACGGATTAATGTCATCGTTTAATAGGCCAAAGGGGGTCATAGGTCACCCTATGACCTCTTTTGACCAATATGGCCAATTCGTATATGTCCCTAGGACCGCTAGGGACATATGCCATCGTTTAATGAGTTAAAGGGGGTCATAAGGCACCCTATGACCTCCTTTGACCCATATGAATGATTCGAATGTGTCCTTAGGAGTTTAAGGACCTGTAGGGACATATGTCGTCATTTAATGCGTCAAAGGGGGTCATAGGTCACGCTATGATCCGCTTTGACTCATATGAATGATTCGAATATATCCCTAAGGGTCCTAGGACACCTAGGGACATGTCATCATTTAATAAGTCAAAGGGTGTCATAGGTCACTCTATGACCTCCTTTGACTCATATGACCCATTCGAATATGTTCTTAGGGATCCGAGGACCCCTAGCGACATATGTCATCGTTTAGTGGATCAGAGAGGGTCATAGGGCTCTTTGACCCATATTACCCATTCGAATATGTCTCTAGGGGTTCTAGGACCCCTAGCGACATATGTTGTCGTTTAATAGGTCAAAAATAGTAATAGGTTACCCTATGACCCCCTTTGACCCATATTACCCATTCGAATATGTCCTTAGGGGTCTTACATCCCCTGAGGACATATGTGGTTGTTTAATGGGTCAAAAGTGGTCATAACCCATAAGGACATATTTGAATCATTCATATGGGTCAAATGGGGTCATAGGTCACCCTATTACTGCATTTGACCCATATCAATGATTCAAATATATTCTTATGGGTCCTAGGAACCCTAGAGACATATGTCATCGTTTAATGGATTAAAGGGTGTCATAAGGCACCCTATGACCCCCTTTGACCCGTATGAACAATTCAAATATGTCCCTAGGGGTCCTAAAACCCCTAAGAACATATATCATCATTTAATTGGTCAAAGGGGGTCATAAGTCACCCTATGACCCTCTTTGATCCATCTGGTCCATTCGTATATGTCGTTAGGAACCCTAGGGACATCTGTCGTCTTTTAATGGGTCAAAGGGGGTCATAGGGAACCCTATGACCCTCTTTGACCCATATGAACAATTCGAATATGTCTTTAGGGGTCCCAAGACTCTTAGAGAAATATGTCATCGTTTAATGGGTCAAAGGGTGTCATAGGTCACTTTATGACCCCCTTTGACCCATATGAACTAGTCGAAGATGTCCCTAGGAGTTATAGGACCCCTAAAGACATATGTCATCGTTTAATGGGTCAAAGGGCTTCATATGTCACCATATGACTCCCTTTGACCCATATGAACAATTCAAATGTGTCTCTAGGGGTTTTAGGACCTCTAAAGACATATATCATTGTTTAATGAGTCAAAGGGGGTCATAGGTCACCCTATAACCCCCTTTGACCCATATGACCCATTAAAATATGTTCTTAGGGGTCTTAGGACCCCTAGCAACATGTGTTGTCATTTAATGGGTCAAAGAGGGTCATAGGTCGTTCTATGACCCCTTTTGACCCATATTATCCATTCAAATATGTCCCTAAGGGTTTTAGGACCCCTAGAGACATATGTTGTCGTTTAATGGGTCAAAGAGAGTCATAGGTCTCCTTATGACCCCTTTTGACCCATATTACCCATTCTAATATGTCCCTAAGGGCCTTAGAAGCCCTAGGGACATATGTTGTCATTTAATAGGTCAAAGGGGGTCATAGGTCACCTTATGACACCTTTTGACCCATAAGAACAATTCAAATATGTCCCTATGGGTCTTAGAATCCCTAGGGACATATGTCATCATTTAATGGGTCAAAAAGTGTCATAAGGCACCCTATGACCCCTTTTGACCCATATAAACAATTCGAATATGTCCCTAAGGGCCTCAGGACCCCTAGGGACATATGTCATCATTTAATGAGTCAAAGGGGGTCATAGGGTGCTCTACGACCTACTTTGACCCATTAAACGACGACATATGTCCCTTAGGGTCCTTGATACATATTCAAATATGTTCCTAGGGGTCCTGTGGACATATTCGAATATGTCTCAAGGACCTTTAGGGACATATGTTATCATTTAATGGGTCAAAGGGGGTCATAGGACACACTATGACCCCACTTTGACCCATATGAACGATTCAAATATGTCCTTAGGTGTCCGAGGACCCCTAGGGACATATGTCATCATTTAATGGGTCGAAGGGGGTCATAGGTCACCCTATGACCCCGTTTGACCCATATGAACGATTCAAATATGTCCCTAGGGGTCTTAGGACCGCTAAGGACATATTCGAATCGTTCATATGGGTCAAAGGGGTATGTCGTTATTTAATGGGTCAAAGGATGTCATAGGTCACCCTATAACCCCCTTTGACCCATATGAACGATTTGAATATGTCCTTAGGGGTCCTAGGACCACTAGGGACGTATGTCATCGTTTAATGGCTCAAAGGGTGTCATAGGTCACCCTATGACTCCCTTTGACTCATATGAATGATTCGAATATGTCCTTAGGGGTTATAGGACCCTTAGAGACATATGTCGTCGTTTAGTGGGTCAAAGGGGGTGATAGGTCACCCTATGACCCCCTTTGACCCATATGAACAATTCGAATGTGTTCCTAAGGGTGCTAGGACCCCTAGAGACATATGTCATCATTTAATGGGTCAAAAGGGGGTCTTAGGTCACCTATGACCCCCCTGACCCATATGAACGATTCGAATATGTCCCTAGGGGTCCTAGGACCTCTAGTGACATATTTGAATCGTTCATATGGGTCAAAAGCGGTCATAGGTCACCCTATGACCCCCTTTGACCCATATGACTCATTCGAATATGTTCTTAATGGTCCGAGGACCCCTATGGGTCAAAGAGGGTCATTAGCCAAAGTGAGTCATAGGTCACCCTATGACCCTTTTTGACCCATATTACCCATTTGAATATGTCCGTAGGGGTCCTAAAACCCCTAGGGACATATGTCGTCATTTAATGTGTCAAACGGGGTCATAGGTCACCCTATGACCCCCTTTGACCCATATGAATGATTTGAATATGTCCGTAGGGGTCCCAGGACCCTTAAGGACATATGTCATTGTTTAAGGGGTCAAAGGGTGTCATAGATCACCCTATGACCCCCTTTGACCCATATGAATGATTCGAATATGTCTCTAAGGGTTATAGGACCCCTTGGGACATATATCATCATTTAATGTGTCAAAGGGGGTCATAGGTCACCCTATGACCCCCATTAACCCATATGACAGATTCGAATATGTCCCTAGGGGTTATAAGACCCCTAGAGACATATGTCGTCGTTTAAAAGGTCAAAGAGTGTCATAGGGTGAACAATTCAAAAATGTCCCTAGGGGTTCTCGGACCCCTAGTGACATATGTCATCGTTTAACGGGTCAAACGGGGTCATAAGTCACCTTATGGCCCCCTTTGACCCATATGATCTATTCAAATATGTTCCTAAGGGTCTGAAGACCCCTAGCGACATATGTTGTTGTTTAATGGGTCAAAGAGGGTCATAGGTCACCCTAAGACCCCCTTTGACCCATATTACCCATTCAAATATGTCCGTAGGGGTTCTCGGACCCCTAGAGATATATGTTGTTATTTAATTGGTCAAAAAGAGTCATAGGTCACCCTATGACCCCCTTTGACCCATATTACCCATTCGAATATGTTCTTAGGGATCTTAGAACCCGTAGGGATATATGTCATCGTTTAATGGGTCAAAGGGGGTCATACATCAGCCTGTGACCCCCTTTGACTCATATGAACAATTCGAATATGTCCATAGGGGTTTTAGGACATTTAGAGACATATGTCATTGTTAAATAGGTCAAAGGGGGTCATAAGTCACCTTATGACCCCCTTTGACCCATATGAACAATTCGAATATGTCTCCAGGGGTTCTAGGACCCCTCAATACATATGTCATCGTTTAATGAGTCAAAAGGGGTCATAGGTCACCCAATGACCCCCTTTGACCCATATGATCCATTCGAATATTTTTCTAAGTGTTCGAAGACCCCTAGCAACATATGCCATCGTTTAGTGGGTGAAAGAGGGTCATAGGTCACACTACGACCCCTTTTGACCCATATCACCCATTCGAATATGTCCTTAGGGGTTCTAGGACCCCTAGAGACATATGTTGTCGTTTAATGGGTCAAAGAGAGTTATAGGTCACCCTATGACCCCTTTTGACCCATATTAAACATTCGAATATGTCCCTAGGGATCCTAGAACCCTTAGGGACATATGTCGTCATTTAATGGGTCAAAGGGGGTCATAGGTCATCCTATGACCCCCTTTGACCCATATGAACGATTCAAATATATCCCTATGGGTCCTAGGACCCCTAGGGACATATTTTGTTGTTTAATGGGTTAAAAGGTGTCATAGGTCACCCTATGACCCCCTCTGACCCATATGACAGATTCGAATATGTCCTTAGAGGTTATAGGACCACTAGAGACATATGTCGCCGTTTAATGGGTCACCTATGACCCCCTTTGACCCATATGAATGATTCGAATATATCCTTATGGGTCCTAGGACCCTTAAGGACATATGCCATCGTTTAATGGGTCAAAGGGGGTGATAGGGCACCCTATGACCCCCTTTGACCCATATGAATGATTCGAATATGTCCTTAGGGGTTCTAGGACCCCTATGGACATATGGCATCATTTAATAAGTCAAAAGGTGTCATAGGTCACGTTATGATCCCCTTTAACTCATATGAACGATTTGAATATGTCCCTAGGTGCCCTAGGACCCCTATGGATGTATGTCATCATTTAATGGGTCAAACAGTGTGATAGGTCACCCTATGACCCCCTTTGACCCATATTAAAGATTCGAATGTCCCTAGGGGTTATAGGACCCTTATAGACATATGTCATTATCTAATGGGTGAAAGGGGGTCATAGTTCACCCTATGACCCCCTTTGACCCATATGAACAATTCGAATATGTCCTTAAGGGTTCTAGGACTCCTAGAGACATATGTCATCGTTTAATGGGTCAAAGGGGTCATAGGTCACGCTATGACCCCCTTTGACTCATATGACCCATTCAAATATGTTCCTAGGGGTCCAAGGACCCATAGAGACATATGTCATTGTTTAGTGGATCAAAGAGGGTCATAATGCCCTTTGACCCATATTACCTATTTGAATATGTCCTTAGGGGTGCTAGGACCCCTAGAGACATATGTTGTCGTTTAATATGTCAAAGAGAGTCATAGGTCACCCTATGACCCCCTTTGACCCATATTACCCATTCCAATATGTCCCTATCGGTCCTAGAACCCCTAGGGACATATGTCATTATTTAATGGGTCAAAGGAAGTCATATGTCACCCTATGAGCCCATTTGGTCCATATGAACGATTCAAATATGTCCCTATGGGTCCTAGGACCCCTAGGGACATATGTGATCGTTTATTTGGTCAAAGGGTGTCATAAGGCACCCTATGACCCTGTTTGACCCATATGAACGATTTGAATATGTTCCTAAAGGTTTTAGGACCTTTAGAGACATATATCGTCGTTTAATGGGTCAAAATGGGTCATAGTTCACCTTATGACCCACTTTGACCTATATGGCCCATTCGTATATATCCCTAAGATTCTTAAAGACATATGTCATTTTTTAATGGGTCAAAGGGGATCATAGGGCACCCTATGACCCCCTTTGACTCATATGAACGATTCAAATATTTTCTTAGGGGTCCTAGGACCCCTAGGAAAATATGTTGTCGTTAAATGGGCCAAAGGGGGTCATAGGTCACCCTATGCCCCCCTTTGACCCATATGAATGATTCGAATATGTCCATAAGGGTCCTAGGACCCTTAGGGACATATGTCGTCATTTAATGGGTCAATGGGTGTCATAGGTCACCCTATGACCCCTTTTGACCCATATGAACCATTCGAAGATGTCCCTAGGAGGTATAGGATCCCTAGAGACATATGTCATCGTTTAATGGGTCAAAGGAGGTCATAAGTCACCTTGTGACCTCTTTTGGTCCATATGAACAATTTGAATATGTCCTTAGGGGTTCTAGGACCCCTAGAGACATATGTCATCATTTAATGGGTCAAAGGGGGTCATAGGTCACCCTATGACCCCCTTTGACCCATATGACTCATTCGAATATGTTCTTAGGGGTCTGAGGACCCCTAGCAACATATATTGTCATTTAATGGGTCAAAGAGGGTCATAGGTCACCCTATGACCCCCTTTGACCCATATTACCCATTCAAATATGTCTCTAGGTGTTCTAGGATCCCTAGAGACATATGTTGTCATTTAATGGGTCAAAGAGAGTCATAGGTCAACCTATGACCCCCTTTGACCTATATTACCTATTCGAATATGTCTCAAGGGGCCCATGAACCGCTAGGGACATATGTCGTCGTTTAATGGGTCAAAGGGATATCAATGATTCAAATGTGTCCCTATGAGTCCTAGAACTCCTAGGGACATATGTCAGCATTTAATGTGTCAAACGGTGTCATAAGGCACCCTATGACCCCCTTTGACCCATATAAATGATTCGAATATATCCCTAAGGGTTATAGGACCCTTATAGACATATGTTGTCGTTTAATGGGTGAAAGGGGGTGATAGGTCACCCTATGATCCCTTTTGACCCATATGAAGAATTCGAATATGTCCCCAAGGGTTTTAGGACTCCTAGAGACATATGTCATCGTTTAATGGGTCAAAGGGGGTCATAGGTCACCCGATGACCCCCTTTGACCCATATGAACAATTTGAATATGTCCTTAGGGGTTTTAGGACCCCTAGAGACATATGTTGTCGTTTAATGGGTCAAAGGGTGTCATAGGTCACTCTGTGACTCCCTTTGACCCATATGATCGATTCGAATTTGTTCCTATGGGTCTAAGGATCCCTAGTGACATATGTCATCGTTTAGTGGGTCAAATAGGGTCATAGGTCACCCTATGACCCCCTTTGACCCATATGACCCATTCGAATATATCCCTAGGGGTCTGAGGACCCCTAGTGACATATGTCATTGTTTAGTGGGTCAAAGAGGGTCATAGGTCAGCCTATGACCCCTTTGACCCAGATCACCCATTGGAATATGTCCCTAAGGGTTCTAAGATCCCTAAAGACATATGTTGTCATTTAATGCGTAAAAGAGAGTCATAGGTCACCCTATGACCCCCTTTGACCTATATTACCCATTTGAATATGTCTCTAGGAATCTTAGAATTCATAGGGTGATATGTCGTCATTTAATGGGTCAAAGGGGGTCATAGGTCACCCTATGACACCTTTTGACCTATCTTAACGATTCAAATATGTCCCTATGGTTCCCAGGACCCCTAGGGACATGTCGTCGTTTAATTTGTCGAAGGGTGTCATAAGGCACCTTATGATTCCCTTTGACCCATATGAACGATTCGAATATGTCCCGAGGGGTCTTTGGACCCCTAGGGACATAGGTCATCATTTAATGGGTTAAAGGGGGTCATAGGTCACCTATGACCCCCTTTGACCCATATGGCCCATTCGTATATCTCCTTAGGACCCCGAGGGACATATGTCGTCTTTTGATGGGTCAAAGGGGGTCATAGGGCACCCTATGACCTCCTTTGACCCATATGAATGATTCGAATATGTCCTTAGGGGTCCCAGGACTCGTAGGGACATATGTCATCATTTAATGGGTCAAAGGGTGTCACAGGTCACGTTATGATCCCTTTTGATTCATATGAACGATTCGAATATGTCCTTAGGGGTCCTAGGACCCCTAGGGACATATGTCGTAATTTAATGGGTTAAACGGTGTCATAGGTCACCCTATGACCCCCTTTGACCCATATGAATGATTCAAATATGTCCCTAAGGGTTATAGGACCCCTAGAGACATATGTCGTCGTTTAATGGGTGAAAGGGGGTCATAGTTCACCCTATGACCCCCTTTGACCCATATGAACAATTCGAATATGTCCCTAGGGGTTCTAGGATCCTTAGAGACATATGTAGTCGTTTAATGGGTCAAAGGGGGTCATAGGGACATATGACCCCCTTTAACTCATATGACCCATTCGAATATGTTCATAGCGGTCCGAGGACCCCTAGCGACATATGTCATCATTTAGTGGATCAAAGAGGGTCATAGGGCATTTTGACCCATATTACCCATTGAAATATGTCCCTAGGGGTTCTAAGACCCCTAGAGATATATGTTGTCGTTTAATGGGTCAAATAGAGTCATAGGTCACCCTATGACCCCTTTGACCCATATTACCCATTTGAATATGTCCCTAGGGGTCTTAGAACCGCTAGGGACATGTCGTTATTTAATGGGTCAAAAGGGGTCATATGTCACCCTATGACCCCATTTGACCCATATGAATGATTCAAATATGTCCCTATGGGTCTTAGGACCTTTAAGGACATATGTCATCATTTAATGGGTCAAAAGGTGTCATAAGGCACCTTATGACCCCCTTTGACCCATATGAACGATTCAAATATATCCATAGGGGTCTTAGGACCCTTAAGGACATATATCATCGTTTAATGGGTCAAAAGGGGTCATAGGTCACCCTATGACCCCCTTTGACCCATATCGCCCATTTGTATATGTCCCTAGGACCCCTAGGGACATATGTCGTTGTTTAATGGGTCAAAGGGGGTCATAGGGCACCCTATGGCCCCCTTTGACACATATGAATGATTCGAATATGTACGTAAAGGTCCCACGACCCCTAGAGAAATATGTCATCGTTTAATGGGTCAAAGGGGGTGTCATAGGTCACCCTATGACTCCTTTTGACCCATATGAACCATTCAAAGATGTCCCAAAGAGTTATAGGACCGCTAGAGACATATCTCATCGTTTAATGGGTCAAAGGGAGTCATAGGTCACCCTATGACCCCTTTTAACCCATATGAACAATTCGAATATGTCCTTAGGGGTTCTAGGACACCTAGAGACATATGTCGTCATTTAATGGGTCAAAGGGGGTTATAGGGTTATAGGTCACCCTATAACCCTCTTTGACCCATATGACCCATTCGAATATGTTCTTAAGGGTCTGAGGACCCCTAGCGACATATGTTGTCGTTTAATGGGTCAAAGAGGGTCATAGGTTGCCCTATGACCCCCTTTGACCTATATTACCTATTTGAATATGTCCCTAGGGGTTCTAGGACCCCTAGAGACATATTTTGTCATTTAATGGGTCAAAGAGATCACCCTATGACCCCCTTTGACCCATATTACCCATTTAAATATGTCCCTAGGGGCCCTAGAACCTCTAGGGATATATGTCGTCATTTAATGGGTCAAACAGGGTCATAGGTCACCCTGTGACCCCTTTTGACCCATATGAACGATTCAAATATGTCTCTATGGGTCCTAGAACCCCTAGGGACATATGTCATCATTTAATGAGTCAAAGGGTGTCATATGTCATTTGAATATGTCCCTAGGGGCGCTAAAACCCCTAGGGACATATGTCATCGTTTAATGGGTCAAACGGGGTCATAGGTCATCCCATGACCCCCTTTGTCCCATATAAATGATTCAAATATGTCCCTAGGGGTCTTAGGACCCCTAGGGACATATGTCATCGTTTAATGAGTCAAAGGGGGTCATGGGGTGCCCTATGACCCACTTTGACCCATTAAACGACGACATATGTCCTTAAGGGTCCTAGGGACATATTCGAATATGTCCCTAGGACCCTAAGGGACATATGTCGTCGTTTAATGGGTCAAAGGGGGTCATAGGGCACCCTATGACCCCCTTTGACCCATATGAATGATTCAAATATGTCCTTAGGGGTCCTAGGAGCCCTAGGGACATATGTCATCATTTAATGGGTCAAAGGGGGTCATAGGTCACCCTATGACCCCCTTTGACCCATATGAATGATTCGAATATGTCCCTAGGGGTCTTAGGACCGCTAAGTACATATTTGAATCATTCATATGTGTCAAAGGAGTATGTCACTGTTTAATGGGTCAAAGGGGGTCATAGGTCACCCTATTTCCCCCTTTGACCCATATAAACGATTCGAATATGTCATTTAATGGGTCAAAGGGTGTCATAGGTCACCCTATGACCCCCTTTGACCCATACGAATGATTCGAATATGTCCCTAGGGGTTATAGGACCCCTAGAGACATATGTCGTCGTTTAATGGGTCAAAGAGGGTCATAGGTCACCCTATGACCCCCTTTGACCCATATGAACAATTCGAATATGTCCCTAGGGGTGCTAGGACCCCTAGAGACATATGTCGTCATTTAATGGGTTAAAAGTGGTCATAGGTCACCTATGACCCTCCTGACCCATATGAATGATTCGAATATGTCTTTAGGGGTCCTAGGACCCCTAGCGACATATTTGAATCGTTCATATGGGTCAAAGGGGGTCATAGGTCACCCTATGACCCCCTTTGACCCATATGACCCATTCGAATATGTTCCTAGGGGTTCAAAGATCCCTACCGACATATGTTGTCATTTAATGGGTCAAAGGGGGTCATAGGGTGACCTATATTACCCATATTACCCATTCGAATATGTTCCTAGGAGTTCTAAGACTCCTAGAGACATATGTTGTCATTTAAGTGGTCAAAGCGAGTCATAGGTCACCCTATGACTCCTTTTGACCCCTTTTACCCATTCGATTATGTCCCTAGGGGTCCTAGAACCCCTAGGGACATATGTCGTCATTTAATGGGTCAAAGGGACCTATGACCCCCTTTGACCCATATGAACGATTCAAATATGTCCTTCGGTGCCTTGGGACCCATAGGGGCATATATCGTCATTTAATCAGTCAAAAGAGGTCATAGGTCACCTTATGACCCCCTTTGACCCATATTAACCATTATAATATGTCCCTAAGGCTCATAGGACCCCTAGGGACATATGTCATCGTTTAATGCGTCAAAAGGGGTCAATTCTTGACCTATGACCCCATTTGACTCATATATATTAATAATATACATATCTATTATTAACATACATATTAATATAATAATATATAATTATATATATATATATATTACATTATTATATTTAATAAAAATATTACGTTATTATATATAAATTAATAACATATATATATATATATAAATATATATATATATATTACTTTATTATATTTAATAAAAATATTATGTTATTATATATATATATATTAATAACATACATATTAATATAATAATATATATAATACATATTATATATTTATATTTAATATATTACGTTATTATATATATAATATTATTATACATATTAACATAATAATATATAATACATATTATATTTAATGAAAATATTATGTTATTATATATATATTAACAACATACATATTAATATAATAATATATAATACGCATTATATATATATATATATATATATATATATATATATATATAAATTACGTTATTATATTTAGTAAAAATAATAATAATATAAATTATATTTATAGATTATTATAAGATTAACATAATATATTATTATATATTGCTAGATTATGTCTTATATCTTTACATTACGTTATTATATATATATATAAATACATCTTTACATAGTAATATAAGTGGAATAATTTAGAAATAATAAGCTATGACGTTTAAACCCAAATTTTCCTTCAAAATGGGTTGGGATTTTAAATTTGCCCACCTCAACATATCGGATATCAGATATCTGATTTGTAATCAGATATCTGATATGGAATCGGATATCTAATTAGGCTTGGTATTTACCAAGCCTGCCTAGTCAACCCAAAAGATGTGTTTGAAGAGGGTTTTAGTGATACTCAGACTTCGGGTAGCCGTCTGACAATGTTATTTTGATCGAAATTGAATAAAATGAAAAGAGTTTTTAATATCGCTATCTAGATTTCATAAATATAAGTTTTGTCAAATTCTGAGTTCAATAAGTATTTATTAGTTAATTATCAATGAAGATAATTGTAAAGTGCTGATTGACATACTAATTGAAAAATAGCTATAACTTTTAAACGGTATAACATTTTTTAAATCTAACAGTTACGTCACATTCTATACTTCGGCTAGTATAAGAAAAAATAAATAAATTTAAATTTGGTAAAATTTTCTATTAGTTAGGGTGGTCAGACACGCGACTTTTTTTTTTTCAAAAAAGTTTTGGTAGAAAATTCATAGTTAATTATTTATTTGGAATAAAAATACCAAAAAATATGCATCACATCCGGGCATGAGTCTACTTTTCATATCTATAATTATATTAAAAAAAATTATGATTTAATTTTGATTAAGGTGGTTAGACATACACCTACTTTTTATTTTTGCCCTAAAATTTTCTCAATAGTGCATTAAAATTCAAACTTTTGACCAATTAATTGTTTTTTTCTCCTGATAAGGCCTAGTAGTTTAGAAACTACATTCAATTTCTTACAAATTTTTTTCTTACAACTTTTTGATATAAAGTCCATAACCACTTCAAAATTATGTGTCAAGTTGACATAAACCTGATATGCTGATTTTTCCTTGCCACTTAAGGCCATAGTTTGGTACACCATGATCCTGCACATACTTGCTGGTTTATGCAAAAATAGCCAAATTAGTAAAATGGAAAAAACTATCAGTTAGAAGAAGTCTTAGAAATTGTTCATAGAGACCTATGTGGACCTATTAGAATAGAGAGTTATAGTGGAGAATTTTTATTTTTTTATTTTTTTTATGACTATTCTAGAATGATGACTGTGATGTGTCTAAAAGAAAAATTAAAAGCTTTTGAGAAATTAAAATGGTATTTGGAAAGAGTAGAAAAGGAAACTAGAAAGTACTTGAAATGTTTAAGATCAGACAAAGGTGGTGAATTCATCTCTAATTAATTCAATAACTTTTAGATTGAAAGAGGAATCAAGAGACAACTATCAGCCCTTGGTACACCATAACAGAATGGTATAGCTAAAATAAGAAGCAGATCTATCATGGATTATGCAAGAACATTGATGATTGAAAATAATGTTGCTCTCAAATACTAGAAGGAAGATATCAACACTGCAGTTCATACCTTAAACAGAGCACAATTGAAGAAAGATTCAAACAAAACTCCTTATCAGCTATGGTATGGCTACAAACCTAATGTAAGTTATTTGAAACTATTAGGCAAAAAATGTTATATCTTGAAAGAATCTAAAAAATAAAAATTTAATGTAAAAGGCGATGAAGGCATATTCCTAGGATGCCTCTGTAGAAGTAAAGCATACAAATGTTTGAATTTGTCTACTCGTAGAATTATAAAAAGTGCACGTGTTAGAATTGATGAGTTTACACAAAAGAGTGAAGAAGAAAGGAACAAGGAGCTAAAAGATTATAGAAGATTTATTTACTATGAACCTGATACCCTGCCAAACATATTAGAAAGAAAGGAAGCTTCATCTCTCGAGTCTCCAAAATCTCCAATAGCTATCGAGCTACAGATAGTCCAATCTAAGTTATAGTCTAAAAGACCTGAGTTGCAGATAGAAGAACCCAAGCTTAAAACTAAAGTTCATAGTGAAGACAATGGAACTCATTCAAAGCCCAAAGAGCCGATGTTACCAAGATATGTTAGAAGGCATCATGCACCTAATTAGATCATTGGAGACAAATATGATGGAACAATGACAAGAACCAAACTAAAAGGTACATGTTTACTTGCTGAATTTGAACCTAGATGTGCTAAAGATGCTTTGAAAAATTAAAACTAAATTGAAGCAATGAATGAAGAACTAGAACAAATAGAAAAGAACAAAACCTAGACCCTTGTTCCTAGACCCAAAGGTAAAAATGTAATTGGCACAAAGTGGGTATTCAGAAATAAGCTAAATGAAGATGGAAAAGTATCTAGAAGAAAAGCAAGATTGGTATTTAAAGGTTATTCTCAAGAAGAAGGTATTGATTATGGTGAAATTTTTTTCCATGTTGTAAGATTAGAAGGTGTTAGAACGCTACTTGCATATGTAGCACATAAAGGATCTAAAGTATATCAGATGGATGTTAAATATGCATTCTTGAATGAAATTCTTGACGAGGAAGTCTACATTGAACAACAAGAAGGTTTTGTAGATCCCAACAAAAGAGACATGGTTTGCAAACTACACAAATCACTATATGGTCTCAAACAAGCTCTCAGAGCCTAGTATGAAAGACTATACAACTATCTGATACAGATTAGTTTTCAAAGAACAATTGATAACAATAGTTTGTATATCAAGGAATGACTAGACACGAAGATTGTGTTGGCAGAAATATTTTTTGATTACACCCTATTTATAGGAAATGATGACTTGTGTAAAAAAAATTCAAAATAAATGCGTAAAGAATTTGAGATGTCCATGCTTGGTGAGATAAAATTCTTTGTTGAATTGCAGATATAGCAAAACAAAAATGGTATCTACATCACTCAATATAAATATATCAAGGAGATACTAAAGAAGTTTGGATTGAAATATTCAAGACTAGTTGGAACTCCCATGTTTACTGGACATAAGCTTTCCAAAAATGATGACTCCAAGGAAGTAGATCAAATGTTTTATTAATGAATGATTAAGAAATTATAATATGTAGTACATACAAGGCCTGCCATTGCCTTAGTAATTGGGATAGTGGCAAGATTCTCAGCAAATCCTAAAGAAAATCACATGATGACAATCAAGAGAATCATGAGATATCCAAAAGGTACTGAAGACTATGGTTAATGGTACAACCTTGGAGAAAATCTTGACTTAAAAGTGTTTACTGATGCTAATTGGGGAGGAAGTCTTGATGAAAAAAAAAAACTAGTTGTGGAGCATTTTTCCTTGGTAAAATATTGGTATCTTGGACAAGTAAGAAGTAAAATTGTACATCTCAATCCATAGCAGAGGTAGAATATGTGGTAGTAGTAGTCAATTTCTCTAACATTGTTTGGCTCAAACAACTATTGAAAGGAATGATGGTAGAAATCAAAGATCATGTAGTCATATATGGTGATAACACCAATGCAATCAATATATCAAAGAATCTAGTGATGCATTCCAAAAAAAAAGTACATTGCTATAAAATATCACTTTTTAAGAGAATTGGTGCAAGATAAAGAAGTCAAATTGGAATATGTGAATAGAAAATAATAGATTGTAGATATATTCACCAAGTTATTACCTAAGGATGCATTTTTGTATCTAAGAGGTAAGCTAGGGGTCATTCCCCTATCTGAAGCTCACTAAATAAAGATTAGTGATGCATCAACCAAAACAAAGTTGAAGATCAATTAGTTGATGCAGTATTAATAAGGGCATATTGCAAATGAATCAGTACTTAAGGTACATTGATATTACCAGAACTGATATCAATGTTGTCTTTGGCATGTGTTGTCAAAGAGGGAGAAGTTTACTATCATATCCCTCTAAAATTTTGTTATTCTAAAGAGAGAGAGAAGTTACACAGAGGGAGAATACTATAAAGAGGGAGAGGTTCTAAGAAATAATATAATTAGTAGAATATTGTTGCAAATATAAGCTCACTAACAGAGGGAGTCTTGTTCTCCAAATTTCATTATGCTATGACATGTTGTGTTGCCATCAATCCCAAAGAGTGAGATTGTTGGATACAATTGATCAATTGTGTGTTGTCTTTAATATTACACAAACATCATATCATTATTAGATAGTATATGCCAAGCTCACTTGGGTATTGAAGATAGTTTTCAATGTCTACTAAGTGTTCCTGAGTTTTCCTAGTGCAAAAGACAGTGTCTACTGAGCTCACTCGGGCGTCAAAGAAAATCATACAGAAAAAGAGTGTTAACCGAGTTCACTCAGTTAATGAAAAATATTTGGATGGAACTAGTGTTAACTAAGTTCACTCGATTACCAAAGGATTTTCACAAGTTGGAAGTGTTAACCAAACTTCTATTGGTTAGCAGAGGAAATCACTTCTGAGTTAGTTTCTACTGAGCTGGGTCGGCTAATGAAGGATTTCCTTATTTTGGCATATTAAGCTTGATTAATTTATTTATTGATTTCAGCCGATTATGATGATGAATATTTTTTATTCTAAGATGTATTTGAGCCAACTTGACAACATGAAAGGTATAAGTAAAAGGTCAAGATATGATTTCAAAGTGTGCAAGCTATTATGAATGAAAGGTAAGCAATGAAGAGAGGAAGCGAACTTGAAGGATAAGCAAAATATCCTTGTGGTGTAGAAAAGCTATATTCGATTAGGAAGGATCAAGTACAAGCTAGAATAGAGATCTATAATCAGTAATTTAGTTGCATTAAAATAAGGTCATCTCATTTTTACTAACTAACCATTGTAGTAGTGATCAAAATCTCTTAACAGAGTTGCTTTAATAGCTATATGTAAATCCTTGAACAAGGTGGTAGTTCTATTGAATTGTCTAAAGACCTCTTATAAGGTCACTCCTAACAGGGTGATTGAATCTTCTAATAGGGTCACATGTAACAATGTATTTTGTAACCTTTAATAGGGTTGGATCCTAATAGGGTTCACTTTAGAAGAGTGAAAATAGTAACAAGTTATAATTGGTGGTTTTTCCCAAATTGGATTTCAACATTAAATCTCGGTGTCAAATGTGTTCATGTTATTTTCTTTTATGTTTGCAAATAAGTGAAAGTAATGGTAATCATAGATAACATCTAAAGTTTTTATGTTAAGCATTTATCGAGCTCATTCAGTTATTACTGAGTTACAACATTCTGTATATGTTTACCGAGCTTAATTAGTATTTAATTTTTTAGTTTATATTTTATACTGACATCTAAGGGATATGGGATTTATTTTAGTAGTAATTGATTCACCCCTCCCCTCGCCATAATTACATATATATTAGCAATGCTTACTTGTTGTTTTGTAAAAAAAAATGAGGCGTCTTAAAGCCTTTATTATTTAATCTTATATATTTTAATTATTTTTATATGTTACTATTGTTAACAATTTCATTACTTCCACACATTTTCTTTACATATAGTTAACTCTATGGAGAATAACTTAATGATATTTTAATAAATTGCAACCTCATATTCACTTTTCCTATCTAGAAGGCTCTCTTAGACAACCCACAAAAATTCTTTCCTACATTAAGTATAATATAAAATGAGTTCAGGTTTAGAATTTCTATCTATTCACATATTTCCTTTCAATTTTTCATATAATTTTTCATTAATTAGTGGCATTTTATAATTAAAATTGATTGTTTAGATAATTAGATAGTCTTACACTAGAAAAAATAGAAATGGTGATGAAAATTTGAGTATGGGATCTCTGATTGTAGTGGATATGTAGCAATATGACAAGCGAACAACCCCGAAAAATAATAGGATGGTGGCAAATTCATTTCTTGCATAGACTATTTAGGAAAATTGTTAAGACAATATGAAATCTCCCATGTTGAATCAATGAACAATGTATACCAATGGATACATCAAGTTTGTGGGGAGGGTTGTCGATGTGAGGTGACACCCACAAATAAGGATTCAAAAGAAATTTGTAGAAAATATTTGGATTTAGTAGCTATGGTTTATCTTGTTTGTTTATCTTATTTTAGTTGGCTTGAATAGCTATTGTGAGTTGCTTATACTTATCAAAAGAAGTGGATAACCATAAAAAATAATATCATAATATTTTTATTTATTTTTACATTAACAATGGTTTTTAGTATTTTTTAGCTTTACTACCTATTATGAGTTTCTTTAAAATTATCAAAGAAGTAAAAACCTACACATTTATTGTGAAAACAATATCATAAATTTTATTAATTAAGATAATAATATTGTAATTTTGTCAAAATATAATTACTCTATGTTCAACTTTATAATATTTAAAATATTTTTTAATTAGTTATAATGATAACCTAATTAAATTAGTTATTAGTTAATTATTGTCTATCATTATTTTAAAAATATTAGTTGATTATTATGCGATATTATTAGTTATTTTACTTTAACTTAATTATTTTTAATATTACAGAAAAATAAATTTTTTTTTTTCAAATTAGTTATTTCTATCTAATTTTGAAAAATCAAATGTTCTATCAACAAACCATGCACAAAAGCATCAGAGTGCTAGTTTCATTTAAATAAAGTTGCTCAAACCATCAATTATTCATCACAAACAATTAAATTAATAAATATAAACATTAAACTAAAATTTAGCACTTTAAATAATATCAAATTAATGCATAATGTTAAAAGTTAATATAACCTTAAGAAATTGATAATTTACTTGTAAATAAATAAATAATAATACAAGAGAGGATGTCTGCGTGCGACGTCTGCATGCTATTGCTGAGCTAGGGCAGCCGTGCCCTAGCTTTTGCCTGTGCCTACTATGTGTGTGACTAATGGAGGGTGTGTTTTTTATTGCATGGAGGAAGGTGTTGGGAGTAGACCGGGGGTTTTTTGCAGGCTGAACATTGTTATTTTCCTTTTTGCGAGCAGTGGGGGAGCTAAATCGTGTTGAGCCTAGACAGTGGTCCCCTGCAGAGATCACTCCAGGCCAGTGGAAGATATGTCTCAGGGTGAGCCTTCTGGGGCTACACCCGACATAGTTTTACATGATGCGGAGGACATGCATCCGCCAAAACAAGGAACGAGGGTGTTTGATAATGCCCTTTTTTCTCAGAGTTCAGGAGCTACAGATTCAAACCCATGTGGTGGATCCTGGATCATGAAGATTAACGAGTGCCTTAAATGATGCAAAGAAATACCTAAATTGATAATCCCTTATGAAATGATTCTCAAGGATGTTGAATATTATTCAAAGCACTCACTGTATTGCAAATTTTTGGGTTTAAGAGTATCCCTTCAATTTATGTAGAATTGGGCTCAGAGAGTCAGGGAACCAGAGGGTAAAATGGAGGTCACGTTGCTTGCAACTATTTTTTTCATGGCCACATTCACCTGCATGGCTAATCAGAATAGGGTCTTTTAAGGTGGGCCCTATTTTTACAACCAGGTTGGGCTATTTGTTAAACAATGGCATGCAAGATTTAATCCCTCTGAGGACCTTCTGAATCAGGTTCCAGTGTGGGTTTGACTACCTAGATTTCCAATAGAGTGTTGTTGAGAATATGTTCTTCATATGCTTGCCTTGATGTTGGGGAAACCAGTGTGGCCTTCAACTCAAACCCTTAGTAAGAAGGTGATGGCCTTTGCTCAAATTTCTGTGGAACTTGATTTGAGTAGACCGTTGCTAGATGCGATAGAAATGCATGCAGATTCACATTCTTGGGTGCAGCAATTGGATTATGAGACCCTTCCTTTTGGGTGTCATTTATGTCATGAATATGGCCACCTGGTGGGTAGGTGTCCCAAAGCCAAGTCAGTGGAACAACAACTTCCACCTCCTTCTCGTAACATTCCTGGTGCTGATAAATGGAAGAAGCCAATCTCTGCTGAGGGTTTTGTATAGGTTAAGGCTTAGAACCATAATAGAGGACAAAAGAGGACTCTATTGGAGAGATAAGAGGAGGATGCTTTTAATAGAGTTGAGTTTCTAGATGAATTGGGATAGCATGAAGTCAATCTAGGTTTTATTAGTATGGATCATATTGGTGCAAAGTTTGACCTGGAGATTGTCTCTTCCATTCCTCACCCTGCTCCATAGGTGGAACCTGCCATGCCTATGGTCACTAAGGGGTAGGTAGGGGCTCAGGTGATTCTGGGGTCAAATGTTGATTTGGGACAAGGAGAAGTGTGTGCTGCCCTTCCTACATAGAATGTTGTTTCAAAAATGGAAAAGCATGGTAAGTCTTCTCCCCATTTGGGTATTCTTCAGAAGGATGGCAAGAAGGGGGTTTCTGAGAAAAGTGGTAAAAGTGGGTGCAAGAAGGACATAGAGAAGATTAAGATGATTGGGGAGAATTTGGTGGAGTTAGGATCTGTCAAGACCTTGGACTCCCATTTCTCGCCCCCCCCAAAATGATCATTGTTTCATGGAATGCAAGGGGCTTGAACAACAATTTTAGACAAAAAGCTATTTGAGAATTGGTTAGAAATCATTCCTCTGATGTTCTTTTTCTTCAGGAGACCAAGGTTTTTGTTGAGTTTATGATGAGTATAGCACCTAAATTGTGGAAGAATGGTCAATGTCAGTGCATTGGAGCTCAGGGATCCTCGGGGGGTGTGGCTTGCTTCTAGAACCCACAAAAGATCCAACCTCTGTGGTGGATATCCTTCAGGTCCTCTTTATCCTTGGTCTCTCTTTGCCATGAGTCGGGTGAGTTGGTTCTTTTTTCCAATGTTTATGCCCCTGTTGAGTTCCAAGGTAAGATTCTTACATGGAATAATATTCATTTTTTTGGTGTCCTTTTTCCTTATCTGCCATGGATTATTGCTGGTTATTTTAATGCTATTCTAGATCTCTCTAAAAAATGGGGGTATATAGCAAGACTTGAGCCCTCCTCTGTGCTTCTTTGGGATAACATTTCAGCTCTCAATCTTGTGGATATTAAGCCTAGTAATGGCCAATTCACTTGGAATAATAGAAGGACAGGAGACAATTGCATCACTGAACGATTAGATCAGTTCATGGTTTCCTATTTTTGGGTGGGTGGATTGTGGTCATCTAGGTCTGAGATATTAGATTGGAGAGGTTTGGATCACTGGCCCATAAAGTTAGCTATCTCCTCAAATTGACTGCCTCAAAGGTCACCTTTTAAATTCTAGCTCATGTAGTTGAGGGACCTAGATCTGTATTGCTGTGTGGCTGAGTGATGGAGGGATGGTAGACCTACCTTGGTATATCAATGTATATTTTTGCTAAACTTCTACAATATGTTAAGTACCAGCTTAAACAATGGAACATACATTCCTTTGGAAATATTTTCCAGGCAAAATATGTGGCCCAGGCTGAGCTGAATGATATCACTAGGTTGATTAGGGAAGATGGGGTGTTAGAATATTTTTTGTGGGAGGAAGCTAGGGATCTGAAAACCCTAGAGGAGTGGGAGCTGAGAGAGGAAATATATTGGAAACAAAAAGCTCGGATTGAATGGATTCAAGAAGGTGATAAGAATACTGCTTTCTTCTTCAATTTGGTGAGGGCTAGGTGACACGGTAATTTCATATCAAATTTGGTGAATGATAGGGGGGAGGTTCTCTCTTCTTCTCAAGATATCTTCAGTGAAGCTGTGCAGTATTTTGCATCTTTATTTAGGGAGGGACCACAGGGGGACTCGGTTGAAGAGGCTC
The DNA here is from genome assembly GCA_028749045.1 of Cupressus sempervirens. Taxonomy (NCBI): domain Eukaryota; kingdom Viridiplantae; phylum Streptophyta; class Pinopsida; order Cupressales; family Cupressaceae; genus Cupressus; species Cupressus sempervirens. The sequence continues at coordinate 349,304,908 of CM053789.1, forward strand.
AGGTCCTTTCTTGCATTCATTCTTTAGTCTCTTTGGAAATGAAAGAGCATCTTATGAGTGCCATATCTTTGGAGGAGTTAGAGAGGACTATTTTCCAGATGAAGAAAGGAAAAGCTCTAGGTCTAGATGGCTTTCTAATTGAGTTCTTCCAATAATTTTGGGATATTATCAAGTTAGACTTATTGGCAATTGTTCAGGAATCCTAGAGGAACAAGAAAATGCTTTAGGCCTTGAATTCTACCTTCCTTTCTCTCATCCCCAAAGGGGAAGGGGTTGACTGGTTAAGTCAATTTTTCCCTATCTCTCTTTGCAATGTTATTTATAAAATTATATCTAAGTTGATAGTTGACAGGTTAAAAAAGTGACTCCCAATGTTAATTTCTGACAAACAGAGTGGATTTGTGATGGGTCACCAGATATTGGATGGGGTGGTCATGGCTACTGAGACTATCCATTCTATGGCCAATTCTAAAGATAAGGCTATGTTCATTAAGTTGGATATGGCTAAGGCATATGATAGAGTCCATTGGTCATTCCTCCAAAAGGTTTTGGGAGCCTTTGGTTTTGAGGAGGAATGGGTCTGGTGGGTTATGAGTTGTGTGAATTCAACTTCTTTTTCAGTCTTGATTAATGGGGAACACTCTAGTCTTTTTGGTGTTTCTCAGGGATTAGGGCAAGGTGACCCCCTTTCTCCTTATTTGTTTCTTCTTTTGGCAAAAGGTTTGGGACTTTTGATAATAATAAAAATGTTGAAGCGGGCTTCATTCAGGGTTGGCAATGGTGAGGAAGCCTTCCTATGTAATCTCACGTACAGTTTGTGGATGATACAACTTTGATGGGAATGGCTATCATTTGTGAGGCTTCTAATATTCGCAAGGTGCTGGATGTTTATCTTATTGCTTCAGGTCAGTTGATTAATGAGGAAAAATCATCTATTTTTTCTTCAACACTCCACTCTCTATTCAAAGGAGAATCACTCGTATTCTTAGATTCCAAATTGGAAGTCTTCCTTTTCTCTACCTTGGCATTCCTATCTCAGGTGGTAGGTAGTCTAGGGAATCTTGGCAGGTTATTCTGGATAAGCTCTGAGTCAAAGTTACTCATTGGACCCATCGCTGGCTTTCCTTTGTTGGTCAGGTCCAGTTGCTTCAATCTATGATTTAGGCTCTCCCTCTCTGTAGGAGTATGATTTAGGTGGCATTGATGAGCTTTGTTAGGGAATTGGATTCCCTAGCAAGAAAATTTTTATGGGTTGGTAATCTATCCTCGACTAAGTGGAGTCTTGTCAAATGGGAGGTTGTTTGTAGCCCAATATAGTTAGGTGGTCTTGGATTTCGGTAACTATTGCTAAACAGTACTACATTGGCTGCCACATTGTATTGGTAATGGTGCGTACAACAAGACTAGGTATGGGCTAGAATTTTGACTCAGAAGTACCTTCCTAGGATCCCCTCGAAAGATATCCCGTGGTATAGCTTGTGTGGGAAAGGCTTGATGATTTGGAATACTCTCAAGAACGGGGTTGTGCTCATTAAGGGTGGCTTATTTTGGATTTGCAAGGGTGGTTCAAAGGCCCAGTTTTGGCATGATGCTTGGGATGGCTATCCTCCCATGGTTTCTCAATATCCTCATTTGTGCATATTGGCCTAGAGGTTCTGTGATGTTGGTTGGTCAAGGGTGCATGACTTTAAGTCATTTTCCCTTCAGGGTCAGCTGGCGGAGGCAAGGTGCAAGAACCCAAAGGAATGGCCTATTTTTTGTTTGGAAGTACATCATGCTAAGCTCTAGTACATTCTTTCTAGGTGAAACTGTAGTGCCCTTATGGGAGATGATGTGTTGGCCTGGTCCCCTAATCCCAAGGGTGCTTATACTATTTCCTTCGGATATCTGGAGTTTCTCTCCCAATAGCTATTGGGGTAGGAGGTTCAATGGTGGAAGAAAGTTTGGAGTAAGTTTTCTTGGCCATAATGTAATTGATTTATTTGGACTCTGGTCTAGAATAGATGATTGACTTGGGACAATATTCGCAAGAGGGTTTTCTCCGGCCCTTCGAGATCTATCCTTTGCAGTAGTGGGGAGGAAGATTTGTTGCATTTGTTCTTCTATTGCTCTTTCACCCTATAGTTATGGCATTTCTGGTGGGGTGTTTGGAAACATCCGTGCATTCATGCCTCCTCCCTCGCAGATTTTTGGATGATCTTGGGGAGGCCTCCATCCTTGGTTCCCTTCCTGCAAGATGTTTGGTATGCTGGACCTATCATTCTGCTATTGCAAGTCTGGATGGAATGAAATCGAAGAATCTTTCAGGGGGAAACTTTGGGGATTCAACAGGTTTGGATTAGAATTTTGTGTATGATTTAGGATACAGTCTTAGCTAAGAGTAAGATAGTGCTACCACTTGAGAGAGATGATGCTGCGTTGGTTGATAGGTTTAGAATACAAGGAATTTCTTTGGCATCATCCTATGTCAGGAGAGGCAAAAGTACAAAACAAAAAGTTTAAAGGATAGGGAAATGGATGGCCCCTCCTGCTGGTATTCTTAAAATTAATATAGATGGTTTGTCCAGGGGAAATATAGGGCCGGATGGAACAGGTGGGATTGGTAGGGATTCTTCTAGATCGGTGGCCTTTATTTTCTTGGTCAATGAAGGGATGCAAACTATTAATAGAATGGAAGGTCTAGCTATTCTTTATGCTTTTAAGCAGGCATATGCTCTTTGATGGCATAAGGTGATTTGCAAATATGATTCTCAAGTTCTAATGAATCTTCTCCTTGAGAGGAAGAGTTTGGATGTTAGCTGGCAGTTGTCTCTAATAGCTTAACAGATCTTACAAATTAGCTCTATGATGGATTCAGTGTCTTATGCCCATATTCCAAGGGAGTGGAATAGTGCCGCGGATAGATTGGAAAAATGGACATCTGGAAATATAGATGGTTGGAGGATTGATGAGTGGGAGCAACTGGCAAGTGAATTATGTCAAGACTTGGAGAGGATTTTGATAGAGGATATAAGTGGAATCAGTGAGAGATGATTTAGGTTCTGCCTTTTTGTGGTTGTTAGTGTCTTTTGGGGCTTGGCCCTCTGCTATTTTGTACTGCTTTGTTCTAAAGTTCAATAAAGTTTTTACCCCTCTTTTTCAAATAATAATAATAATACAAATAATAAATCCAAAATTGAACATTTTAAAAGTTCTTAAGAATTATAAATCTATAAGACCAAATTAATAGTGTGTTAGCATTGGAAACATCTCACCTTTAGCATGTACTAATGATACACATAAGAAATATATAATTACATTTATTTTTTAAATAAAAGTGGGCTAGCCACTATATATATATCTTATTAAAAACTTAATTCAAAGACTCAATCCGAAAAGAATCAGGGAAATAAACTCAATATTGTTGTTTTTCAATATATAGAGTTAGAAGAAATCCTCCTATTACAATTTTGGTTGATAGAAAAAACAACATGAGCATTTGAAAAAGAAAATAAATTGCCACTCAAAACTATACTCTCAGACCTATACAATATAGACCACCAAATGTGCCTTCAAATAATCGACCAAAAAACCCTAGAGAAATCCAAAAGTAGAGGGAAATAGCTAGGAATCATTCCTCCATAGTCAAATATCACATGGTATAATGTAAGCTCGTATCACTTCAATACTGTAGCAAAAACAACTCCTGTGGCATAAATATAACTTGCGCCTTTGAAATTAGTCCTCTCACCTGCAAGATTTTTTCTCTGTTTCAATCAAATTTTGTAGTTCCTCATCAATATTAATGATGCCAGCTCGATGATTCAATTCTTGGTAAAAGTCATCATAGCCATGATTAGCTAAGTAATCAACTAGATAGTTTCCTTCTTAAAGGGTATGTTAGATGATGACCTCATCAAAAGAATCTAAGAGGTGCCAAACTTCTTGTAAAATGTAGGCTAGTTTCCAACTATGGGAATCTCTTCTAATACAAGCATTGATTATAACCATGGAGTCCCCTTTGACCTGGATGTTGTGAAAGCCACCTTTTTTTGCCAAGACTATCCCAATAAACAAGGCCTATGCTTCTTCCATATTATTTGAACCCAAAGGTAGGAGAGTAGATTTGAGAGCAAGCACTTCACCTTGGTGATATTAGATACATACTCTAGCTCCTAATTTTCCTAGATTGCCCTGGGATGAACCATAAAATTTCAATTTAACATGCCCACAGTTAGGGGGGCCCAAAGAACTTTATCTCTATGTTGAGAAGGGGTAGCTCTTGTTTGTTGGCACCAACCAATAGGCACATGAATGCCTTTCCACTTATGAATAATGACACTATCCTAGAAAGACAAGACTGAGTTTCTTTTTAGCTTTGATTGATTAGCATTAACCACTTCTAAGATGGATTTTTCAATGGTATTGAGAACATTTTCAATTGAAGAAGGATTTGGATGGAAGATTATCTTGTTCTCTTACCACCATAAGGCCAAAATCACTAAAGTCAGGATGCATGTCCACAAGCTAGAGAAGAGTGAGTCAAAGTAAAGCTCAGGCCATGACTAAAATAGGTCCCATAATATATTTGGGAGGGGGGTGAGGTAATGTAATTTTTTGAAAATAAAAGCTAGCATTTCTTGGCAAAAGGACGTTTGAGGAAAAGGTGATCACCATTTTCAATGTCTTGGTTACAAAGAAGGAAATTGAAAGGTTGAGAGATATTTAATTTAGAAATCTTGTCACTAGTTAGAGCCCTCTTTTTCAAGGTTATCCAAACAAAACACCCAACTTTAGGAAGGGTAACATGATTCCAATAGAATGAGAAGGCACGAAAAGGAGCATTACTTGATACTTGTTGCTGAGTAATTACGTATCCTTCTTTGATAGGATATGTGCCATCTTTGCCAGGGGACCAGAATAATTGATCTTCCTTACATGAAAAATAAACTACCTTGGTTGCTTGTAGTTTGGATATTCTTTCTTGATCATTTAAAGAGATAGGTAGGTGCCCCAAATTCTTCCAAATCACTTTTCTAGACAATAAACATATTGCAAAAATGAAGTCCACTAGATAGAAGCCCCATAGTATTTCCATAGAATCAAGCAAGAAATCCATGAGCCCCAATTTGATTGGGGGGTGATGGAGTTGTCCCAAGAGTCTCTCCAAAACTTAGCTTGCTCCGCATTGCTCACCTCCCATGAAATATACTTAATAACCGTGTCTCTTAAAGACATCATAAAATCCCATAAAGATGAGCCCCTTGAGCAGTCTTGGATTGGTACCACTCTTGAAAGCCTATTGTTATCTAAGTACTTGTATTGCATTATTTAGCACCATTTATTGTGGGTCTTGGAGTACATTTTCCAAACTAACTTAGAGCCAAAGGCTTTATTTCAGTTTGCCAGATCATGTATCCCTGCACCACCCAAAGATTTCACTTGAGCTATGTCTTGTTGTGAGATAAGAGGGATTAAATTTACACCATATATATTACTAGACCATAAGATATCTCTTATCATTTTATGGATTCTTTGAATCCTTAAGCGAGGTGCTTTAGGAACTGAGAGGTAGTAATTAGGAATAGCTACCAGCACTATTTTTATGAGGATAATTTTTTCTAGCAAGTGAAAGCCATGCGGCTTTCCAAGCTACTACCCTTGGTTTGATTATATCAATAATAGGTGACTAGTAGTTTACTTTGTTAGGTCCCATGAAAAAGGTATGTTGAGGTACACAGAAGGAAGGTGATCCATTGAAAACCCCAAAATATTGACAATTCTAGTTGAAATAATCTTATTAGTATTCAAGAGGTAATTCTTTGATTTGTTCTCATTAGTTTTTTTACTAGAGGCTGTAGTGTAAAGGTCCAAAACATGTTTAATTTTCCTGGCTTCTTTAACATTGGATGACCCAAAAAGAAAGGTGTCATCACCAAATAGAGAATGAGTGACCAAAATATCTAAATCCCCAATCTTTATCCCTTGCCAAAATCCAAGAGCTAGTTTGAATATATCTGTTGAATGCTTCAACCATTGTTATAAACAAGACCGAGGATAAAGGATTGTCCTACTTCACTCCTTGTGTAGATGGGAAAATCCCCATTGGCACCCCATTAATTATAACTGAAAACCATGCTTTGATAAAAGAGCTCTAATCAATTTACACCAACTCTTTGACTGTCCAAATTTTTGTAATACTTTGAAAAGGAATTCCCAACAGAATCTATTATAAGCCTTCATCATATCAAGTTTAATGATGAAGTTCAAAGACTTGGAAGAATTAATTGAATGCAAGACCTCATGGGCAACTAGGACCCCTTCCAGAGTTTCTCTCCCAGGGACAAAGTGTTGACATTAAGGTCAAATCTTTTGTCTATTAGTGACTCACCACTTAGTCAGTTGTTTACATTGCTACTGAGCTCCATATGTGGAAAGAAGAGTCTCCTAAGCTTCATAGTGTCTATTGAGCATCCGTGATAGAGTATATTGTAAGTGATGCTTCACAGTTGCTATTGAGCATCACAAGCAATATCCACTATAAATCGAGCTTGGAAAAGACTATCAAACTCTAGAAGTAGATATTAGTTGCTATCGAGCTTCATAATGTTGATTGAGCTATAGTATCAACCGAGTCTACAAAGTTCTTTAGTGTTTTTTGAGTATTTAGTGCTGACTGAGTTCAAGATACTCCTGATTGATCAATGTGGACCATGTAATCAATGTCAACCAAATTCTAGAGATTGTCGAGTTTCATAACATCACCTTTAGGGCTTGAGTTCCAAAAGTGAACTGACTTGGTGAATTATAAAGAATTGAGTATTGTAGCCAACTCCATAAGGTAATAATTTGGATTGATATAAATGTAATGCATTGTATCATATCAAAGTGAGAATATGTAAGAATGTGGAACAAGTAATAAGTAGATGAGTGTGAATTAAGAAGAAGGCTACACGAAGTATAAGGAAAGGCATAGACTTATCTATCAATGCAAGGTGATCAATTTACAACAAAGGAATCTCATTCAACAAATTGAGTTGCAGATCAGAGATCTACTGCTAATTCATCTTAACAAGTGCATTAGTCAAAATATTCTAACAAGGTGGACTTAACAGTCTTTTGCTAAATCTCCTAATCATGTGCATACTTAACTTTTCTATATAAATCCTTTCACAAGGTGGACCTAATAGTCCTTATTGCTCCTAATAGAGCATATCACTAGAAGTGATCAATTGTAAGCTTTACCAGACTAACTTTATACCATAATAATAAAGCTTGTGGGTATCATCCCCACCCTAGTTTTACTTTCTATTTAGAAGGTTTCTAGGTTACCAAATATTATATCAAGTGTTGTGAATTTTTTATTGCTTTCGGTATTTCATGCATGTAATCAGATCAGATTATATTGTGAAGATTAATTGGTGAATAGAAGTTAAAAAAATTATTGGTTCTTGATTCACCCCTCCCCTCTCAGTCACCTAGCCTATTATACATTTCCAACAATTGGTATCAGAGCTTTGGTTCTCACATGAGAATTTTATCAGCTTGACAAAAGATCAGAGGCAATGGAAGTATATAGACTAGAGAAAACTATTGACAATGAAAAGTTGGATCTACAATTGGCCATAAATCAATTCAAGAAAGTAAAGGAGCAACTCTCTCAATCTTTGAAAACAAGAAAATATCTTGCAACATAGTTGAATGAGAATATTTACATTGAATAAAGAATTGAAGACATTTTCCAAGAAAAAAATTTAGATGAAGTTGATGCAACACTCAAAGACCTACTTGAAAAGAATCTCACTCTACATGACGAAGTCAAAAAATTGAAAAGAGAAGGAAATTTAGTCAGTCAAAATGTGTGAAATCATGGAACAAAAGGATATAGAAAAGGAGGATAAAAGGTTGTTAGCTAAAAGGATAGAAGAAAAGGACAATGAAATTCATCAACTGTCTCTTCAACAAGTAGATTTTATATATCAACTCAATGATGTAAGTCAAGAGCTTATCAACTTGAGGACAAAGAATGAAAGATTATAGAATGTTCTCAGCATAGAAAAGAAAACCAATGAGAGGATGATGAAATCTCAAGAAGCATGAATTTATTGAATGAGAAAACTCAATTCAAACACAAAGGTAAATCTGGATTAGGATACACAAAAGAAGATGAATCATCTCAATAAGGATCTCAAAAGAACAAAATACATACAAGTAATCATTTTGGAAAGATTGGGCATACATCAAAAAATTGTTGGAGCAATGGTAAATCAAATTTAAATGGAAAGTGTTACAGTTGTAACAAGCATGGACATAGAGCAAGTGAATGGACAAAGAAAACCAAGTTTGAAGGAACGTGTTTTAATTGAACAAACAAGGGCACAAATCTTCATAATGAAAGACCAAGAAATGGAACCCAATAGGACAAATTGTCAAAGCTATATTTGGTTGGGATTACCATACATGGTGTAGATGTCACTATTGTGGTGAGTTTGTGCACATTGGAGAAAATTACATGAGAACTCACATGAGGAAAAGAGACCCTACAAAGAGATGTTTTGTATGCACAAAACTTGGACATCTAGTAAGAACTTGCCTAAACTTAGGAAGAGTTGAAGGTGAAAAGAAAGAAAAGGCTGAAAATATTAGAAATCAAATGAGGTAGCAATGGGTAAGGAAATCTCCAAAGAATGCAAGTCAATATTCTAAAATTGTTGACACCCAAGTCAATGAGTTGGGTGACTCAACCCTTTCAAACTAGTTATTCATGGAAATTACTGGAACTATTATTCAAAAGGAGACATCTCACATCATTTCTAGTTAGCAAGAAAAATGTCCAAATCATCATTTTAGATGCATTGGGATCATCGAGTTGGATAGCATTTCAAGTGATGTCTTAGATCTTATTGAACAAGGTCGGGTTGCAAGACGTAACTGAGTTTGGATGTAGATGGTGAGATTGGAGTTCTTTCTGAGTTGAACACTCTTGCCGAGTGGGATGGAAGAGGCATGAAGTTGAATAGAGTTACTAACATGGAGATAAAATTTGGCATTCATGTGATTTGTCATTAGATTTATAGCTCAAGTTTTCTGAATAGTGTTTCTGTAAAGTTGTTGACCTACACTACAAAGTTGTAAAGAACAACCTATCTTTTGACCTTGTCGAGTTACAACTCAATCAACTTAGAAAAAACATGGAGAGCATCTGAGTGTCAAAGAATAATATTATATTATTTTGGATCTCTTTTGACCTATTTATTCTTTTATGTTCACAAGTTTTTCCCTTCCAAAGGCACTGTGGCATGGAAGAAGGATAAACCAATAATATATCAGATCAATGAGTTCATAGCAAAAATAGATGAAATTTTTAAAGGCATCATGGATGCATACTTTGAAACTTTTAAGGAGAAAATGTAGAGTAGATACATAATTCCTAAGAAACTAGTTGAAGACTATGAGAAAGATATATATTTCCTTGTGGATTGTGACAAAGTACATATACAAGTAGTAAGGCCAAGAATTGCATGGGTTAAGCCTCTTGGATATGAGGTTAACATTGATGATACAAAAGATATAATTGAAGCTGTTATAAATGAGCTAGTGGATCCCAAGGCACCATGTTTTGGTACCTATGAAGAAGCCAAGGCTAGAATTTCATTGGAAATCAAGCTCCCTTAGGCCATAAAGAGAGGAAGAAAGAAAGTTGAGAAAATCATGAAGGAAACCAAGAAGTCCATCTCTCCTCTTCTATTGACAGAGGGAAAATGAGATGACATTGAAGAAGAGGAACCAAAAGAAGAGGAGCCTCCCAAGAAGAAAGGGAAGGTTTCAATAACAATACCTACAAAGTCCTCCCATGTTATATTCACTAGGAGACCTACAAGATCAAGGAAGAAACTCAAATTGTAGGATGATGATGAAGAAGATAAAGATCAACAAATTGTATTTCAAAAGGTTGCCCCTATCTTGGAACAAAGATTGCAAAGGCTAACAAAAGGAGGAGGCATGGCATATTTTAAGTCTCTTAAGTATGACACTAGGAGAATAGTTGAAAATAAACAAATAGAGGAAGCCCTAGTGGCTAAGATGGAAAAGTGGAAGTACTCTCTAGAGGAACTGAACAAGTAAGTTCCCGATTTCATTCTAAAGGCAGTTGCACTTATTTGAGAGAATGCACTAAATGTTTCTAGAGACTTCAGAGAACAAAAGGACATAGAAAAGGAGGACATCCTTCAAAGGGTATGCTCTTTGTTCTATAGCAGTAGTCTTCTCCACTCTTTGTCAAATGTCTTAGTAAGCTATTGAAAAAGAAAAAAAGAAAAAGACATAGATGATAGTTAGAATCCCTTCCTAAAAAGTATAGATTGGTTATATTGAATAAGAGGTGGCTGCACTAAAATCAATAACCATTGTCAAGAAAAATCCCAAGAAAAATGTCACATCTTAATGTGATATGGACTATTGGGAATTTTATATAACTTAAAAGAAAAGTTTTCTAACAAACTAAAAATATAGAACATAAGAATTTTATCAAATACCATGCAATAATGCACATATGGAATTGTTTCAAATATTAACATCAAGAAAACCCATCCACTACTATTAAAATGCATGCATATTTTCTCAACAACTAATAATTGGCCATCACTCACAAACACAACAACCATCCAAGTCCAACATGTATTTTTGATCACCTTCTACTATCCTATTAAGCAAGGTATTGATTGGATACTTACTAATTTTTGTCAAAACCTTCAAATAAGATTGCAATTATGATTTTAAAGACCATTATCCCTATTGAATAACTAAATTGGAATAAATTTATGTACATACCTCATTATTGGCAGAGGCAGAGAAATAAGAAAAAATAGAGCATTCATAGAGAATAAAAACATCAGTCTTCTATTATATATATTTGCATATATCAAAGCATAACATAAAAAAAATATTCCAATATGAGACAAAGCTCTATTCTACTATAGAAAATAATAGGGCATTGCCAAATTAAAAGAACTATCCCAGATATACATCGAATGTGCCCAGAAAAAGGGGAAACCTAAAAAATGTTAAAAACAAGTAAATGAATAAATCTACAAAAAGGATATGTAGTTAAAAATAAATCAAAATATATCTCTTACAATGACCAAAGGAAACTGACAAGCTGAAAGAAATGACTTGGCACGTGAGAGAAGGCTAGAGAAAAATTATAGAGGCAGAGAGTAGTTGGGGATTAATTCCAACACTCTTGCTTAATCACAACTACTACTATCTATGATGCATAAATGATCCCTTTGAAAGAAAAAAATTTCTTTTCCTAATGCCTTGGTAAATATATCCATACATTGATATTCAAACCTACAAAATTCCAAAAATATTTCTCTATTGTTGATTAGTTCTCTAATTAAATGATATCTAGTATCTATATGTTTTCTCCTCTTGTGAAAAACTAGATTCTTGGACAATGCTATGGCTGAGTTGTTGTCACAATAGATTTTTGTTGAATCTTCTTGTTCATGTTTCAACTCTTTCAATACTCTTCTCATCCATACAACTTGACATGATGCCCCTATTGTTTCTACGTACTCTACTTCAGTAGATGAAAGTGTGACTATTGGTTGTTTCTTTGAAGCCCATGATACTATACTGGTGCCAAAATGAAAAATATAACTAGATGTACTTCTTCTATCATCATTACTCCCAACACAATCACTATCAGTATAACCTATGAGCTTGAAATCATTTGAAGTTGAATATTGAATACCATAATTTCTTGTTCCACTCACATACGTTAAAATTATTTTCCCTACTTTCCAGTGTGATTCTTTTGGAGTCTCCATGAACCTTGAAATCAAACTTACACAAAACATTATGTCTGGCCCAGTGGCTATTAAATACATAAGGTTTCCAACAAGTCTTTTATACAAAATTGGATTTACATATATCCTTTGTCATCTTTACTTAATTTCAAACTTGTGACAATTGGTGTTGGTTTTGAATTGCAATTCATCATATTGAACCTTTTCAAAATATCACGAGCATATTTTTCTTGAGAAACGAATTTTCCAATTTGATTTTGATTGACCTCAATGCCTAAGAAGTATTTCTTGAGTCCCAAATCAGTCATTTCAAATTTTTTTTTCATAACTTCTTTAAATATGTCAATTGATAAGTCACTTGTGAATATCAAATCATCAACATATAAACATACAATTAGAATTTGAAAATTTTCATCCATATTTATTTACAACTTAGGCTAACTACTGCACCTGTCAAAACCATTTTGTAAGAGATATGAATCAATTCTGCTATACCAAGCTCTTGGGGCTTGCTTGAGACCATCTAATTCCTTTTTCAGTTTGTAGACTTTATCTTCTTCTCCCAAAATCTCATATTCGGGTGGTTGTTCCACATATACTTCTTCCTCAATATAACCATTCAAGAATGTTGATTTTACATCCATTTGGTAAACAAGCCATTTGTTATGAGCTACTATGGCAACTGTCTAATCAGGCTATAAGAGCAAATGTCTCATTGTAGTCAATTCCATGTTGTTATGAATAACCTTTAGCAACTAGCCTTGCCTTATTTTTTTCTACATCACCATTTTAATTCAACTTAGTTTTGTAAACCCACTTTACTCCTATGACATCTTTTCTTTTGGAAGACTCACCAACTTCCATGTTTGATTCTTTTCAATTGCATCAATTTATTCATCCACTTCATTTTCCCATTTTTTATCTTTAATTGCATCTTCAAAATGAATTGGGTCATCTACTTGTGAGATAAAGCATAAAGAGAGATTGAATCAACATTAGTCTCACCTTCACTTTTCTCATAAATGTCTCTAATACTTCTGATTTTTTGTCTCCTCAAGCTTGCCAATGTAGGATTTGACATGTCACTTGATGTAGAACTAGTTGAATGTGGATTTTATGGAGCATCACCTTGATGGCCACTTGTAGATGGTGTTCGTTATCCACTTGTGGGGGTGCTTGATTGCATATGTGACCCTGATCTTACATTTGATGATGGTGTCACTCATGGACCACTTTGTTGAGCTTGAATGGGTGTAGAAGGAGTATTTGTTGGTATGCTTGCTACTATGTTGACTATTTTTTCTTCACTTCCATCCCATGCTTCTTCTTCTATGAAATATACATCTCTACTGATTATGACCTTATTGCTAATTGGATTGTATAATTTTTATGCTTTTTATTCATCATTGTATTCTACAAATATACATTTTTCTCCCTTGCTATCTATTTTCCTTCTTAATTCGTCCGACACATGTGCATATGCCACACATCCAAAAAATCTCATATGAGAAACACTATATTTTCTTCCACTCCATGCTTCTTCCAGAATCACATTCTTGACACTTTTTGTTGGACATCTATTTGTTATGTAAGTTGCACATGAAACAACTTCACCCCAATATTCATTTGACAAATGCTTTTCTTTTAACATGCTTCTAGCCATTTCCATGATTGTTCTATTTTTTCTTTTAGCTACCCCATTTTGTTGAGGTGTGTATCTAGTTGTGAATTTCTTGTGAATTCCATGATCTTTGCAAAATGTTAGAAAATCATTTGAGATGAATTCACCACCTCTATCTATTCTCAATACTTTGATGTAATGACCACTCTATTTTTCAGCAAGAGTTTTGAATTGACAAAAATATTCAAATACCTCACTCTTATGCTTTAGAAAATAAACCCATGTTTTCCTTGAGTAGTTATCAATGAATGTCAAAAGATAAAATCTTCCACCAATTCAAGGTGTTTGCATTGGCCCACACAAATCTGAATGAAGAATTTCTAAATGTGTTTTTGTCCTCATTGACTTACTTTTTGGAAATGATTCTCTATGTTTATTGCCCAAGATGCACCCTTCACATACTCTTTCTAGTTTTTCTATTAAAGGAAATCCTTTCACCATTCTTTTCCTATGAAATAAATTTAGGCCTCCAAATTTTAAATACCCAAAACTTAGATGCCACAGCCAAACTTTATCTTTTATTTCTGCTTGAAATAAAGTTTGAGTGATAGCAATAAGTTCTCTTTTACCCTCTTGTGTATTCACTGTGGTTTATGCTTGAGAAAAATCCACATTCAAATCTGGCTTAATCTTTAAGGGAAACATTCTATTATTCATCATTTGAATCTTGGTAATGAGCTGATTGCTTAGAAATTTATCTAAAATTGTGCACTCTCCATTTTTCAAAGATACTCTAAACCCCTTTTGAACAAGCTGGCTAATACTCATCAAATTATGCTTTAAATCAAGAACAAAATAAACATTAGAATATATTCTTCTCCCCCTTCTTAATTAGAATGTTGATGTCTCATTTTCCTTTGATTGCCACCTTATCATCATTCCCTAAAGTGATATCAAATTTTATATTTTCATCCAAGCTTGAAAACATTTCTAAATTCCCTATCATGCAGTTGCTATAGCCTGAGTTTAAAAACCATACATCTTTTTCATTTTCTTGTGCTACATTGGAAGCCAAAAACATTGTATTTTTGTTTTGTTTTTGGTTTTGATTTTCTTTTGTAAAATTTTCATTTTTCTTGTTAAAATCATATTTCTTCTTCCTATATTCATTTGAATAATGCCCATACTTTTTACAATAATGACATTGGATTTGAGACTTGTTATACCTTTGGCCTTGAGGCTGATTTTGAGTTTCATTGTGACTTGAGTATTGGCTGTTACCTCTTCCACTTGAGCTTGATGGGCTACTTTTTCCACCTCTATATGAATTTTTTCCTCTACCTTTGAAATTTAATCTTCCTCTGCCTCTTCCATGGCTGAATGAAGCTTGTGTCTTGAATGCATGCTCCAATGATGAACTTGTTGACCTACTAAACCTATGCTCATGAGAAATATGAGAGGTATTAAGCTCATCAACTAAAAATTATGAGAGATTCTTTGTCTCCTCTATGGCCACAACTATGGATTCGAACCTTGCATGTAAACTACTCAAAATCTTTTTAACAATTCTTCTATCTTCTAGTGTCTCACCATGAGATCTAATTTGATTGACTATAGCCATCACTTGTGTAAAGAAAGAGTTTATTAAGTCTGATTCCTTCATGAAAATAGTTTCAAAATCCCTTCTTAGCATTTGTATTTTTTTTGTTTTCACTTTTTTCATTCCTTGGTATGTTGTTTGGAGGATATCCCATGCTGGCTTGGACTTAGTTGTTGTTGCAATCCTTGGAAAAATACTCTTATGTACTTCTTGAAAAATGTAGAATAGAGCTTTTGAATCCTTCTTCCTGTTATTTCTTAAAGTATCCTTCTCTACTTGAGTTAGAGCATTGTATGCTACTGCATCAACTGGTTTTGGGTAACTATTGTCACTTAGGTTTGCACCCTTGTCCAAGGCCTATGCGCGAGGACAACCTAGTGAAACATAGAAACAACTTCCAAGCTGTGGGACTTGAACTGTGAGGTTGAGTCTCTGAAGAAGGCCAGCTTCCTCTTACTATCAGGGTGCACCTATCTACTCTTGGAGAGGAAAAGGGAGAAGGAGAGCACGAAAGCAAATCTACCTAGTCTAATCTAAGGAGGTGATGCACCAAAATAGAGTGTTTAGACTCATTTCTACCCATATATGCACTACAAAACCAAGATAACATTCAAAATACATACACACCCAGACTTATATCAATCAATAACCACATATAGATAAGGAAACCAAACTGAATAACATAAGGAAAAGGATTTCACTTATATATTATCCAATAGGTCAAAAATAGATACAATATGCAGGCCATAGATCTCAACAATACACCAATGAGAGGCAAGACGGATGCACTTACACATTGATGACTGAAGGAGATGATACAAAATGTTATATAGCTTAGAGAAAAAGGGAATTTTATACTGCAGACCTACGAGCAGCAGTAGAGAAATTAGAAAGGAGTCACCTTACAAAAACTACAAAATCTGCCTTTATAGTTCAGGCATAACTGAGATCTTTTGCTGCTAAAATGACCCTGCAGCTACCTGCCATTAAGTCTTGCGGAGGACAATCATTGGAATTTGAGGAAAATCTGGTCTATGTTGCAACAGGTGTCTTGAGAGGACTAAAAATGGTGCCATCGATGTTCTAACTGGGTAGATGGATTGATTGAGATGGTGGAGTGTTCTTCCTCATTCTGCATTCATTTATGGTAGGTTAAGATTGATCATGAAGATCAGATCGCACAAAAAAATTGATCACCTTTGCTTTTTAGGTTCATGAATCAGTGGGGGCAGAAAGTCAACCTAATTTCACAAACCAACTGGGCCACACAGGCCAATCGCTTCTTTTTGTTCTGCCACCTGGGAAGTCCTCTGCGATTGACCTCCTTTTATTGAACTAACCGCGCCACCCTTCAAACTATTATTATTAACTGTAATGATCACACTAACCGCCAGTCGCTAATCACCAACCTTGGCCGAGCCAGTGAGACACGTGTCAACAAGGTGCTATGTTGCCATGGTATCCACCGTGCAGCTTCCAATGGTGAGATAGCGCCAACTGTTGATCTGCCTAAAATTAGATGATCATGAGGACTCGTCATACCACTGTGCTGTCCTTACCCTGGGCCCATCATATCTGGCACCACCTCAACAAATGCACCACACTCGAATGACACCTGGCGTACTTTGGTGAGACCTGGCCCTGCTAATCCACATGGCAGATGGGCATTATGCCGCTATGGTAAATATCACACAACTTCACCATAGTGACATGGCATCTTTCATCGATTCTCCTTGATCTAACAGCAAGCAATAGATCCTACTCCTTAGTGCATCAATCAATAGAAACTGACCACGTATCACTATCTATATTTCCTGCACCTCCAAACCTGGACCCATGAGGACACGTGTCCTCCAGGAACCAACTCGCTATCGTAATTCTTGTGTAGCTCTTCCATAGCATGATGGCGCCTACCCTTGATCACTATAGATCAGACGGTGGAGAACCTAACCCCTTACTGCACTGGCCGCGTTGAAGATCTAGTCCCACAATCTATCTGTATTTTGACATGGCATATGTGGCTGTTCCCCATTAGCCTAATGAAGCACCATCTTGGTCTGATAAGGCACCAACCTGGAGGGTCCGTACTACTCTGACCCTACTGAGGGGACACATGATGCCCAGGTGCTATGTTGCTGTTGATATCTCTCGAGCAGTTCCTCATAGCACGATGGCGCCCATCGTAGATCAATCTCAATCTAAAGATCAGAACCACCTCGTACTCTGCACATCCTTCCCTCTGAAAATTGCTGGGCCTGTGAACCACATATGCTCTGACTCATACACTTGGCACCTCCCTATTAGCCTATGAACCACATATTTTCTCGACCCACTGCAAACATTTTCCGGTGTGACACAACTTGCCCACCGTAAGACATTTTCGTTAGCCACTATGTCGCTATGAAGATTTTTTGGCCAACACATGATAGTGACATAGCGCCCATGATGTCATGGAACTTTTTTGACCCACCGAAACATGTCTGCCCTGCAAGTTGGACCCACTAGACACGTGTCCTCCAGGTGCCATGTCACTAATATATTAACCGTGCAACTTCCAATGGCGAGATAGCGCCAACTGTCGATCTTCCTTAGATCTGATGGCAGAGAACTTGCGGGCTGCAAAAAATATGTTATAAGGTTCGAAGCTTGGTATTTTAATATTTCCATAGGTATTTGATTATGGACATTTCAAAGGCGGGAAGGGCAATATGAATTATGAATTTTAGTAGGAAGATTAAAATACAACATTTCTGGCGACTCACAGGGGGCATGAGCTTGCTCGATGCATGACTAGTGCCTGTAAACAATCCATTGGGTCATGGAGTCAAAAAAGTATGAATCTGAGAACTACAAAACCCTAACCCCTCTGTGAGGAGATCAAAACATTGAAAACCCTAGATCTGGAACTGCAATCGGAAACAAAAACTTCCTCTGCAACCTAAGACACCTCAAAATCTGCTATCTCACAGGGAGGTGGTTGTGCCCGCACACTTCTTAAAAAATAGGAAACAACAGAAAAGAAACTAAACTACTTATGTACATGGATTCCCAAATTTTCAAAAATAGGGCTTTAGATAGATCCCATTGACTGGAATGGGCAAAATCTCTCCATTGGGCTAGCTTAGCCAGAATGCGTTAGCCTGTTTGCAACTAGCAATCAGATAGGGGCCACTCCATAGTGCATCAAATTTGGAATGTCTTCCTAGTTTTGCCCTATCTGCATCCCACTTTATAACTAAATCTCCTTCTTTGAAGGTTCTGACCCTAGTTTTCTTATCAAAACTCCTTTTCATCTATTGTTGATGTATCTCTAGGGTTTGCATAGCTTTATTTCTCTTTTCTTCTAGTTCAATCAGCTCTGCCATTCTTAGTGACATGGCATTATCTTCAATCAATTCCAGCTGATGAGCCAATTCCAAGGATGGGAATCCCAATGAAATTGGGAGTCTGGCCTCCCTACCATATACCAGCACAAAAGGTGAATTCCCAACAGATCGCTTGGGTGTTATCCTATCAGCCCATAAAGCAGTTCTTAATTTCTTATGCTAGACCCTCTGATTGTCTTCTATTGTCCTCTTCATGATTTTGATCAGATTCTTGTTGGAAGACTCAGCCAAACCATTACCCTGGAGATAGTAATTTGATGATGTGCTCAGGTAAATATTGTGATTCATTTCCCATGCATAGATCTGGGTTCCAATAAAAGACTTGGCATTGTCCGAGATGATAGTAGAAGGAGCACCAAACTTAGATACAATTCCATCAAGGAATTCAACAACTAATGGTTTTGTGGCATCCTTCAAGGCAACTGCCTCTGTCCACCTAATGAAATAATCAGTAGTAGCCAAAATCCATTTATGACCTGCACTAGATGGAGGATTAATGGGGCCTATAAAATCCAACCCCCATTGGGTAAAGGGCTAATCCACCTGAATAGGACGAAGGGGGAGAGCTGCAAGCCTCTGTTTTCCTGAAAAGAAAGCACACTTCTCACATTTTCTCACATATCCATAACAATCATGAAACAGAGATGGCCAATAATAACTAGCCCTCATGATCTTCATGACAGTTGTTCTCACAGAGAAATGGCCACCATCAGGGCCATCATGAAGTTCCTTAATCATCCTCTCAGCCTGATCCTCTTCAATGCATCTCAACAGGGTCCCATTAAAATCACTCCTGAATAGGATACCATCAATTACCACATAGGGAATGGACTGTAGTCTATATTGTCTTCTTTTAGCTCTGTCCAATCCTTGAGGGTATCCATTCCTTGATAATAAGCTCTTCATATCATTTATCCAGCTCCTTGGACCATTAGCATTTCTTACCTCCTGCTGCTCTGTTATTACCATAGCAACCTCTTCATCTGAATCCTAGCCTGATAACATTTCTTTGCACAACCCTTTCCCTCTTACTAGCTTGGTAATCTAAATATAAACATCATATTCCATTACCCTAGTGATCCATCCAGCTCTCTTTTCACTGATATCCTTGCTTAACAGGAAGTCTTTTACACTAGCATGGGGCACCAACAAATGGATCCTATTGTGGGATAAGAGGTGCTTGAATTTCTTCAAGGCTCTGATGACCGCAAGGGCCTACTTCTCAACAATGCTATACTTATCTTCATATTCCTTGAGCCCTTCACTAAAGAAGGCTATGGGCTGCTCCTCATCCTTGTCATTTGTTTGAGTCAAGACAATAGAGATACTTGACTCACCACCTATAGTGTAGAGGATGAAATCTTTTTCAAAATTTTGGTTCATGAGAGTAGGGGCTGAGGCTATGGCTATCTTGATCTCTTCAAAACTCTCCTTACCTTCCTTGGTCCATGAGAAGACCATACCTTTCTTAAGCATAGCTGTAAGAGGTTTCACCATGGTAGCAAGACTAGGAATAAACCTTCTTACAAAATTTATTCTACCAAGGAAACTTTGCAGCCCCTTCCTGTGTTTAGGAATAGGAAGGGAAAGTATTGCCTTTGTTCTTTTCAGATCAATGGTCAGCCCATCCTTAGATACAATGTGTTCCAATAATTTTCCTTGGCTTGTAGCAAAGACCCTTGGCTGGGTTAAGGGAAACCCCAAACTCTCTACATCTTAGAAATACCTGTCTTAGATGATCAAAATGATCTTCTACATTTTTTGAATATACAGTTATATCATCAACGTATAAAGACAAACTTGTCAATTAATTTTTTAAAGGCCATCTCCATTACCTTCTGAAATGTGGCACCTGCATTTGTTAGTCCAAATGGCATCTTGCAATAAGCATAGGTGCCCCATTTAGTAGTAAATGATGTCTTATATTTGCCAGATTCTTTAACCAACACTTGGTTATAGCCAGAGAATCCATCAAGAAAAGAGAATCTCCTTGACCCACTGACTCTGGATAGGATTTGCTCCATGGAAGGGAGAGGATGGTGATCTTTAAGAGAAGCTTGATTAAGGTCTCTAAAGTCCACACAAAGTCTAATTTCTCCATTCTTCTTCCTTACAGGGACAAGGTTAGCTACCCATGATGAGTGTTTGATAGGAAATATTATATTAGCCTCTATCAACTTGGATAGCTCTTTTCTCATTAAAGGTTCAATCTTAGGATTCACTGGCCTCTATTTTTGCCTTACTGGTTTGGCCTTATCAATTAAATCTATGGTATGCTGAAACAAACTAGGGTCAAACCCTTTTAAATCATCATATGTCCAAGCAAATACATCATTAAATTATTGACATAGATGAATGAAGTTTTCTTGCTCAGTTTCAGAACATACCTTCCCCATATTCAGAGATTTTCCATCAGCAAGTGTAACTAGGGCATGATCATCCTTTTCTACAGCTAGATTCATTCCTTTGCTTCTTGTTTGATCATCAAGATTAAAGACACTCTCCAAGGTAATGAGACCCTTGGGCAACTTGTTAGAACTGAGATGAATGATCTGACCACCATACTGATCTTGCAGTCTTGACTGGTTTCTATCTAAGAATTCTGTCTCATTCTGCAAGAAACTCACAATTTTCTCATCAGAATCAAAATCCCGCCAATGAGTGTTGTTGTCAGGGATGGTAGGCCTCACTACCACCTTTATTTGTTGCTTCTTTTTTGCCTCAAGATTCCATGGTACATCATAAGATGCACCCACTGCTGCAAGTCTATCAACATGTCTATTTTCTTTCCTAGGAATGCTCTGAATATTAAATGCATTGAAGACCTCAAGCAAATCCTAGACTCTATGTTTGTAAGAATTGAGGAGGCCATTTTTGGTGATATTTTGGTTTCTCACTTGGTTAACTACCAAATCACTATCCCCATATACTCTCAAGGCTTGAATTCCTCTCTTTTGGGCAAGTAAGAGACCTTGAATCAAAGATTCATACTCGGCCACATTATTGGTGCAACTGAATTGGAGCCTAAAGGAGAAGTAGTATCTTATTCATACAGGAGAGATCAACATAACACCAGCCCCTAATCCATTTCTATTCCTTGATCCATCAAAGTATATACTCCATGTTCCACTTATATCATCATTAGTCCCAATTAGATAAGGAACTTGAGCATCTTTCTCTATTATGCAATATGTACTAAGGCTTGTTTCAAGATTTTTTAACATAGGTTCAAACTGATACATACTAGCCCATTCATCCAAGAAAAAATCAGGAATCTCTGCTATGGAAGTGGCAGGCTCATTTACTATGTCATTTTCATCCATCTCTAGAATAGGGCAATTCATGTTGATGGGATTGGGGGTGTAAGATTCAGTGTGATGAAGGGCTTGAGGTTCTGCTCTAATTGAGGCATTAGCTCCATATCTGGTCTTAAATGACATATATGACCAATCAACAGATATGAACCCGCCAATTTGAGCAGTGAAGTCTATTGAAAGATAGATAGCAAAGTAGGGCTTGACTTCAGCAACAGATATGTCTTGAATCACAGTGCAACTAGGGCATGCATGTAGGGCCATCTCCACATTCCTAAGGATACCTATAGTTTTGATAGTACTACCATCTAATTGTAACACATCCCTAACAATGGGCTCATATTTCATTCCTAAAGCATCAGCAACACACCTAGGCATTACTGAGCTACTAGCCCCTGAATCTATCATGCAATTGTGGACTAGTTTACCACCTATAATCAGAGAAACATAGAATGGAGGAGGTCTAACCTTTTTATTTGTCTCCACATCCCCTACTCTTTGTACTAGACTTGTGGCACTCTCCATGGTAGATGGCTAATCCTTGGGTTCAATCTTCTCCAACTCTTGCTGCAGCATCCTCTTCTATATTGGTATGGTAGCAAT
The DNA here is from genome assembly GCA_028749045.1 of Cupressus sempervirens. Lineage (NCBI taxonomy): Eukaryota > Viridiplantae > Streptophyta > Pinopsida > Cupressales > Cupressaceae > Cupressus > Cupressus sempervirens. The sequence continues at coordinate 349,327,224 of CM053789.1, forward strand.
AGCATCCCACATGGAAATTTTCACATTTGTCTTCTTCATTTGATCTACCACACTGAATAGTGTATTGGGAACTTTGGTAGAAACTTTGGGAGCTGCACTTATAAGAGGTTGAGATGGGGCAACATAAGGATCACCTGCATCTTTCTTTCTAGAATCTTGCTTTTGCTGCTGTGAAGTACTTGTTTGTTCATTTGCTATATGTGCATGAGGTATAGCACTTGAAGTTGAGGCTTGCTTAGGAGAAGGAGGGGAAGCATGTTCCATAGCTCTCCTCTTACTTCTTGTGTTATGAGCAATGGAATCCTGGTTTACATTACAATGCTCTCCAATCTGATGATTCATGAAAGAGCACTCATCAGGTCCTTGAATATATGAGGCCTCCTTGGGATGATCCTCCTATGATTGCTTTGCTTTAGTTTCTTGGTCAGTTAGGGCCAAATAAGATTCTGCCTTCTGGCACATGCAATAGGTATAAGAATAGTTGCAGGAAGGACATAAATCTTGATCTTGGGCCAATTTATTTTGAGGGACTATAGCTCTATTCTGATTTGAGCTTGAAGCAGAAGCATGACTATTTTGCCTACCCTGATCAAAAGAGCTATTCCACTGATTAGGAGGCCTACCACAATTTGGAGCTTGATATTGCAGTTGGAGAGGCTTGCCACCTTTAGCTTGTTGCCTTTCTAAGGCTAGCACCTTGTTACTCATTTTTTGTATCATAGAGAAACTATCCTCTAATCTCTTTCCTTGATCCTTCAACTCCCTCCCCTGCTCTTGCAATTTTTTATCCAAGGTCTTCTCTCTTTTATCTGTATTCAGCACTAGACCTTGGAGCATCTCTTTGAGTTCATCTATCCCATTTGAGGATGTGGAAGCTTGAGGGATTGGAGGAAGGGCTTGTGATGTAGAAGTTGTAGGAAGAGGGGCTATTGCTGGTTGATGGTTGGGAACATCAGGAAAGAAAGGCATAGGGGGCCTTGGAGCCAACTTTCCTCCTTGTATCAGGATGTTCTCAGCTTTTATGGCTATCTCATAAGCATTAGGCAAGGTATCTCCTCCCATAGTTTGGATTGTAGTGGCAATATCACTGCTAAAGGCTCTAAGGTAATGCAAGAAGGCATTACCAGGGGTAGGTTTCACCAAAGTAGGTATTCTATCCCATGTCTTTTGAAATCTATAGATAAAATTAGTCATACATTCATGGGGGGCCCTTTTTATAGTAGTCAGCTACTCTAAAAGTGGCAGATGGTCACTTCTATCCTCAAAATGTTTGCATAACCCTACTCCTAGTCCATCCCAATTAGTTATAGAACCATGAGCTAAGCCTCTATACCACTGTAATGCTTTTCCTTTCAAAGATGAGGCTAAAACTCTAACAGCAACATCATCCTCTATGATACCATGAATATTATAGACATTTGCTACTTCTTAGATATGCTCTAAAGGGGAGATGGAAGTTTCACCAGTAAAATTAGGTATACTTTTTTGTGCAGATACTGGTATATCATGTCTTTGGGCTAACAATAGAGGACTTCCACCATTAAAGGTGGAAAAAGCATGAACTCTTGGCTGTGCCATGTAAACAAGTGTTCTATTGATGAGTGTTGATGGCAATCTAGGCTGAGTTCGAGCAACAAAAGGAGTAGAGACAGATCTTAGAGGTATATTAACTATTATTACACCCCTAACTAGTGATAATGAAGTTCTAGTCCTCCTTCTTCTAGGATTTTAAAGAGAAAGCTCTTGATATTGAAATTTACCTCTAGAAGATGCCCTTGTTTTAGCTCTGGGCATGAATCACTAAAACTTTGGCCTGGAACTAGATTTGTTGATGTTCAGAGACGCCAAGTACTTTGAAGAATTAGCCTCTTGAAGGCTTGGATACTGAAGCCAGCACTACCTCTTCAGCATTAGTCTCTGAAACTCTTTCTTCTTGACACTAGTATACTTTTAAATTTTGTTTGGAAAATAGTCCCACCGGGCGTGCCAAAAACTGTTGTCACTTAGGTTTGCACCCTTGTCTAAGGCCTATGCGTGAGGACAACCTAGTGAAACATGGAAACAACTTCCAAGCTGTAGGACTTGAACTGTGAGGTTGAGTCTTCGGAGAAGGCCAACTTACTCTTACTATTAGGGCACACCTATCTACTTTTGGAGAGGAAAAGGGAGAAGGAGAGCACGAAAGAAAATCTACCTAGTCTAATCTAAGGAGGTGATGCACCAAAATAGAGTGTTGAAACTTATTTCTGCCCATATATACACTACAAAACCAAGATAACATTCAAAAGACATACACACCCAGACTTATGTCAATCAACAACCACATACAAATCAGGAAACCAAATTGAATAACACAAGGAAAAGGATTTCACTTATATATTATCCAATAGGTCAAAAATAGATACAGTATGCAGGCCATAGATCTCAACAATACACCAATGAGAGGTAAGAGGGATGCACATACACATTGATGACTGAAGGAGATGATACAGAAAGTTATATAGCTCAAAGACAAAGGGAATTTTATACTGCAAACCTGTGAGCAGCAGCAGAGAAATTAGAAAGGAGTCACCTTACAAAAACTACAAAATCTGCCTTTATAGTTAAGGCATAACTGAGATCTTTTGCTACTGAAATGACCCTGCAACTACCTGCCATTAAGTCCTGCAGAGGACAATCATCTGAATCTGAGGAAAATTTGGTCTTTGTTGCAACAGGTGTCTTGAGAGGACTGAAAATGGTGCCATCAATGTTCTGACTGGGTAGATGGATCGACTGAGATGGTGGAGTGTTCTTTCTCATTCTGCATTCATTTCTGGTAGGTCGAGATTGATCATGAAGATTAGATCGCACAACAAAATTGATCACCTTTGCTTTTTAGGTTCATGAATCAGCGAGGGTAGAAAGTCAACCTAATTTCACAAACCAACTGGGCCATGTGGGCCAATCGCTTCTTTTCATTCTGCCACTTGGGAAGTCCTCTACAGTTCACCTCCTTTTATTGAACTAACTGCACCACCCTTCAAACTGTTATTATTAACTATAACGATCACACTAACTGCCAGCCGCTAACTGCCAACCTTGGTCGAGCTAGTGAGACACGTGTCAACAAGGCACTGTGTCACCATGGTATCCACCATGCAACTTTCAATGGTGAGATAGCACCAACCATTGATCTGCCTAAAATCAAACGATCATGAGGACTCGTCATACCACTGTGCTGTCCTTACCCTAGGCCCATCATATCTGGCACCACCTCAACAAATGCACCACAATCGAATGACACCTGGAGTACTTTGGTGAGACCTGGTCCTACTGATCCATGTGGTGGATGGGCATTATGTTGCTATGGTAAAGATTGCACAACTTCACCATAGCGACATGGAATCGTCCGTCGATTCTCCTTGATCTGACGACAAGCGATAGATATTGCTCCTTAGTGCATCAATCAATAAAAACTAGCCACGTATTGTTGTCTGTATTTCATGCACCTCCAAACCTAGACCCATGAGGACACGTGTCCTCCAAGAACCAACTCATAATCGTAATTCTTGTGTAGCTCTTCCATAGCACGATGGCACCTTCCCTTGATCACTGTAGATTAGACGGTGGAGAACCTAACCCCTTACTACACTGGCCACATTGAAGATCCGGTCCCACAATCAATCTGTATTCTGACCTGGCATATGTGGTTGTTCCCCATTGGCCTAATGACATACCATCTTGGTTTGACAAGGCACCAACCTGGAGGGTCCGTACTGCTTTGACCCTACTGAGGGGACACATGGCGCCCAGGCGCTATGTCGCTGTTGATATCTCTCGAGTAGTTCCTCATAGTGCGATGGTGCCCATCGTAGATCAATCTCAATCTAATGATTAGAACCACCTCATACTCTACACATCCTTCCCTCTGAAAATTGCTGGGCCCGTGAACCACATATGCTCTGAATCATACACTTGGCACCTCCCTATTGGCCTGTGAACCACATATTCGCCCAACCCTCCACAAACATTTTCTGGTGTGACACAACCTGCCTATCGTAAGACATTTCTGTCAGGCGCTATGTCGCTATGAAGATTTTTTGGCCAACATATGATAGTGACATAGCGCCCATAGTGCCATGGAACTTTTCTAACCTGTCAAAACATGTCTACCCTACAAGTTGGACCCACTGGACACATGTTCTCCGAGTGCCATGTCACTAACGTATTAAGCGTACAACTTCGAATGGCGAGATAGCGCCAACTGTCGATCTTCCTCGGATATGATGGCAGAGAACTTGTGGGCTGTAAAAAATATGTTATAAGGTTCAAATCTTGGTATTTTAATATTTCCACGGGTATTTGATTATGGACATTTCAAAGGCGGGAAGGGCAATATGAATTATGAATTTTGGCGGGAAGATTAAAATACAATAGTAACCATTCTCCACTAGATCCCAAATATCTTGAGAGAAAAATAGTGCCTTCATTGTTATGGACCAATAATCATAAATTTTCCCACTGAACTGTGTGATTTCAGGATTTTTTAAACTTGTGCTTGCCATTGACTCGGTTGAATACATTTGCTGAAACTTCTAGCTGCTACTAAATATTTCCTTCAAAAACTTCTTTTGAAAAACCTTAGGTTCTAATACCACTTATTAGTAGAGGCAAAGAAATAAGAGAAAAAAAAGCATTCAAAAAGAATAAAAACATCAGTCTCCTATATATATATTTTCATATATTGAAGCATAACATACAAAAAATATTCCAATATGAGAGAGAGCTCTGTTCTGCTGCAAAAAATAACAAGGCATTGCCAAATTAAAATAATTGTCCCATATATACATCAAATGTACCCAGAAAAAGGAGAAACCTAAAAAATATTAGGCTATGTGTAGGATCATGGTCAACCAAACTATGCTCTTAAGTGGCAATAAAAAAAAAAAATCAGGGTTATGTCAACTTGACGTGCAATTTTGTACTTGTTACTGACTTTATATCAAAATGTTGAGAGAAAAGAATATCTATCAAATTGAATCAAGTTTCTAAACTATTAGGACTTATGTCAAAAAATAAAAAATTGATTGGTCAAAATTTTGAATTTTAATGCAATATTACAAAAATTTCATAACAAAAATAAGAAGTAGACGTATGTCTGACCACCCTAATCAAAATCAAATGATAATATTTTTTAATAATATTCTAAATATAAGTAGTAGACTCATGCCTGGATGTGACACATATTTTTTGGTATTTTTATTCTAAGTAAATAATTAATAATTAATTATTGACTTTAGTGTTTTTGGAATAAAAAAACTCTCGTGTCTAACCACCTTAACTAATTTAAAACTCTGCAAAATTCAATTTTTGATTTTTTTCCTTATAGTAGAAGAAACATAGAATGTGATGCATCTTTTGGATTTAGAAAAAGTTGTACCATTTGAAAGTTATAGTTGTTTTTCAAGTAGTGTGTCAGTCATAACTTTATACGTAACTCTATTAGAAAATAAGTAATAATTACTTACTAAACTCATAATTTGACAAAGCTTACATTTATGGAAAGATAAGAACATTCTTAAGAAACCCTTTTCATTTCATCAAATTTTGGTGAAAAAAAGGCCATCAGCTACATGTTTGAAGTAAAAATCACATAAAAACAAGCCAAAAGCACATTTTTAGGATGTTTTTAAAGTTGACCATATGGGTTTGGTATCAAAAGATATAGTAGACCTTATAAATATATTAATTGTTTTTATTTAGTATCAAGGTGGGAGGGGAAAAAAATTGGAATAGATTTTGTAATGTTTTGAGATATTTCAGAACTACAAATTTTTTAGATTGCTACTTTTTGGCACACCACGATCCTACACATACCCATTAAATATAATTAAATATTAATTAAACAGCCAGAAAAATAAAGCTATGGCAAGAATATGAAATTAAAACTAAATCAAAATATATCTCTTGCATTGACCAAAGGAAATTAATAGGCTAGAAAAAATGACTTGGCACATGAGAGTGGGCTAGAGAAGAATTATGGAGGCAGAGAGTAGTTGGGGATTAATTCCAACACTCACTGGTTGATTTTTTTAGATTTTGGGTCATCCATTGGGATCCTTTACAACATATAAAATTTTTGTTATGCAATGATTAGAATATATGTATTTGTTGCTAGTTATCAATCAAAAATTAGGCCCTTTTAAGCATTCATAATAGTTACATTCTATCTTATCAACAATAGTTATTTTAAGGCTACTTTTTAGGATCTAACCAAGCCTTACATGTTCCAATGCTGCAACATATATATCATGAAAACCCCCAGCAACTCTTTTTTTTTTTTACCAAGCTTGTTTAGCAATCATATTTCTTTTTGACTATGTCAATCACATATAAATAATAATCAAATCGATTAAGACCTCCTTCCCTTTCACATTTCAACCATTATAAAGAATTTTGATATTCCTTAAGATAATACTAATCTCTTTCCATCATTATAAGTTCATATTTCAATATTAAATGTATGGAAATCTTCCATTACCTACTATACCTAGTTTTGTTTACTTAACAACAGATCTAGGGCCTCTTTTAAGCACCAAAAAAACTATCTCATATCACCATTCTACTTTTCCAAGTTGAAAGACATCCAAATTCCTTTCATATAATAAAAAATAATATTGTTCTATCATGGGGTTTGAAATATATGTTTTTTTTTAATTCCATGTTTACTTGCATGGAGAGTTTAGACAATTTTTTTAAAAAAAATTCAAAATTCATTAAATTCATCAAAATGTACAAATGTTGATTAAAATTGAAGTTATTTCAATTCTCTAGCGATCATAATCATTCCATGGTCTCATATTCATCATACAAAGCCATACTAGAGAAAAGAACAATGAATTTGATAAAAGCACAAGCTTAGAAAATTTGACTTGCAGTTACTAAAAATGACATAATACCTTCAATCATTAATAAAAATGCATAAAACCAAAAGGATATGAATGATAACTCCCTCCTCTATCCATACATATATAATAGAGACCCTTTCCAATTTGAACAGGTCCATAAAAAGTAGAATAACAGAGAAAAAATATACTAAAATAGCCTTTTTATTAACTTTTTATTCTTCCCATTACATTCTATATGCAACCCTCAACCCAAAGAGGGATTTAAATAACTATTATAGATCCTTCCAATTTCTCTACCAAAATTTAAACCAATTAAGTCATTTGAGAAATAAATGACAAATGTTTACACAAATTTGTGAAGTTACTCATAGCAACTTTTGAGCAATTTTGACAACTTTTCCAATTTTCAACTAAATGACCTCATATCAACCAATAACTCCTCAAACATACCACATATGGTAAAAAATGATTAATTACATCATTTTCATCACTTTTCCTTAGTTATTGTTATATTTTTATCTTTCATCCAACTATAATATTCTATGATTGGAGGGGCAAAATTTGGGGAGACTAATTTTCTTGACATTCTTGTGCATCACATGATGCTGAAGTTGAGAGTGATCCAATATTTCTCTACATGTAAGTCTAAAATTTTATATATGATGATGAAAAATATTGAATGTTAAGTGTTAAAAATCTTAGTAAATGATTTAATGTTGTTTAAGATTGCGAACTTTGTATTCAAACTTACTAATTATTCATAAAGGATCATCTTTTGGTTTGGCTGTGATTTTTTCTTGAGTAGGGGGGTTATCCAAGGGTATCTCTTGGGTTATGTGTTATATGACTATATGTTCTTTTTTATTATGTTTTATGGTTGAAACTTTAACATGGTATGAGAGCTAGTTATATTAGAGATCCAGAACTAGGATAGTACATTTACATTCTTGGCCTGGTTATATTAGAGATCCAAAACTAGGATAGTTCATTTACATTCTTAAGTTTCATGATATCTAATATGATTTTAGATCAAGTGTTGAAGTTCATGGTAGCTACAAGAGATCTTATATATTTGATATGCTTAGTCTATTATATTTTGTCTCTAGAATATTGTTTTACTACTAGCCATTCTCCTAGTTTATCAGTTGTTCTTCTCATCACTCCTTTCAAGTCTTTGGGTCTACTCATGTCTTCTTTGGAACATCACATCATGTCTATCAATTTCTCTCATCTTGCATAGTTTATGGTAACCCAAAAAAATCATATTGGAATGATCATCTCATGAAGAGTCTCTGGCAAATGGACGAGCATGTTCACCTTAGCTTCAAAGAGTCTCCCTTTGTAGCCTTTGAGTCACCATGGTTTTTGAAGGATTTGATGTGGCTATTAAGGACATTGATATGGTTTTTAAAGGCTATGATTCATCACTATTTGAGCACATAATTTTTAAGTTTGTATTCAATAATTGTGTAGACAATTTTTTGTATAACATCTATAGGGTCTCATGATTAGTGTGCATTATTTTCTTTTTGGGCAATAGTATTGAACATTTCTATGTTATCTTTTTTTTTTTTTGAATTTCTTCTATAGGTGATTCTTTTATTCAATGATAAAAAATCTTCAATAGAGCCTTATTATTACTTACCAGGATCATTGTATTTCTTAATCTTCTATAATTCAAGTTTTCTTTGGTACATGCGTTCGCAGATGCTGAGTTGAGTCTTTTACTGATAAAGTCGGGACAATGATTCCTAACCAAGATAATTCTAAGGAGAATTATGAGGTTGACGTAGTTGATTTTGAGCACGTCACCTATAGTAAAGTGAGATAATAACTACCTAATTAAAGAATAAGATACAATTCCTTTAGAATGGTATGATTAGGAGATGCAACATATGGGATGCATATTTTAAGATAAATGGTGTTAGGGTACTCTTCCTTCTTATCTAAAATATATCATGTGGAAAGCTCAAATGGAAAAGGAGTTTTCTAGATGATATCTTGTCCTAGAAATTTCTTCTTGTTGTGTAGTTGATCAAATGTGGAGGATTGTTCAAGGGGGTTCTTTTATTACTTCATAGGAGCCATCCTAATTTCCTTAAGTGGGTATTGATGAGGAATAAAGTTATTTGTTGCTCTTATCTTGAGCATATGTGAAGTGTGAAATCTGTAAGAGCATTGTTAAATTAATCAACAACCTAGAGATAAGTATTTTGTGATTGTACCTTTGATTATTGATCATTAATTTCATGTAATTAATAATTTATGTCATTCTCTAGGAATAGAAAATCATATTTGTTTAGCACGAGTCTATATTTTTTCCTCTTCAGATCATGGTTTGGATTTGTTTCTAATCTCTTTTCAATGTTTTTAGGATGTATCAAGAATTAAATATGAGTATCTTCTTGTAGCCATGGGTCTGATATGGTATTTGTAGATTTAAAATGAGATAATTTAAGGTGAGTATTAAACATGTTGTTTGAAGACTATCTATCTAGTTATCTTGTTTGGGTTTCTTGAGATTATTTCAGTGGACATCAATAACGTTTCAGATTTTTAGAGATTGATTTATCTGATATGAGTAATTTCTAAGGTTATTCTTTGAGTTTCATCACTTCCATCATGGTTAGAAGGTTTCTTTCTATCATATGAGACACATAAATCTTTGCTAAATGATATTCTTTATGATTGTAGCAAGGGTACAATGAACACAACAGATACTTAGCAGATTGCACATCAGGAAGGAAAGTGAGGAATCAAACTATTTTGTTCTTGTTTCTTCTAAAAGGACAAGCTGACTCTTGGAGGAAATTAAATTCTAGAGAACTACTTCTTTACAATCCCTAAGGCTACAAGGATCAAGGGAATTTTTTGTGTAGCAGTGAATATGTCAACTCAATGAGATTGTAGTATTGTAGGGTCCAAGACTGAAGTCTATAAAGATCAAACTTTCTTAATAAATTTTCTTTTACTTTGGAAACTTCATAATCTTATCTAGTGTAGACTATTGAGTAATCTAGGAAGAGGTTAAGAAGGATATTCTTGGACTCAAGACTATTAAAAGGTTAATGCAAATTTCTTGAAGATTCAAAGGGAGCTTGAGTGTTAAAGGACGAGAGCCAAATTTTTTTGGTAAGGATGGTAAGGGTCAACAAGTTTTTTTAGTAGAGTGACTACTAAAAGATGCTTCTTTGATCAATGTTGGATTCATCTCTATGATTTTTTGAAAATTAAAGTAGTGAGAAATTTGCCTCTATTGAGAGGGAGTCTCTATTCAAAGGGATTTGACTATCTATTTTAGGTAACCATGGATGAGGATACTAGAAGGTTTCTATCACATTGAAAGTCTTGATCCAGAGGGAGTCTCAGAATTTAGATTATCTTTATGTTGAATTTATTTTGGAGAAAATAGGAAATAACAAGTTTTATATGACAATAAAGTGACCCTAGAAGTAGAGAGAAAACTTAGAGGATGTTGATACCACCTATTACCATGGCATGGTTTCATCAAAGCCACCAACATCAATGAGGTTGCAATAATAATTTATAAATTTTAATGGGATTAAGAAGAATTTGTGTAGGAAAATTGAGGTATAGAATAAGCTCATCTTGATAATTTGGGAAGGTAATTGTGGTTAAACTGAATAGAGTATAAATCCCATAACATCGTTGACTATTGTTTCATTTCAAGCCACTACTAGCATATTGTAAAAATGAAAATGCTCTCAATGCACTTAGTCCCAACAATAAGTATAGTGAATCCTTGAGGCATTATATAATTATTAATTCTATTATATATGATGAGAAATATCAAATCCTAAAATCCATGTACTTCTGATTATGCTTCTTTTCTTTGACTCAAGGGGAAATATACCCTATGTCTATAGCATTGAATCTATAGAACAATAAAACTATGCTCCAACAAATAATTCATAATAAAAAATGATAAAATAATATTCAACTCTATCTAATGATTCAAAAAAAGTGTTTATTGAATATTCTAGTTTGATACCCACAACTATGGCACCTAGTAAGGAAACTAACCATGCAAATACAATATCTATAAGTGAAGTGTCAGATTCTTCTACAAAATTAAGGAATCAAGTCATTCCTACTTCCTTGGTTGGGAATCCTCAATTTTGTGCATTTATAATCAATTGTCATAATATAGTAAAACCTTCAAGGTACAAAAGTAAAAAGGAGAAAGGATATGTTGTTGTATAATTTCTTCCTCAAACTACTAAAATCTTGGACACATCACATGCTAAAATATGGAGAAGAATTTTGAAAGTTACCTTATTGATATGTCTATTAGTCAGTTTCTAACTAATGGCTCAACACTATCAGTATTATACTATCTTTTTTCCCTTTAAAATGTGGGAGAGACCAGTACCTATTATCATCACCACCATTTTTTTCTCCATTGGAGAGAAATCTTAAAAACAAGTTAGAGAAATAATATGAAACATGTGATGAATTTAGAAAACAACCCACAATGTACTATATTTACATTCAAATTTGCATAGACTTTCATGTTTGGAACTCCTTCTCTAGAATCCACCAAAGAGAATGCGAAAAAATAAGTTGATTCTCATCCATGGTTCATCTTTTCATTGTCTAAAAGGTGATTCAAGTAGCTCCATTATCCCACCTACTCTAGATATAGGATTTGAGTGCATAGGTCTTGTATGTAGAGCATACTATGAAAAGTATTTCATAGTCATTGTCAAGTAAAACAATATTTTCTCTTCCGTAACCAACAAGAAACATTTGTATCTATCAAACAATATCTTACTAAATTATATATTACTTTAGATTTGTCTAATTTCTATAAATTTACAGATAAAAAAGGTAATTATGCATAGAATCTACTTCTTTGGTCCTGGTTTCTTGATGAATTATATATTCAAACTAGAAAATTTCAAGGGAATGGATCAAGATAAAGTCTACCCTATAAGTTTTGGTACTTTTTAGAAACAACTCACTCAAATGCCCATATATCCCAAACAATAACTTTAAAACCTTTTAAACTGACCATCTAACACTAATTAGGCTAAAATTTTGTTAGGAGGTGAATTAGAATAAAATTCCTCTTCCTTACAAATTAAAAAGGACCTCTATTCTACACCAAAACCCTCACTCAAATAAAAATTTAAAATGGGAGGCTAAAACTTATAAATGTGATCATCTATAATGCAGGTTGTTAGAACTCAATTCTCTTACACTTTTGATGTATTGGAGAAAAATTACAATAACATCACTAGACAATAAAAGTGAAGGAGGTGGGTTATGAAAACATACCTCACAAGCCTATGCAATTTATTCTAATAAGGACTACAAAGCTTAACACCAAAAAATTAGCAGCCAATATAACCCATTACCCCACAAAGTAATGCATGTGCTAGAAAAGGATGCATAAATCAAGCCATTATCAAATAAAAGGGTTTAATAGCTCTTAAAACCTTGTAGAAGTACCAAAACCCTTAAAAACTAAATTTAAATAAGCCAAAATTCCTATAGCAATGATTTTCTAACCAAATTAGAAAAATGGGTAGATGGCCACAATGTGATATGGAAGCTCAGATTTAAAAAAAATCAAATTTAGATTTTATCAATTCAAATTTACATTTTTTTCATACAACAAAAACAATTTCAATTCTAAAATCAATGTGAAAGTTAGAAATTTATAGGAAAACTGCATACCATTAAATTTGAGGTGCTAAGGGTCACCAAGAAAAACTCAGGTAGAAAAATGCTCAAAATTGAAAGCTAGAAAATGTTTGGAAATTGTGATCTTTTAAAAATGATGACAACTTTGACATCTATGAGGTTGAGCTTTAGGCAAGTCGAGCTTTTTGTGGGCTTCATGCTTCTATATTTTCTCCCCCATATTTTTGTGATTTTTCTACTCACCAAATCAAATTAATTTTCCCAACTTTACATTCTCCATTTCTCTTGCCCCTACCATCTAGTGTCCTACTTTTTAATTTTAAGATGATTGAAATAATTTTAATTTTTTATTTTAGAAAATTAAAATACAAATTGAAGTATATAAGAAAAAATATTAATTTAGTATTAAAATTTTTTCTTACATTTATTATTATATAGTACTGTGTAAAAGATTTTTGTGTCATATGTTTGGATCATTAGTACATTCATTATCATTTTTTCAGCTCCTTTAAAAATATTATTTTGGGGGTCAAGCATATGTGGAGTGTGTGTAGTCAATATTAGAATGCATTTGGACAAATTTGGTGCTCTTCTTTTAGTACCGAAGACCTTTAGTAACATTTAGAAAAAATTGAGAGTATGTTTTAATAAAATGAATTTGTATGTTGGATATGTAAGATGTGAAATCTCATTTTTAAAAAACTTTCTTAAAGCCCAAACCTTATTTGAATATCACAAGTCCTAATCATGAGTTTAATTGATCACCCTAAGGCAATCCCTTGTTTTCTCATGATTATTATAAATCCAAATTATAAAGGAGTAATAATAATTTATTAATTTAAACATTTTTCTTTGAATCAAATAGCAAGACATAATTGTTAAATGCAATATATAGAATCTCATAAAAAAGAAAACTTCCTTAAACCCTTCACCATATATTAATATCACAAACCCTAATTAGGGCTTTTAATTTATCGCCCTAAGGTAAACAATCCCTAATTTTCTCACTATCATCGTAAACCCAAATTATAAAGGACTAATAAAAAATTATTTAATCATTTTTATTTGGGTTACTAATTATTAGTGACTAACTATTTATTAATTTTTGTTTGGGTGACTAACTATTTAGTTAGTTAGTTAGTAGTGTATTTAGTCATTTGTAGTTGGTTGATCTTTTTATTTTACGTGTGACCAAACTAGTCACTTATCTAGTCACCTGTAGTTGTAAATTACAAAGAAAGTAGTGGAATGAGATCAACTTTGGTCACATGACTAAAAGCTTTAGTGGTGTGACTAAAAGTTTTAGTCACATAGTCACATATTTGCCAAATGTACTAATGAAGGCTGCCATTGTAACTCCAACTCGGTAATAACATAACCTTGGTACTGAATGCCTACAGGAAGCACAACCACAACATTTGGATATAACATATGTATAGGTTTTTGTCATTGTACGGGTTTTATAAACCACTATTATGGAACAATAAAGGTGTATGCAGAGTGTGAGAGGTGACCATCATGACTTCATCCTAGATTAACACATCTCTTTCGATGCCCCCGATATTTCTTTCCATTCAGATTTGTTTTTTTTCCCTTGCAACTATTAGAGTGATAAAGTATTTTCTTGTTAATTATTATGTTACTTATTATCTCTAGTTTACTTAAGCTAAAATCTAGGCATATAATAATTAATTATTTTATTAATTTTTAGCGTACAACCTATTTTTTACCTATTAGGTGTAGACACCTAAAAATCCTTTAGAAAATAAAGTATTTTTATTTTCTGAAAAAGTCCTGATGACATCATCATTTATTAATTAATTATTTATTTAATTAATTAATTTATTTTTATGCCATTAAATCCCTTTATCTTAATTAAAAATATTTAATTAAGGAATCCCTCCCAAAAATGTTTAAATCTTATTTAAACATTATTTCCTTATTTATTAATTATTTAATTAATAAATTGACCAAAAATCCAAAAATAAATAATTAATTAATTTTTTTCCCAAAAGTTGGCCAATTTCCTTAAGACCACTTACCTCTTCCAAAATCTTCTAATCCTTCTTTAATTTCGATTAAAGGCTAATCTCATCATTTCCTACCCCTAATCCCAACTCAAAATATTTAATCAAGATTAAATATTAATCCTCATGTTTATTAAAAATATTTTAATAAATATCTCTTCAACCCAAACCCTTGAAATAAATAAAACTTTATTTATTTCATAAAATCTTATCCTAGGAAGTTCTAGACTCTTCTAGAAAGTCTTCATCCTCATCCAAAGCCTAGACTCTTCTAGAAGATGTCTTTAACCCTAATCCTAATCCCCTCCTAACCTTGTCACATTCCCTAAACATGGGTTAAGACTTGCTAACTCAAGGAAAAGTTAACAAATATCTCCTCCTTCACCCACCCTCATTAATTGCAATCCACTTGCCATCCACTTGTCTAGTCCTAAGCCATCTCTAACCCTTCCTCTAATCATTTTTACAACCCTAAGCAAGCTTAAAACCTCCCTAAACCCTCAAATTCGAATTTCATGGTATCTCTCACAAATATCTTCAACCACCAAACTTTATAAAGCCCAAAAAGTCATAAATGTTCTTACAAAGCACTTATGAAGGGTCTTTATGAAGATTTTATCCCTTGAGCCTCCTTTGTTGACTCATCCTTCCCCTTTCCTCCATCCTCTCACCATGTGACATGTGTCACTCCTTGATTGGTTGTATGGAAGCACAATCCCTGTGCTCTCCTCTCATGCAATCTAAGCCCTCTATGAGCTTTTTCCCATCCTTGCATCTTAGCCCTCAATCCCTCAAGCCTCTTGCCTATAAATTGGATCCTTCCCCTTTGCAAAAGAACACAATCCATGAAGTAAAGTTATAATGCTATTTTGAGAACCAAATCCATACTAAAGCCATCTATCCACACTAAAAATCCACAATCATCCATTGAAGCCTTTGGAAGCATATTGAGCATACATCCTATCCATTTAGATAAAGCCACTCAACAAGAGAGTTTCTCATTGAGAGAGCCCATTAATGGCTCATATTTTCAATTGAGAGCTCATCTTAGTCTATCTTGAAGTTTATGAATTTTGTTTAGTTTGTAGAAGCTTTATTTAAATTTGGTTTCTATTAGCATACTAACATTACTCATATACATTAGGATTTTGATATCCTTTTATAAGGACCGATCTCTTTATAATTTATTCGTTCACTTTTGATTATAGAAATTTCTATTTTTCTCATCAAGAATGTCTCATCTGTGGATATGAAAATTCTAGCCTCCATAACTTTTTACTTCTCTTTCTTTGATAGGTGTTTGCATGCAGGTGATTCTTGATAGCTGTGGGGTTGATCTTTCATCACTTCAACTAATTAAATCATATTGATTTAATTATTAAGTCACTTACTATCTCTAGTTTACTTAAGCTAAACTTTAGGCATATAATAATAATTATTTTTATTAATTATTATCATGTAACCTAGGTTTTACCTATTAGGGTTTTGATATCCCTTCATAAGGATTGATCTCTTTGTAATTTATTCCTTCACTTTTGATTATAGAAATTTCTATTTTTTCTCATCAAGAATGTCTCATCTCTAGATCTAGGAATTCCAACCTCCATAGCTTTTTGCTTCTCTTTTTGTGATAGGTGTTTGCATGAAGGCGATTCTTAGAAGCTGTGGGGTTGATCTTTCATCAACTTCAAAAGAAACATGACATAAAAAATTAGTATGAAAACATAACCATAATTTTCCTTAAGATATAAATACTAGTGCATAAAGTGTAGATTTTGATTTGAAAAACCTTGAATTTTCTATATGGAAAACCCTATGTGCAAAGAAAGGTGTGAGAATGATGGTAGCGACATCGTTAGCATTAGCAATTTGTACCCCTAAAGTGGCCTGATGTGCCCCTCAAACCACTCAGGGCCCGTTTGGTTGCTGGAATGTGATTTAGGAATTGGAATCTAAAATCCTTGATTTGGGATTCTAGAACTTTAAATCCATATTGTGGTTTCTAGAATTTATTTAGGGACTATTTGGTTCAACTCCAAAAATATTTGATATTTAGAATTTGTTATTCCAAACGTATTTGGATCAAAATACAAATATATGGTTCAAAAAATAAATATAAAAGTTACAGTGAGAAAGGCAATTCATATCTCCAATTTGTTCAAGGACATGTTCATGGTGCTTCAAAATCCACACATGGTGAAAATATTGATGTTCATTACAAAATAAAAATTCAAGAAAAAGTTAAAAGAAAGACAAAAGAAATTAGATATGTTTGGTACTAGTTATTTTATTTAATCCAAACATATGAGAACGTGCAACAATAGCTTAAATTTTTCCCCAAATTCAAAAAAATGGTATTTGTACATTTTTTTGCAATAATCTTTCTATTTTCTTCAAGCAACACCTGCTAATTTTTACAAAATAGCATCCAAAGGGTATTGAAAGTAGATGCAAGGGATATCATTTCTTGAAACACCTTACTCTCTCCATTACGACTCAATTAAATTTCAAAAATATTTGCAAAAATAGGTGCTCCCAAATGGGCATCCAGATGTCAAACCCCAAAAAATTTCACTCTAGTTGAAATCCTCATTTTCAAAAAATGGGATTTAAAAAGGGAATTAAAATGGGAACTCCAAACAACAAGTATTTTAAGGGGAGACAAAATTCTTGTTTTGGGGGGTCAAATGGGGATATTGAATCCACATTTCCTCAAATTCTAATTCCTATTTTCCAGACCCAAATAGTGGATTAGGAATTTTTGAGGCTTTTGAATTCCAATTCCGACTCAAATTTGCGATTCTAATGGACCCTAACTAAATTAGTAAAGGGCATACCAAAAGACAAATTTATACAAATATAGAGTTAAAAAGTTTCTTGCCCTTGAAAAACATAAAATTATTTATACAAAAAAAATCAAAAAAAGAAAGAGCTACAAAATATAAACCTATTGATAAAACCTGAATTAGAAAGGCCAATGCTTTTCACACCTATCAACAGTACACTACAATCTAAATGTGTCCCAATTTCATAGTAGTAGATTTGCACCACTAAAAAGTTCTAAGTGATTTTTTCCCTACAAGATTCTACTAAACACAAAATGAAAAACAAATAATAAAAGACAAATAGAGTGCATGGAGTATCATTTTTCCACCATAGTGTACAAAAGTAAATCCTTGATCTATAGCTCACAAGCACAACTACCCTGCAAATTCCCAAAGTATGACATCCACAAATTATTAAAAAGTCCAACAAAAAAAAAAAAAAGATCCACAACTAAGAAAGAGAAACTTAGCTAGAAAATCATCTTTTTGAAACTTTCCAGAATGGTGTTTTCGATTTGTTACCACATTTCTTAGAATATATCCATGGCCAAGGGTGAGAAGAAAAATTTAATACATGCTGATAGGTAACTAGTTTCTTGACCTTGAAAAAAGTGGGAAGCCAATTATATAGATTAGACTTTCCTTGTTTTCCTCTTTTGTAGTATTTTGTCAAAAAAAAAATTTCTCTCTTGTTTGGACTTATGTCAAATACGAGCTCTGCAGCTCCTGAACACCATAATATTTCAAAAAAAACATTAGTAAAACTTGACCTAGAAACATCACAAAAATAATTTTGAATGGTTTTCCTCAAAGTTAATTGCCATTAGAGGATAAATACATGATGGTGCTTAAAGGCTACAACTATAAGATCTCATCTTTGCTTCTCAACATCAATAGACACTAACATAGCATCTCAAGTATCTAAAATATGTTATGATGTCATATTGGGGTTAAGATCTTTAATAAAAACTATTTTGACCATAGGTCCCTTGTAAAAATTAGGCACTTTGATTAAATGGAGCTATAACCCATAAGTATTGATTTTAATTTTCCTTATACTAGCTAGATTTAGAACTGTTGAGTTTCATAATTATATAGACAAATGCTGATGTTTAAGTATTTATAGATGAAATAAGATTAACTTATTTAGTGATTTTAAATTTAAGGATAAAATTGAACCACTCACAAAGAACATGACTCAAAAAGAGCAATAGAAATCAGATCTTACAAATAAAAAATCATCATTTTCTTGAAAGTAAAATTGAATATCATAGAAAAAATCAAATCATTGAGAAGGAAAGAAAATATTATTATAGAAATTCTCATTTTTTTTAAGAATAAAAATGAATATAAATTAAAACTTACTAAAACAAAATAAAACAAAAATGTCATTATCATTAAGATAACATAAAGAAAACATAAATAAAATCTCACTGATCCAAAACAACCATTCTCTTGAATATCAAAACTAAAAATCATAACATAAATCATTTATCATTATAGAAAGCATTTTAATACAAAAAAACCATAGGCTTAAACAACAAAATAGAATTTATAGTACTTACTAGAATAAATATCCCTTATATTCTAAATATTTTATGATTCTACCAAAAATTCCTTCCAATAGGTCTCTCTCCTCTCACACAACTTTTAGTTTGTACCAACACCACAAAAAATAATCATTTTTTTGTAAAAAAATAGAAATACCTTGAAACATCTTCTGAGAGGGGAGATTTAAAGATTGAATCACTAAAAACAACATCCATTTGAAAACAAATAGTGAGAAGTGAGAGGGTTATAGATCCACTTGTCCTCAGAGCTATCTACAATTGTATTAATAGATAGTTCGATTATAAATATGGCATTTCAAATAGAATTTGTAAAGTAAAATTGAATAATTCATATATTAAAAAGATAAAGTGTTTTCTCACCAAGTAATCATGTTGAGGATGAGAGTGACGATAAATAAAACAGACAACACAATTGAATCATTCCATAGCAGCATACATTTTGATGAGAAAGTGAAGCTCCAAATCCTCAGATTATTATGTTTGTGCATATATGGATTATTTAACTTAATTTTCATTTTATTATTTTGAATCATTGCCTCCAAATGAGAATTCCATATTTTTGATATAGTTCCATTTTTGTTTCATTTCTTATCTTTCTTGTTGAAGTTTGTGCATTCTTCGATAAGGGCTTTGTTAATCTCCCATTTCTATCAACAATATCAGTCTTTTGTTTTGTAATTTAATGAGATTTTCCACATATATTTTTCAGTTCTTAAAGGCTTATGTGAATTAATAGTTGTGAATTATGTAATCATTGAAGAAAACTAGGGTCTTTATAGTTTGAGACAACTTGATTGTAGATGATTGATCATTGATCCACTTTTAATGACTTGATGTTAGTGGTGTTCAATTTTGGTGTAAATTTGGTATATCACAGTTTTGATCATTCTTGTTCTTAAAATTAAGAAAGAGTAGCAATTTAGTCTTAAGAGTTTTTTCTAAAGTCTGATTTATATTGTGAGCCTTCAATGTAATTTGCATGAAAGCAATTTAGTCTTAAACTTAGGTGATTTTTTTGGGTCTAATTTACATCATGAGTCTTCAATGTAATTTACATGGAAAATGATAAATGAAAAGGTTTAATAACTATTGTAAAATAAACAATGAAAAAGTTACTAAGGTCATTGTTTGATGTGATGAACGTTCAATAGATATGATTTCAACAGATGGTAGTAGTAGTTTTATGTTTTCATTTTCTTGTAGTGACGAAGAAAATTACTTAAAATTTCTTTCTATATTATTACAACTTTTTCTTTCAAAATCTAAAAAATAGAAAATATTTTTTCACTTTAGCACTAAATTTATACCAAAAATTGTAACTTCTAATTTTTGTCACAAATTCTCCACCTATGACCCAATCAAATTTCTGCAGTAAAATAATCATGTAGACATGAAAAGAAAAATAATTACAATGTTGCAATATACATACAACAATAGAAAATAAATTTTTTAATGATTTCATATTATTGTTCTACACCAAAACCTCAATCTTACAAATAAAATAACATTGGGGCTGTATATAATAGAGTTTGGTCTCACCAATAAATAGTTCATGTCCATGAAAGAAGAACTAAAGCTACATCATCCACAACATCCATTATTCACTATAAACAATGAAAAAAACACTATTAATAGATATATAAAAAGAAACTAAATCTAAATTGACTTGTAAGAATACCACATGATAATGAATTTGACTAAGATTTACATAATCATTTGTATTTGGATGATTAGTATGTTATTAATAGTTTTCAATTTAAAAAGAAAAGGATGAAAAAAAATACTTTTAAGGAATCATAAATCATTATTTCTATTGGTGTTGTATAAATCCACAATATGATGCTATTCTTATTCACCCTAAATGGGAAAGCCTTATTGAAAGTCATGGGTGTTCTTCTTGTCAAAGAGTTATTTAGGTTATTGTCAAGTAAGGAGAGAATTTTTTTGGAATTTGTAATGTGTATGCCTCAAATAACTATAGAGAAAGAGTATGGTTATGGGAGTGGTGTTGTGTGCATTTTCCAAAAAAATTGTAAGTAGTTGTGGGGGACTTTAATATGGTGGAGCATAGAGCTAATAAATTTGGAGGCCTATCCCATTCTTAGAAAGGCAATGAAATGTATTTTTGGTATAAATTCAAAAGGAAATTCAATTTGGTGGATCCCTTGGAAAATGTGTATGGTAAGTTCCAAGACATTTGGTTCACTTGGTGCAATAATCAAATAGGTAGGCAAAGGGTGTATTGTAGATTGGATAGGGTTTATGGAGATGTTTCATCTATTTCCTTCTTACAAGAAGATAGCCATGTCCTTGTCCAAGTTGTCCCAGCTTCTCTCTCTGACCATACACCTCTCCATACTTCCTGTGGGATAGAAGGTAATGGAAATATTCTAGTCCCTAAGAGGAATCATAATTATTTCAAGTTTAACTGTGTGCTCCTTGATGATCTTGATAATGTTGAGGCCATTGTTATGGTAACTGAGATTCTTAGAATGGGCAACCTTTTTCTTGATCCTATAGAGCTTTGGAACTTGAAGATGGATACCTAGAAAAATCTTCTTCAAGTAATTGGTAAAAAGATAGCCATGGACAAAAAAAAAGAGGAATCCTATTAGCAAAGTAAATTGATTTGAGTAGAAAAAGAACTACAAGATAAAAGGTATTATGAGGACTTGGAAATTCAACTGGCTAATATTAAACACTATTTGAGTTGTATACTATTGGTGAACAGATTTTTCCTTTCAGATTTGACTCTTAAAATTCCCAAATTTTTGGAACAATATTTGATTACAACAGTTGAAAAGCCACCTGTAGATGAATGGGCTTTTCTCTAAATTAATAGGTACAACTCCCTATAATGGATTTTCAGTTCCTAAAATCTAATTGGGGTGTGTTCTTAACCTAAGAATAGTAGAGGTATAACCAAGCTAGCCTTAAACAAGATCTAACTCAGGCGAATAAATTTTTTTAAACATCTAATTGGTTTTATGCATCCAACATCTTATGAATTCATAAAACTTTTCTGAGAACTGAACTGCAAGAATTTAAATCTAAACCATAACTAACAGATTGATAACACTAAGGATTTCTCTTTGAATGAACAACGACAATACTTATCATGCTCATTCGTTGCCTTACAAATAGAGGAAGTAAAACTCTATTTCTTCCTTCTTCCCAATTCAAACTAAAAGAAAAAAATGTAAACTTAACTAATCTTTTACTAGAACATAAAATAATTGATATCAAATACCCTCAATTGTCTTTACAACAAAAAGTACTTCACACCAAAAAAAATTCCAACCTTTTATTAATCATTCAACATCATACATATAGAGTTCAAGAGATGACCATTACAATAGGAATTTAATTGGTTCATCTTCTAAGAATGACAAATGGAAAGATGCCTATTTGTTGTATTACAAAATTTACAAAATTTTCAAAAATTACAAAAGAAAATGAGAAGGGGGCTTAATTTGAATCACTTGGACTCCTTCCCCTTTTCAATTTTTGCTCTATATGCCTTAGCAATAGCTATAATCAGAATTAGTTCCTCGTGATTAGGCACATGTACATTAGTGAATCTCAAGAGCCACTTTGAATATTCTCGAGCTAGCTCTTTCACAACATTTAACTGATTTGGCAATTCCTCTGTAGCCATATGTATGCATCCATCGAGTGTCTGTAACTCTGTCACTCTATTTTGAATACTTGAAGCCACTCCAAAAAAATTATCCATCTGCAGCCACATGTATGCATCCACCGAGTGTCTGCAACTCTATCACTCTATTTTGAATACTTGAAGCCACTCCAAAAAAATTATCCAAATATGTGGAGAAGTTATTTTTCATTACTTTCACTCCAATAAGAGCTTTTCCTTGACCACTAGTTTGTGAATCAGTGTGTAATCCTCTCATAAGCTCGAATACTCTGTCTTGGGTCTTCTTAACTTTATCCTCTATTTCTTTGAGTCCTTTCTCAGCTTCTTGAATCATCTCTAGCTTGAACTACATACTTTTAAGCCACTCAAACAGAGGTTCATTCACTTTCTTCAAAATATTTTCTTCAACTACTTCTTTTTCTTTCATCTGGATGATCATTTTCAGGAGAGAAATGCAATCATCACATTTTTCCTTTTCCCCAGCCAAAGTATTGCACGTAGATATAATATTATCCTTATCAGTTTCTAATTGAAGGATAACATTCCAATATGATCTATTAGAGAAACACCATCTGAATTAAGTTTCTCAATCCATTCCTTCCCAATTTGACCAAAGTGTCTATCTTTCTGGAGTTGAGAAATGAAAGCTTGCACTTCTGTGGTGGTAGGATTCTTAGTAACGGGCACACCAGTGATAGTTGCCATTGGAAGAACCAACTGCATGATACATCTATTCAATTCTTCTATCTCGGCCTTCATCTTGATTATTGACAATTTGAGGCCATCCAATTGTCCTTCTATCACCTCATTACTTGATCTCCATAAGCCCACTTTTGTATCATGTCTAGCTTCCCCAACATCAATTGAATGCAGAGTGAAATCATTAGGTGTCATGTCTTCAATCCTCTCTACTTATTTTGGCTTCACTATCTCCATGGTCAAGTGCCCTGTTTTTGGATCTTGCCCAAGTATTGATAGAGTTGTCTACTTCTTAGCTTTCACCATTGTAGTCCTAGAGAAAACTGCTTGAGACACAATGTTTTTTACAAGGACACTCTCATATTTTCTTTTCCTTTTCCATTCTAAGGTGTCTTCCAGCCATTCCGGCCAAAAATCTATACCTATTATCTTGGAAGCCAAACCAAGTGACTCTATGCTAAACATTTTGTTTTTAACTGGAGTCTGTAGAGAAGGGATTCCTTGGATCCTGAGAAAGGAGCCTAGATGAACTTGGGCCCATCTCCACCTCCTGGGTCTTCTTTGCCACTTCATTAGATTCAGTAGACTTGCTACTACTACTCTTTTCATCTCCTATTTCTACTATCTAAATGGGGGAACCACTTGACTTCAGAAGAGGAGCACTTGCAGATGGAACATGGCTATGATGAGGTGATGGAATCAGACTAATATGAGGAAAATGGATTTGAGTAGTGTGAGGAGATGGAGTTGGAGTGGTATGGGGAGATGATATTGGAGTAGTAGCACCATCCTTTAGCTCTTCCATCTTCTTTTCTTTAGTACTAGCTTGGGCTCCAATAATTGGCAGAGAGCCACCTTGACAAGTCAGAGTTATTGGGATGTTTCTATCTAGGGGTTGATCACCTCCTCCTGTAGGTAGAGTCAGTCCTTGAGAAGTTGTAGTTTTCACATTGGGTGTGGCACTTTGAGAAGAAGAAGGAGTAGCAACAACTAGAGAGGCTTGAGTAGTCTTTCTCTTACTCTGACTCCTTTTTTCTATCCACTTAACCCATTTTCTAAACCTCTTGATGATTCAAGCCATCATAACATCAAAATCCTCTTCTATATCCACATAAGGTTCAGAACTGATAGGAGTATTTCTTAATTTAGTCAAATATGTATTACTGTACATATTTTGTCCATCATCTTCCAGTACTTCCACATTCAAGTCAATGCCATATGTCTTCACTTGATCTATTGTAAATTTGGCAAAAGCATGATCTCGGCTCTCCAACTCATCTTTACAATCCACCCAATAATCTTCTATAGTAGTGACATGCTTGATTAAACTCCCAATTTGAAGCACATCTCTTGCATACCCATTTGGGTTGAACATAGGTCTCACAACTTCATACTCTTCTAACTTATACTTGTTCTCGAATGCTTGAGCATTCTTTTGGCATTAGATCGAGACTCACAACTATAAGATCCAACTTTCATGGGGAATTCATACCCCTTCTTGCTTAAACTGGCACTCATACCCCTTCTGTCAAAAGTTGCAAGATGTAAATATGAAAAGGATGAGAATTGAATAAATTAGCTACCAAACTGACTGATGGTCGCCATCACTTCTGGACTGAATCTCCTCTCTAGACATCCCTAGAGTTCCTTGCAAATCCTCATCACAAATGCATCATTAACTCTGACATATTTTGAATAACTATTTTGTAACTACAAGCATGGGGAAAATTCATAACTCTTCACATCATCAGGAAAATTCTCTATTTTGGGAAGACCCGGTCACAATTGTAGGGTAGCTAGCATATATTTTAGGAAAGAAGACATATAAAATGAATTGTAGAACTTTTTTGCACTAAGGCCTCTAGACAGATGCTCACTTACCTTATATGCCTAGTCAACATAATGTGTATCTGAGAAAATGATTTGTACCAAAAAGAAATAATGTTCTACAAAATTAAGTGCTTCTACCTTACCTTTCAATTGATGCAAAATGACCAAAATATCCATGATCTCGAGCTTGAGATCAGTGCCAAAAAGTGTCTTAGGAACCTTACTTTTAGCTCCCCATGGCTTTTGAAACCAAGACCTCATGATCTCCTTTGACCATACCATCTTCTTCAAAGAAAACTCTAACATAAATCCTCCTATTGTTAATTTAGAAAACTCTTCTCGCTCTGGGATCTGGAGACAATTTACTACAGCTTGCCTATCAATTGAGATCAACACCATTTGATCAAGTAGCAAAATTTGTTTACTATCTAGATTGTAATGATTGATGCATTCAACAATCAACTTAGGAGCTTGAACTTCTACTAGAAACCTGACTGCTTCCACTAGCCTACTTCCTCAAACTTTCTCCATTATGGGATGAATTGGCTCCGTCCTCAACCTCCTTTGGAAATCTTGCATGTTGAAGAAACAAGGTGAAGTGTCTTTGATATTCTGCCATGTCAACTTAATTCCATTCAATCCATCAAAACTAGCAAACCTTATTGCCATCTTATTTGAGATAGAGATGAATTGAGATTTGAAAATTGTGAATAGTGCAGAAAGTAGACTTTGTAACTGTGAAAGCTTTTTAAAACATTATTCAGTTCAACATCATAATAGTTCAATAAAGAAAGCTATAGTTTGAAAATCTATTATGTTCATCTCTATATAGGAATTCTTAATCCACTTGTTGATTTTCAAGATCCATGCGACACGAGTGAATTTAAAGATAAATCCATTAGATTAGTAAATGAGGGGGGTTCTAACATATTTTTCTTTGTCCTTTCACTATTTCTGTTGGCCCAACGATAACTTTCTTTTATTACAAACTTACTTTCCCATTTTTACCAAGTTGCAAAAAATTAAGAACAGAGTACTCTTTAGAAGAATGTCCACTTAGCCAGATTTTGCTTAAGATACCTTCCCAAATGTAACTAATTTGCTTTCATATCCTTTTTAAAACATCCAATAATCGATTTGTGAACTAACCATGCTTACAGGAGTGATTTTTCACTAGATGTGAAAAATTGCTTTCTAGGGTAGAAGACCCATAGAGGAGAAGGCAATTTTTGTTTCTCTGCCTTTGCTTTTATTTTTACTTCTCTCCAAGTCAATTACCTCTAAGCTTTCAAAAAATATAAAAGAGGCTATGAAAGTGCAAAAAGAGGGCCCACTTGCTTTGTCTTCTCACAAATCCCTTTGTCGAGAAATTAGCTTCTTAGTTCGAAACCTGC
This sequence comes from Cupressus sempervirens, assembly GCA_028749045.1. Lineage (NCBI taxonomy): Eukaryota > Viridiplantae > Streptophyta > Pinopsida > Cupressales > Cupressaceae > Cupressus > Cupressus sempervirens. The sequence continues at coordinate 349,353,788 of CM053789.1, forward strand.
TGGGAGAAGCTATTTCAGAATTTTTTGTCAAACACTATTCTAATCATCATGATGAACTCTAAGTGATTTCCATTGTAGAATACTACAATATTTGAATGATCTATCCATAAATCAATTCATGGTCTCCTTGTTTTAGCTAGCAAACTGCATTCATAAACCTCCGCAAAAAATTGCCTTCAAGGTTTGAAAACCTGTTGAGGAGAAGGCGAAAGTAAATTTTTTGTAAGCTTAATTTTCTTCATGTGCAAACCATAATGAGCTGCAAGTAAGTTCATCAAAGATAATACAATCCAAGGATCTCCATTGAGCAAGGTTCTAGACTACCCACAAGACTAATGCCAACAAGGACACCCACCTGATTATGTAATGTGAGAGAAAGGAAAAAATGAAAACCTGATGGAGATACTTATCACTTGAGGAGAAAGAACCAAACTTTAGCCTAACCAAACTAAAACAAGATACAAGTTCAATTTCCACTTTGCAAAATGGGCACAGGAGGAAAAGTGGGGCAACAACTAGCTCTGACTGGGGACTTGGGTAGAGTATACCCAAGCAAGGAACTCAAAATCTCTAGTTTCACAAAAGAAGATACAAGGTGGAAACACAAAAAAAAGAAAAAAAAAACAAGGAACAAGAAAATAGAAATGGAATGGAAAAGGTTAACTAACACACACACAAGACACTAATCCTAACTATAGTACAATATAGGGGTTACCTATTTTCAATTAGCAATTTGATAAAGCATGAGATCTTGACCATTATAAGTCAGGGGTAGTATTTTGCCATCCTCATATGCCAACTTGAAGGAGTTGTTTTCAAATGCCTAATGAATTCTGAATGGGCCTTTCCACAAAGTATCAAACTTCTTATGCATTCCTTTTGGAGCCTTTCTTTTATCCCAAAGTAACACCATGTCTCCTACCATAAAATTTTGCGGTCTTGTCTTCTTATCAAATAGATCTTTCACTCACATCTGGTGTTGTGTAATGTGGTCTACAATTTCTTTTCCTTCCTCTTCAAGTTTTCTTAGGTATAGGATCCTCTTCTCCAGACCATCTTTATAAATATCATCCTCAATTACTATTCTAAGATTGTTTGTGGCTAATTCCAGAGGTAGAGGCAAGTTGGTTTCAGTTCCATAAACTAGTTCAAAAGGGGATATACCAATTGCCCTCTTGGGTGCAACTTTTTCTACCAAGAGTGCCTCATGAATCTTTTTGTGATAGGTCTTTTGATTATCTGAGACTAGCTTCTTAACAATATTCATTAAGTTCTTGTTGCTAGACTTTGCTCGACCATTTTCTCAAGGGAAATGATCAGATGAATGACCCACGATGATCCCATACTCAAAATAGAAATCAATAATTTCAATTGAAGAAAAATAAGATGCATTATCCATCACTAGTTTAATAGGAACACCAAACCTGACCAATATGTTCTCCTTTATGAATTTACACACCACTTTAGAAGTAGTCTTCTTTGTAGCCTTGGCTTCTACCCATTTAGTGAAGTAGTTAGTTGCAGTTATTATATATTGGTGACCAGCATTGGATGTAGGACTAATTGGACCAATGAAGTCAAGGCCCCAATTTTGAAAAGGCCCTTTGATGATGGCATGTCTCAATGGTAGAGCAACTAATTGAGGGCGTCTGGAGAACATCTTTCACTTTTCACATTTTGCTACCTAGGCATACACATCTTTAAACATCCTAGGCCAGTAATAACATTGCCTTACTATTTTAAAGGCTGTGACTGAAGATGAGAAATGTCCCCCAGAAGCTTCATCATGAAATGTCTTCAACATGTTGTCTTGCTGTTGTTTATCTACACACCTAAGAAAAGTGCCATCAATAGCTTTTTTGAAAAGCTTACCATCCCAAATCACATACTTAGCTGCTTTTAGTTTAAGGTCTCTTATTTTCTTTGCATTTAGACCTTCTGAACATTCACCATATAATAAAAGTTAAGAGATATTTTCAAACCATGAATCATAGAGACCTACAACTAACACCAACTATTTCTCACCCTATTCTTCTGGCTCTCCAGTGATTTTGTTTTCTACAATTGCCTTGCATAGAGCATTCCCTCTTATCAGCTTGGTAGGTTTAATTTCTATATCATATTCTTGTATTTTTGCTACCCATCCTCCCTTGACATTACAACCTATATCTTGCTACATCAATACACTCTTAACTGCAATATCTAGGACAAATACTACTGAATGTGAATGTAGAATATAGAACCAAAATTTTTTAAGAGCTTTGACCACTGCGAAAGCATGCTTTTCAATTTGTGAATATTTCAGCTCATGAATCTTCGAAGGTATGTTCATAAAAGCTATGGGAGCCTGTATTCCTTCATCATTTTCCTGCATAAGGATAGCTGACAGTGTATGTTCAGAAGCATAACAATAAATGATAAAATCTCTTTTATAATTTGGATGAGACAGTACCGGGGCATTAGAATAGTAGTTTTTATATCTTGAAAGGCTCACTTTCCCACCTCATTCCACTTGAAATTTGAATTTCCTTTCATCATATCCACTATATGCTTAGTGGTTTCTGAGAAATTAGGCACAAACCTTCTAAGGAAATTCACCTACTCAAAGAAAGATTTAACCCCTATTTTGTTTGAAGGCAGGCTTAGTCTCTAAATGGCTTCTACTCTTTCAAGGTCAATTCTAATGCCTTCCTAGGACACTATATGACCAAGGAGTTTTCCTTTCATCACATAGAAAACTAACTTCTTTGGGTTGAGAGATATTCCATGCTCTCGACATCTCTGTAACACTTTCCTCAAATCTTCCATATGGTCTTTCCTTATTTTTGAAAATACTGTAAGATCATCTAAGTATATAACTATGATTTGATCCTTTATATCAGCAAAAGTTTTTCTTATACATCTCTGGGATGTAGCACCAACATTGATCAGTCTGAAGGGCATTTTGTGATATGCAAACATACCCCAAGGAGTAGTGAACGTTGTTTTATGTTGATCCTTCTCTTCTACTTCAACTTGGTTGTAACTTGAGAAACCATCAAGCATAGACATCATCTCAGATCCAACTACCATTTTTAATAAGTGGTCGATGTTTGGGAGAGAAAAATTATCTTTAAGAGATGCCTAGTTTAGATTGCAAAAGTTGACACAAATTCTTATTTGTTCATTTTTCTTCCTGACGGGTACTATGTTGGCTATCCAGGTGGAATGATGAATAGGATAGATGATTCTCACTTTCAACATTTTATCAACCTACTAGAAGATGGCATCTACAACTTTGGGATTATAATTTCTTTGGTTTTTCCAAAAAGGAACTACATTAGGTTTGACAGGAATCTGATGTTTCACTTCTCCTCCTTTATAGCTCTTCTGGTCTTCATAACTCCAGGCAAAAAAGTCTCTATATTCTTCAAATAATTTCTTCATGGCCTCTCTTTCTTCAAGAGAACAAAACTTTCTAATGTTAATCATTTTAGGGTTGTGAAAATCTCCAATGTTCACTCCTTCATATTCACCTATGGTAGGTCCTTTCTCTGCCCTTTTTTGCTTAATATAGGTAGGTATATGCACCAAGTTGTACGCCCTTTTTTTTCCTATTTTTGAATAGTGCATACGTGCTATAACACATACACATTATAGCATGTATGCACTATGGCTTGGGTAACCCAAGCCATAGTACATACATTCTATAGTGCATACACACTATAGCATGTATACGCTTTCAAAAAAGTGAATTTTTATAAATGGGATGCATACTCGTAGCCCATCTCTTTCATCTTAGTTTTTTTACCTTCTTCCAACAGTAGTGCATGCACGAGTTGGAAAAACAAATCTTTTCACCATCCCCCTTGCTGATATGCCTCCTCGTCGGCAAAATATAAGATCACAAGCATGCCCACACCCACATTCTATGTGATATAAACTTCATTTAGAATTGTTTGATATGTTTTTCATATTGTTTTGTAGGTTTTCTATATTGTTTTGTAGGGTTTTCACAATTTTTATTTAGATTTGTTTATTTATTTAGATTTCAATTGATTTTTTATCAGGAAATGTCAAAAAGCAATTGGCAAATCCACAACAACCTCAAAACCTTCAAGAACCTCAAAACCAAAACCCTCCCCAAGAAGAACAAAATTTTTTGCAACCTGAACCAATTGCAAGACCTCTGCCTAGCACACAAGAAAATATAATAAATGAAATAGAAAGGGGCAAAATTGAATTAGAAGGACTCATTGGTCGGTTGAAAGAATCTAGAAAAACCAATCCAATGAGGGTGAAATTTCCCCTTTCTAATTTTATATGATATTTCAAGCCTCTAATCAGATCTTTAAGATCAAACAACCAATCTTTCAAAGATCCACCAATTTCTCAATAAACCCCAAATCGGGTATGCCAGAAATAGTGCCAAAAACTTCACAGCTTCACATATTATTAGTAAATATGAAAGTGGAAATTTTTATAGAAATTTCAGCAGCATAACAGCCTACAAAATGATATTTTTAGATCTGTATAACATTTACACAACAACTCCCAAATGAAGGACAAAAACAATGCTCATTGGGCTCTCAAAAACAACATAGAATAGCCCGGAAACACCACAGAAACACTAATAATCTATCACAAAAGTATAATCGCAACCAAATACATATATTCAGCTCTATTTTAACATCTAAAGTCTGAAATATAGCAGCAAGCCAAACTGATATGAAATACTCAACCGGAAACACCAAACTCTTACAAAAAACACACCCGAAAAACCACAAATCTGCACTGTTCAACACAAAGGCAAACTCTGCATGAGCATGCACATGAAATGGCTTCAAAATCCCATCCTTAGCCTTCCTAGAAACCTGCAAACTCCCATTCTTAGGTCTCCTTCTCCACAGGTTTGGCAGCCTCTGAAGAATAACAAAGAAATGAGAAAAAATCAAGTTTTGGAATGAGCCCAAAATGCATCCAAACTCCTTAAAAGAGGGCATAACCCTAACTCATGTCCAAGAGGGGTTAATAAAACATATTTTAATAATAATTTTCATTTATTAGTCCATTAGCTTCCAAAGGTTATCCCCTTTTTCTGAAACTTCACTTTTTTGGGCCTGCCTGCCTTAGAAAAGATTATTATTTTTAATTATTTGAAAAGGGGACATGAAAGAGGGCTCAGTTAGCATCATACCTCGAATCCATTAAGACCCAGATAGCCTCAGTTAGTTTTCAATTAGATATTTGGTGGGTTAAGAGGGATGGACACAAAATATTTTATGCAAATAAATTGTCATATGAAGATGTAAAAAAAAAAAAAAAATACCACAAGGTAGAATATGTGAATTATTTAGAAAACCTAATGAGAAATATACTGTTAGAGAGAGTACTAAATAGTTCCCCATCCATTGGTGCATACACGATGCTATTAGAAATAATTTTTGGGATAGATGGTGGATGGTTTTTGATGCCCCTCTTTGCAACAATCATGAGGTCCCCATGTATTTTTTGAAGAAATTATATTGTGAGTTTGTTCTTGGGGAGATCCCCAATTATTTTGATATATTAGACTCCTAGGTTAGAGGTGGGGGGTCATCATTTGAGAGGTCGGGAGCACATCATGACATCAAGCCACAACGTGAGCATGTGACTGTGCCTTTAGTTGTGAAGGAACATGTAGAGGTCAGTGCACTAGGGACCATTAATTCTTTGACATAGACCCTCATCCATTACATGAGCCCATTAGTTGAGGGGGAGCCTTTTACATTTCAAGGTCACATGTGCACTTCATGTGGATCCTTATGCACATTTGACACTCATGCTGGAGATGGTGCAGATGATGCGCTTGTCACTGATTAGTTCCTAAAAGACACATTTGGCATTGACACATAGGTAAATTGAAATTTAATTTACTAATTTGATCACATTTCATATGTATAGTGAATGATTAATTAATTAACATCTATTGACATTGTTCAAAATTTAGGGTCAGAGTGCTAGCGGGCCTAGCAGTAATCCTTTGGCCGCATTTTTTGTCCCATCCACAAGTCCAAAGGTATGTGTCAATTTTAATCATTTAAATTAATACATATATTTATTAAGTAATCATATCAAGGATTGATGAAAAAAATAATGCATGTGCATCAATTCTCTATAGGACCATCAACCTTTACTACAAACTTGGAGCATAGACATCAGACGAGCTTCATAAAAGTATAGTTGTTTCATGTTAATTTAATTCATTTGATTATATTTGTTTCATGTTTCATGTTACATGTAACGTGTATTGTATGACATACAACTCATGATGTCAGACACTCCTCATCTCTGATAGTCTGTCGATCGTGGAGTAGCCACAACTATGGCTAGCTCACAACCATTGACTAAGGTATGAAAGATTTTTCTTGGTTTTAGTTGTTTATAATAGTTAGTATTAAAATTTCTAATTTTATTTATAAGTGATTATATTGATTGAATTGCTATAGGGTCTCATCATGCCTAATCGTCCATGAGCCTTCAAGATGGACTTACAGAGAAACTATTTGATGGTGGTAAGAAAATAATTAATTTTGTGTGTACATATATTTGAATTCAACATATAATAAATATTGATTCATATCTACTTTGTTTGTATCAAATTAAGTTAGAGAAGATCCTCAATAAGAGGATGAGCAAGTATGTTAGGAGGACCCCATCATCTCCACTATCTCCCTCCACATGACGACAGAAGACCTCAAGAGATTTTTTTCCTTCCCCTCATGGGAAGGAAAAGATATAGTTGATAGACATGTATATATATAGGCATTAGTGGACATATTCTATACAAATTTGATGTATACATGACATTTTATATTTGATGTATGACATTATTTGACTTATGACATTATTGGTTAATATATGATATGTTTGTTCATATATGACATTATTGGTTATCATAATATATTATATGTTTATTCATGTATGACATTAAATTAGATATGTGCATGTACGACATTAAATTAGATATGTTCATGTATGACATTAAATTCAATACCTAATCTATTCAAAACTTTGATAGAATATTGATTAACAATAAACCTTATCACTATTTAAGCATAAGTTAATCATTTCCAATATCTCATCGTCATATGATTTATGATCTTGTTCATGTTTAAAGTTTTCCTTCTCTGCCATTTTTTTATTAAGTTTAATTCAATACCTAATTAGTTTGAATTTTTGATACAATATTGATTGACAATAAACTTTATCAGTCAAGATCGATCTCACAAAGTTTAAGAGGCATTGCTTGATAGCTTGACTTGTTTATGAGGAAAGGATCAAATGCCCTGGAAAGAAATCCATTACTGTAATATACCTAACACTTCCCTTAACAAAAATAATATCTGCTACTAGTTTATTCCAAATCGAAGCAATCAAATTCAAAATACACTAAGCATTAGATAAAAGAACTGATAATATAATATAATCCCCAATAAGCATAGTAACAATGCAAGATCTATAATGGCATTACCTACAAATCAACATTGCACCAATCCTACCCTTTATAGCATTAACCCAATGCACAAATTGATATTATAACTATGATCCTACCCTCTATTTCACCCATATATTTTACGTCTTAAGTTTTTTTTCAGGATTAGTGGTATGGAAAATACCTTGGGAGGGATCACTAGATCACAAGAGTTGTGTTATCTTGTGTTATCCAAGGTCAAATTCTTCAACTACACCAACTTTGTATTCATACAAACAATAATCAACCATGCATGTGTCCTAGATTAATGTGTAGATTAGATTCATTTTAGTACAATGCAATGCTTATAAATGATCCTTTCTATGTAAATTTTTTGTAAATTTAATTATTCAGGTTAATCTTAAATATTATCAAATTAATATATTGTATTGCCAACATATAACAAATTATTGTAAAAACATGCATTGAGTCAAATCTGAAATTGTTATGAGAGAAGAGTGTTAATCAACAATTTAAAAGAATTGGGCTATGTAAGATTTCCCTTGCATGTCATAGAAAGGACTCAAGATGGGGAATGATGTAGAGTATGCACAAGGAAGCACCAAAAAAATCAACCTACTACCCAAATTCTCCTAACTCCACAAGGACTAAACAAGGGTTATGACTCACTTCCAAATGAATACAACACGAATAATACAACTTTCTAACAAGTTACAAACTCCACTTACCCAAGGGAGACAAGAATTTGACTTCCCCTTATTGGATCAGTAATGACCTTCTTCCCACAAGGTAACAAAGTGGGTTTTGATGTTCCAAGACCTCCCAATAGAAAAAGTGGAAAATTAGTGGGTCTATTCATGGGCCTCCTGCCAGTTGGTCACCTAAATGAGAACCTTGAGATTTATTAGGAACTCCATGAAAGAAATCAGTAGCTTGAGAAGCTCTCCATTTGTTAGCTAAATTAAAACCTTGGATTGTAGATGGTTGGCCTTCATTGTACAAACCAATTTTATAGATATATAATCAAATAAATAGTGTATTCATCTAAGCATAGAAATATTGTTATAGAAGAAGAAGATCAAGTTTTACAATTGCTAATAATCATTAATGTATGCACATACACTTAAACCTAAAAAGGATGACCTAAAGAAGACAAATTAAGTATGAAGTTAATACAAAATCAATAAGAGAGTTATAGCATGATATCTTCAATATTTTTTGAATTAGAGAAAATTAATTATTAATATGATGATCTCTATGAATCTATATCACCATCTAGATGTCTCTCTGTGTCTCCCTAACTCTCTCTACTTTTTCTCACATTCATCCTCTTCTTATATCTCTATTCATTTATCACTATCTTTTTATTTTCTTTAATCTTCATGTCTACCTACACCTTATTTTGTTTCCCTCTATCTCTATGCATCTTTCCTTCTCTCACTCTCTCCTTCTCCCTTTATAATTATATTTCCCTACTTCTCTATCTCTATCTCTCTATAAAAAAGAATTTCATATCTCCTATCCTTGTAACTCAGTCTCTCTTATTCCCCCCCTCTTTATATTCCTTTTTTTTCCATATCTATGTAGCCATCTATCCTCTTTATCTCCCTCTCCCGAATGCAAAGATGTTGATCAAGAAGTGAGTTTTAAGCACTTTCTTCTTCCTAATCTAGTAAACTAAACTTGTGGCCTTCCTAATATCTTACTCCTTTAGGATATAATTTTTGTGGCCTATCCAAAGTGATAGGGTCATTTGTGAACTCCTCCAAGGTGAGTACTTCTCCAATCAAGATCTTGCACCTTTTTTTTTAAGGGATAGTAGTCCTATTCCAAGCCAATAATTGTAACTCTTCACCAATGGCTTCACCAATCCCATGTTTCTATTGGGACACCTTCCTTATGTTGAACTGATTGAGAATCAACTCTTGGTTTAACCCTCCAATTGTCGTATAGTACAAAATGTTGACTATCATAGAATTCCTTATAGGTCTCCTACTCTGGTTTTTTGGATTTAAATTCCTCTTAGGCTGAAATCTCACTATTCTATGGGTAGATTTAGACACCCTTTTGGAATTTATTTATGACTCCAAAGCCTAGATTCCCAAGTCCATTCCTGTAGCACCTAACCCATGTAAAGTAAATAGACCTAATAAGGTCACACTAGGTTTGGTTTGCAAAGTAATTACTAGATAATCAGTGCATTAATTGGTGCATGGCCTCAGACCTCCTCTACTAACCAAAAATAACTCAAATCCAGCACTAAACTACACCCATCAGTTCAATTCAACATTTTAAAATCTTTTTGGTCTCAATCCTACCTGAATACACTAAGCTATTCAACTTAGGGACCAATACAAACATGGTTTTTCCATTGAGACACTTCCTGAACTCTGGGAATCTATAATTATACCCCCCTTACTTGAATTTTCTAGAATCTTAGAGAATTCCATTGGTTCAAATACAAGTTAGGGCTTCATTTGTGGAATGAGCTCTTAACAAGCCTTTTCCTAGATTGTTTTTAGAAAACTTTCCTTAAACACTTTAAATTAAAACTAAACTATCTCAAAAAAATTTAAAATATCACAATAACACAAAGAATCTTCAAAAAATCAACTTAGTTTGTAAGAATCACCACAGATACGATTGCACAACTAAAATCATACTCCCTAAGACCAAATAATTTAAGTCCCTTTAGTTAGGAATTCTTCTAAATTGAAAGTAGTCTTCTTAATGTTTTTAAGTGTCAACCAAGTAGCATCCTCCAATAAATGGTGTTTCCATTTTACTAGGTATTCATAGTAAGTAGACCTCTTGGTTTGTTTGACTATCCTCTTGTTTAGAATGCATTCAATTTCTTGTACTAATGGTTGAGGGAGGTCTTGTAGCTCCTTGTCTTATGGTAGATCTTCATTACCTAAAATGGAAATACTAGCAATAGGACCTTTATATGCATATAGGTCAGCTATATTGTATAATAAGTTGAAATTAGATAACCATTAAACACTTTGTAAAGTACTGCCTACACATCATTATAGCAATGTCAACAAAGTTCAGATTAATATTTAGAATCTAGGAACACATCAAGAAAGATATACAAAAGGTGAGAGAGATTTGGCATGTTTACCTGGCCAAATTGACTTAGCCATGTTTACCTGGCCACTTGAAGCTAATGTAGTAGATAATTCACTCCCACAATGAAAGGTGAGAGAGATTTGGTAGTTGGCAACTTTGTACTGGCCAACACTGCAAGTTTCAGCATCACTCAAGATGGCATTGTAAAATGAAAATGAAGTGTGATATCCAAAAAGTGAGTGAGGTTATTGCAGGTCTCCACAACACAGTCATGGAGGAACTAGAATCACATCCATACTTCACACGAGCTCTGAGATATGCCCTATCAAAGATCGCGCCCTATGGCATTTAGTTACCCTTAGGGACGTTCCAGTTCGGCATGCTTGAGAATGTTCGAGTGCTGAAGGGAATAGGATGAGGTTGGGGATAGGGTTTACCTAGCCACTTGGAGCTAATAGAGTAGATAGTTCAATCCCATGACAAAAGGTGAGAGAGATTTGGTAGTTGGCAACTTTGTACTAGCCAACACTGCAAGTTTCAACATCACTTGAGATGGCATCATAAAATGAAAATGGAGTGTAATCTCCAAAAAGAGAGAAAGGTTATTGTAAGTCTCCATAATATGGTCTTGTAGGAACTAGAATCACATCCATACCTCGCATGAGCTCTGAGATATGCCATGTCAAAGATGGTATTCCTATGGTATTTAGTGATCCTTAGGGACATTTTGGTTCAGCATGCCTGAGAATGTTCAAGAGCTGAAGGGGATAGGATGAGGTTGGGGATAGGGTTTACTTAGCCACCTAGAGCTAATAGAGTAGAAAATTTGATCGCACAATGAAAGGTGAGATGGATTTGGCAGTTGGCAACTTTGTATTGGCCAACACTACAAGTTTCAACATCACCCGAGATGGCATCATAAAATGAAAATGGAGTGCGATCTCCAAAAATAAAGTGAGGTTATTGTAAGTCTCCATAACATAGTCTTGTAGGAACTAGAATCACATCCATACCTCACACGAGCTCTGAGATATGCCTTATCAAATATCGCAACCCTATGGTATTTAGTGACCCTTAGAGACGTTCTAGTTCAGCATGCCTGAGAACATTCAAGCCCTAAAGGGAATAGTACAAGGTTGGGATAGGATTTACCTAATCACTTGGAGCTAATAGAGTAGATAGTTCCATCCCACGATGAAAGGTGAGAGAGATTTAGCAGTTGAAAACTTTGTACTGGCCAACACTACAAGTTTCAGCATCACTCGAGATGGCATTTTAAAATGAAAATAGAGTGTGATCCCAAAAAATGGGAGAGGTTATTGTAATTCTCTGCAACATGGTCTTCTAGGAGTTGGAATTGCATCCATACCTTGCACAAGCTCTAAGATATGCCCCATCAAAGATCGCAGCCCTATGGCATTTAGTGACCCTTAGGGACATTCTCGTTTGGCATACCCAAGAACATTGGAGTACTAAAGGGGATAGGACAAGGTTAGGGATAGGGTTTAACCGACCACCTAGAGCTAACGGAGCAGATAGTTCAATCCCACGATGAAAAGTGAGAGAGATTTGGCAGTTGGAAACTTTGTATTGGCCAACACTACAAGTTTCAGCATCACCCTAGATGGAATCATAAAATAAAAATAGAGTGTGATCTCCAAAAAGTGAGAGAGTTTATTGTAAGTCTTCACAACACAGTCCTATAGGAACTAGAATCACATCCATACCTTGCATGAGCTCTGAGATATGCCCCATCAAAGATCACAACCCTATGGCATTTAGTGACCCTTAGGGACATTTTGATTTGATGTGCTTGAGAACATTTGAGCATTGAAGGAGACAGGACAAGGTTGGAGATATGGTTTACTTGGCCACTTAGAGCTAACGAAATAGATAGTTTGATCCCACGACGAAAGGTGAGAGAGATTTGGCAGTTGGCAACTTTGTACTAGCCAACACTGCAAGTTTTAGCATCACCTGAGATGGCATCATAAAATAAAAATGGAGTTTGATCTCTAAAAAGTGAGAGAGGTTATTTTAAGCCTCTACAACACAATCTTGTAGGAACTAGGATTGCATCCATATGTCATACGAGCTCCAAGATATGCCCCATCAAAGATCACAGCCCTATGGCATTTAGTGACCCTTAGGGACATTCCAGTTTGGCATGCCTGAGAACATTTGAGAACTAAAGGGGATAGGATGAGGTTGGGGATAGGGTTTGCTCAGCCACTTGGAGTTAACAAAGTAGAGAGTTTGATCCCACAATGAAAGGTGAGAGAGATTTGGTAGTTGGCAACTTTGTACTGGCCAACACTACAAGTTTTAGCATCACCCGAGATGGCATCATAAAGTGAAAATGAAGTGTGATCTACAAAAAGTGAGAGAGGTTATTGTAAGTCTCCACAACATGGTCCTGTAGGAACTAGAATTGCATCTATACCTCGTACAAGCTTTGAGATATGCCTCATCAAAGATTGCAGCCCTATGGCACTTAGTGACCCTTAGGGACATTTCAGTTTGGTGTGCCTGAGAACATTCAAGCACTAAAGGGGATAGGATGAGGTTGGGATAGGGTTTACCTAGCCACTCAGAGCTAATGGAGTAGATAGTTCAATCCCATGACCCTTTTTCCACTCAGTTGAAAATTTGAGCAACTTTTACAACTTTCAACAATGCAACTTTGCACAAAAAGTGCTATCTTTAAATTTTTCACTTGATTCCAATTATATGACTTAGAAAAGGTTTAGAAATAGTAAAATAACTTATTTCTAAATGCTCATCTCTTTACCAATTCCCAAACTCCTGCAAAGTTGTTAGCATTTTTGCAATTTTGCTTTGACAACTTTTGCAATCTTTTGCAATTTTTGACATCTTAACTCCTAGATGCCTAAAAATTAACCTAATGAACCTAAGGAAATTTATAAACTTCTAAGAAACATAAAATTCTTTTATAGATCATAGATCAGATCATCATAAATCCCCTCAAAATAGTTAATTTTTTGGGACTATTACTACACTGTTAGTGTAAATAACAAGACAATGAGACTTTTAATGCTTCAAGATCACTTTAAACAACCATGAAATGACTATATGAAAGTCTTAATTCATACCTACAAGAGTTTAATTCTATATTCAATGAAGATACAATGAAATCATTCAAATAAATAGTGCAAATGACAAGAAAAAATTTATTCACTCAAATCTAGAATTAATGTATAGTACCATCTTATTATTCTTCTTGTTCAGATCCTAGGCCTCTCCAGGTTTTATAAATTCCTATTCTAACCTCCTCTATTCAGTTGTGGGCCTTTAAAACTAGTGTAGGGAACCTAAGGCTCTTAGGAATGAATTTAAGGTTGATTAATAGATTAGAATAATTAGGAATGAGAATCGGTCCTTATTTGTAATAAAGACTCACTTGTAACGTACATTGGCACTTTGGCATGGTTATAAGCCAAGTGACCATTTGTAACCAAAGATTCATAATTTAAGTAGTTTTAAGTATTTGGATGATTTTAGGGTTTTTTAGATGTGTTTGAGTCATTAAGACACCATGGGGATAAAGGTTTGTCAAAATTGCAAAAAAGTGCAAAAAATTGCAAAATTCAAAAAGTTGCTAAAGAGCAATTTTTGTAAATAATAGTTGTCAAACTGAAATAAGGTTGTATGATGTTCCAAACATCCAAATGGAAGTTATAACTATTGTAAGGCATGTATTTAATATCCCCACATGTGGGAAAGGTCATTGTACGGATGGTGGACAACATTGGTGGATAAAAAACTCAAATTTTTTACCTTTTTTACTATTTTTTCAATTTTGTATGGCTTATATAGATTGATGGTGGTACAAGTATTATATTGTTGGATAGAGGGTTAAGTCAAGATTAAATTTCAATTGGTTTTAGGTCTTTATCTTATATACAACAAAATTTATATCAATTTTAGTGCAGGTAGGTTAGATTTACTCCAAATTTGAGGGTTTCATTAAGATGGAATCCTAACTTGAAAACCCACCATGGGATTTCAATGCCGCTTTGTGAAATGAAAGTTAGGAGAGGATTCTTTGAGATGGAATATATTTAGAGATGTAGGAGCATGGTATCTATTTTTACCAACAAGCCCTAGACTGAACATAATCTTATGTCTAGTTTAGATTTGAAGGAAAAAGAAGGATCAAGCTCCCAAATTGATTATTCTGACCCAAGTGAAGGGTTTTTAAGGAAAATTTTTATGTATAGAAGAGATTAAAGGGGTTGAACCAAGTCTATGAACCCATTTGTTTATGTTTTCCTTGTAACCCATCTTAAACTGGCCATTTAGGACTGTGACACAAAGTGGGCATAACTTGATGCTAGAGTTGAGTTGGTGGTTGATATTTTAGAATCTCTTAGGGGATATTGAAGAGTGTTTAAAAGTGAAAAAATAGTGGGGGTTTATTTGTATGGTTTGGGAGTTTGACCATTAAACCTAGAAATTGTCCTTGTAGGAAGTGTCGATAATAGTTTTGAAATTTGATTGTTGATTGTTGAGAAACCTCAATTTTGGGATTTTTATTTTTGGTTTGAGTCTATAATAACCATTTCAATCTGAAAAGTTGAGTGTTGAAACCATTTAAGAAGTATTTTCCTATTGGTGACAAGTTTCAAGAGAAGCTTAGGCTGGAAGACTTTTTTTCTATGAGATGGCTACTCTTGGTAATAAGCTACCAAATATTGAAAATACACTTAAATCCAATATTTATAAGGATAAGGAAGAAATTTTGAAAGATAGTAGCTATGATAAGTGTAAGAATTTTCTCAAGACAAAAAATGAAAATGACAAGATCTAGTAGCTCAATTGATAACACAAATTTTCCAATTGTTGGCCAACACTGGTGCAAGGTGACAAGCAGGAGGCAAGATGAGCAATTCGGACATTGATGGATTCTTAGGTGGAATGGAAGACAAATGGTCTTGTAATGCCCCACCAAAGGGATCCAAAAGAATTAACCTAAAGTCTCACTAATTTTGGTAGAATTTTTTAAAAAAATCATAAAATCTAAACCATCCACATTAAACACATAATAGTGGAAGCAATAATATCCATTCAGCTAAAAGCATACATAAACATACATGATAGGTTACATTCCTTAAGGATCCCATGACATTGAATTACATTTAAATTAACTAATACTAAGTCCACCCAAATCCATATCCACATGAAAGAATAAAGAAAAGTCTAATGTCCTCATAATAATATACATTTGTTTTGAATGCCTCTTGGCAAATTAATTTGGAATGCTCAAGCATCCACTATACATGTCACAAGGTATGAAAGGCTTAAAAGATAATACATATATGAAAATAGAATACATCCTCCTCCTCTAATCCATGATACAAGAGTAATAAAGTAAATAAATCCATCTACTATATATGGTATATCATAAAAGAAATAACATCCATCATAAAAGATACAACATTCATCATAGAAGATACAACATCCATCATAGAAGATATAACAACCATCATAAGAGATATAACATCCATCACAAATATAAGAATCCATCATAATGGCCCATGGATACAATGAAGATAAGTGCCACAGTGTCCTTGGATGGATCTGAAATGGTAAGAGTGAGAAAACACTACCACTCGACCGTGTGAGACCTAAATGGCCCACTCCCACCGCGCTGAGGAGATAGTCTCAAGTCCCAAACATGATATCAAATCACATAATCACAAGTACTCTCTAAGTCTAGGAATCCTAGAAGTATACTAAGTCAATGGGTTCTAACATAAATCGACATCTATACCTAGAGGCACCACAAAGACATGTAGGAAATCTGCTATGCAAGCGGGAAAGTGTCATCACAAAGTCACATAGAAGTTACCCTAGCAGTTAGCTTAGGACTCCAAGGTCCCTAGTGATCCTTGTGGCCATGCTTTCTCCCCACCCTAGTCTATACAAACACTCGAGGCATGGGTGAGAACATATAATTATCTTTTTAGGTTTATTAAGTCAGTAATTAGGTGAGATATTTTCACTTGTTAACCAACTTACAATGAGTTATCCTCTAGTAGCCTCTTAGGGCCCTGATGCCCATTGTAAGCCACTTCTCAAAACTACACATAGATAACCTACCCTAAGCTCATGGAATCATAAATCATAAAATCACCTTAGTCCTATACAAGAAATTGGAAAGTCTCAAAAGATAATCCACAATAATCACATCAATTCTCCATGAGCAACTGAAAAGCATCAAATGATGATCACAATAGTTCTATATCAGCAACTGAAGGCATCAATGATAAACCACAATATCCATCAATTCTCAACAAGAAAGCAAAAAAATCTCAAAATAAATCACAATACAGTTCGGTTCTAAACAAGCAACTGGAAAGTATCCCAAAATAACACTGATCGAAGACTCCCAAAATGGTTGAATCAAACATGTCACAACATGACATAATCAAGATCAAAATACACACTTTAGTCCCATCATGGTGATTGGAAAATGATCCAAGTATAACTTATCGATGACTCAAAAATGGTTAAGTCAAGTGTCTCACACACATACATCTCAGTTCCTCACAAGGAAACTAGAAAGCAATAAAAATTAGTAAATCACACACAACATAGAGTATGCCATTGCATTACCATGGTTGGGATTAAAAGATCAAGATCAAATAACTTAGATACTTGTCCTATTTTTTCTTGGACAAATGGTTTAAGGGTCTAGGATTTGGACTTGAGAACATATCTCCCTTCACTTACCATTGAGATAATGCGACAGGGTATGCTCATCTTTGCAATTTAGGAAAGTTGATACCTGGTACCTGCAACCCACATAAAATCCATGCATGTACATACACAATATATACTAAGCTAACAAGAAATGGTAGGAAGTGGTGCATCATGTAGATGTTGACTAGTAGGTGACTATGACTCCCTTCCTTAACCACATCAGAAATGTCATACATAAAGAAAACAAACATGCACACCATTCACATGTAGTATTGGGTAAGTATTCATAAAACAATGCATATAATAATCCATCTAGCTAAAAATCATCAATAAATAAGAATAATGTAATAATCATCATGCATACATGAAATGTAGAGTCCAAGAAATGTCATCATATAACAACTGAATTTGAAACACAACATCTGATAATCTCACAACAATGCTACTAAACATCAACATGAAATTGGCCTAAAGAGTTTGGCAGTGATAGCAATAATGTAACTAAGAAAATGTACACTAGGGGCAAGCACTACAGACCTTCTAAGGTCATCAAAATTTGTAATGAGTTTAATCATGGACATGTGATCTTGTTTTGATCATAAGATTGATCATATTGTAATGAAAGCTTTAATGTAAGCCTTAATGGCATTATTGAGCCTACAAGGTACCTACGGGTCACTAGGAATGGATTTCAATTGATCCTAGGTTAGGGGTGGATAGAAAAGACCTATAAAGGTCTTGAATAATGTAATAAGGCTATCAAAGCCTCTAAAAGATGCAAAAGGCACTAAAAGTGCAATATTTTGTAAAATTGCCAACATTGGCAATATCAGCCAAAATGGGCTTAATGGAGTCATGTAAAGGGTTCAAAGGGTAGTTATGAGTTTTGTTTTATTTTTTGTGTTTAATAAGGTCTCAAATGACCATACTAATGTAATGGGATAGTCATGTAGCAAGGAAGATAAAAAGTTGTCAATTCACAACTAAAAACTTGTCATGGATATTGTGATCATTCATGAACTTGAACAACTAATAACATATTAGAAATAGTGTTGTGAAAAATGAATACAAAATAGAGGAAAATTGATGCAAAGGAAAGGATGATGAACCCTTAAACAACCCAAAATGAGAAAATTTGTAACAATGTGCCAAGTGACCCTTCTAGGTTCTGATGGTCAAATCCTACAAATGGTCTACTCTAGAAGGTTTTAAGGCTTCAATGAGTTTGTTTTGACATATCTAGCATGTTCCAATAAATTCCCTTGATTTTCAATAACTTTCAAGCCAAAATGCACAACATGCCAAAATGTTGTCAATGCAAATTTACAACTCTGCGATAGCAGCAAGACAAACAGGTAGATAGCTTTGGTTTTTTTCAAAAGACTCCTTGAAAAAATAGATGTTTTAGATACCCTTTATCCTTGCACAGAACATATGTAAAACTGAGATACACTTCCTTTGGAAAATATCACTAACCCTTCACAATGCCCCTATTTTCAATAATGTAAGAATGATGCATTTGCAAAGAAATTGATAGGAGGACTTAAGATCTAGTTTCCAAATTTTGCATAGGCTCTTAAAATGCCTCTAATTAGAAGATTCCAAACTCAATTTAAACCTAAGGGTTCCTTAACCCCAAAAGCCCTAATTTTCCCTCTCAAAACCCTTGTACCTAGGGTTTAACTATGAAAACTACCCCACCCATTACATTGCATTTATCACCTATTACATTGTATTTTGGTCCTTACACCTTTATCAGGACCTTTACATAAATTTTTGTATTCATCATTACATAAGGCCATTATAAGCTTCAAGACATTCCACTTGACTTCTTTTGATTGTATTTTATCCTCCTTAGTCCTTGGAGTTTGTCTTTGTTCAGTTGCCCTCCTAGATGCCCCTACATCAGAAATGGCCATCAAATATGCATGATTTAAATAGCTACATTAAATAGCCCTTTACTTCATAAATCAAGTCAACTCAATCATTATATTGTACAGACAACCTCATCATATGTCTCTTGAACAAACCTATCATGTACAACATGCGGGAAAAATCCACAAAATTAAATCTTAAAATGTTACAAAGCTATCATCAGATCAAGACCTATTTTCCTTCTTACTTTTTGATGATTGTGATCATCTAGAATTCTAGGCATAAGATGATTAATGCACAATGGTACTTGAACAAAAAGCACTAATAAATATTGAGGATGTGAATTGATAATACTGTCTCACAAATGATTTTGGCATCTCACCATTTATCACTAGTGCTTCGACTTTATTAGCCCTCTTCTTTGGTGACCTACAAATGAAGAATTAGCATAGTAAAAAATATAAGATAAGATTAATCTACTAAAATTAGAGAATGAAAAAAAATTAATTTGGCTTGTGATTAAGAATTATCCATTTGTACAAATCCTTGCTTTCTGAGTTGTATGATAACCCTTGCTTGATGATTATTGAAAACTTCTCCCATTGTATCCTTGCTTTTGCTAGTTTGAAGTTTCTGGTTACATGCACACAATCATGACTTTACATCACAAAGCATTCACATTATAATAATTTTCATGTTCTTTCATTACATTTTGATCTAAATAAAAAATTCTAAACTTTCACTTATTCAAACAACTAATCTAAAAATGGGTCCTATTAAAGAATCTAATATAAATTCTAATAATGTATCTAGATTCTAAACAAATCAAACATAAAATCTATGATTTAAACTAAATTTCATCACTTACACATCATAACAATACGGTCCACCTTAGTCATGTTGACAGTCTTGGGGAAGAGGTTGCAGCATTGTATTTGGATCCAATTGATCACTCTTTCTCTCCCTCTCCCTCTCTTCCTATTCAATCTAATGAGCCAACTGGATCTACTCAACATTTTAATGTCTCAAGTATTGCCTCATGGTATGACTTAGGAACTTTTCAAAGAATATTATTATGTGTTTTTCCACCATATTTTATCAAGTGGACATTTGATGAGACAACAAGGTTTTAATAATGAAGAATCTTCCTCTCTATTTGCCAATCCTTGAATAACAACAAGTTAGGGTTCTTCATAGAATATCGTCTAAGCCATGTGCTAATTACAACCACCACATTGAAATGGTTCTCTAAACCTTCACCATCTATAACCAAGTGATCCAATTTTTATTTGGCTTGGACACAATAACACAAATAATAATATTTCCCGTCTTCATTGTCTTCAGGTGCAATAACAACAAAAACATGGCCTACAGTGACAAATGTAAAAAATGCGGTCATTAATTCAAAAAATACTTAGGTAAAAGTTATTAAACTACATATTGAAATTACAAAGATATATATATATAACCAAGTTGCACTAGATCTAACAATCGGTCAAAGTCAATAGATGAATCCATCTCTACCATTTCTAGTGCTTGTGGGGGACGATAGGTGTCAATTGGGTCCAAAACTCGTATATCCCATTTGTCCACCCATTCAATTGACTCATAGTCATCCCATGCCATTTTTTGTGTGTGGATACTCCATGAGCCTACATCATAGCTTCAAAAAGAGTGTAACTCACTAGATCTTGTTAATGTGCAACAATCCTGATATGGTGTAATGTTATTATTATCTATCAACCAAAAAACTCTACAAACCGTAGACTCACCTTCCTTAGCTGGACCCATTGTAGCATTACACCATTGGACGATGGATTTTGCATCTATCAATATTGCTCCATCTTTGTACTTTAGTTCTTCACGAGCCAAGGCTCTTTTAATGCATGCGCCTGCACCATTGTGCTCTCTCTTACCATGACTAGCCTCTGCGAAATTCCACATATATTGAATTCTACACAACCTATGCATCTTGCTCAACCAATAGACCATCCATGCATTCTTGAATTGAGATGCACAATTGTCTGACCAAATAATGTGTTGACGATATGCTATGCCCCTATTAGTTGAATCCTCATAAAATACTTGAAAACAACCATGTACGAACTCCATAGAATGTGATCGATCATCGCTGATGAAAAAATGCTACTCCCTCAAAATATTCTTATGTACTTGTAAGTGAATGCATGAATGTTATGTGAACAAATATGGAAACCTATTGAGAAGTATAATACTTTTCTTGCACCTCATCTTCTGGTTGTAGTGTGTAGTTCTCTATGAAATCTACAATTGAAATAATGGTATCGAGTGGAAATGTATCTTTGCACAACTTGAATTGCAAATCCAACCATCGAGCTTTGTGGGTATGCCTTGCATACTCGTAAATAATAATTTCATTAAAAATCTTCATGAACTCATATACTAGAATCTTTTCAGTGACTAAATCACATCTTTTACCATGTTTCCCATCTTTTAGAGCAGATGTCACTATCTTAAATTTTTCGTAATCTACTATTTCATTTCCAATTGCATGTGTACTATCCATATGTTGACAAGTTGATAAAAGTTGCAAAGAACCACAAAATAAGCACATACCATCCAAGCATGATTTCTTGTAAAATTGTTGGTCATCTCCTATTTCACATAAAATGTTAGATATGAATTCCCTTGAAGAACTTGGTGGCTTATTCATGTCACAATCCTGCAAAACAAATTGAGAATGCAAAAATACACATATATGCCTAAAAATATAAAAAATGGCTAGAAAATTCAATATGTATCCTAGAACAAAAAGTTGTGCATGTATGATTTATCTTCACATAAAAAGGTTTACCCATCTCAAAAAATATTTGACTTATTCAAATTTGAGGATACATACCAATAAATTTTGCAAAAAATTGTGTCTGAGTTGAGTCAAAAAAATGTTTTGCATGTGGGTTGTGATTTTGGCTACCAATCCTCCTTACAAAATCTCACGTGTTATTTTTCCAAAAATCTTTGATCAATGATTTCAAAGCTTCACTAATTTCTTTATTCTTTTGCGGTAGTCTACCGCTAAATGTTCATAACTCAATTTTGGTTGGATCTTTCAATCTCTCATGCCTTAGCATGGCTCTTCTTAGAGTACCTCTACCAATTTTTAATGTTTTGTTTGTCTTTCTCATGAGTTGAGATTTTTTCATTTGGCTACTTACTATTGTCAATGTAAGTACTCATCTTGTGATATTACTATCTTTGGTGCATGATTTAGAACCCACTTTTTCATAAGCACTCATTAGATTCTTTACAATGCTTTTTTCATTTGAATCATCCATTGTTCTTAGCCCAACAATCTTTATGATAGGCCTAAATTTCAAATTCTTCATCATTTCAACAAATAATTGGCATTGACCTATAATATTTAATTCTTCAAAAAATAATCTCCACATACAATTAACTTTTATTTGACAAGTACGCTTGCTAATCTTGTGAGGCATTGATTTCAAAATGTTAGTATCAATATCAATCAAATATTTTGGTCTTCTAAAAAAAATTCTAGAAGGTGTTATAATCTCTTCATTTCCCTCAATATTTTGAACATCAACATAAGGTTGACTGTATTGCATACCTTGAACTAAAGATGATGTGCCTTGGCAATAAGATGCAAAAGATGGAATATCACCTGCTTGATGTGTTGATGTTGTGCCTTCAACATGACATGATGGAGTGTTTATATCATCGGATCTATGAATCAGTGTCTCTTGAACATGAGAGGATGATATGACTTCAACATTGGAAGATGGTGTAGCAGACAATATGACTCCAACATTGGAAGATGGTGTAGCTTCACAATTCAATTGTCTTCTTGAGCATAATAGTCTCATTCATTCTCTTTGTCTTTCCAATTCTTCCTCTTTGTTTCTTTGTACTGGTGGTTCTTGATCCTCTTCAAAAGTCAATTCTTCATTATTGCTTTGCAATTTTCTTTGTTCACATAGTAATTTCATTTTATCTCTTTTAATCGCCAAATCTCTCTCCCTATCTTCATTTGTTTGAGTTTTTGGTTTCTGCCTTGGCATGATGATGATTTCTACATGTCAAATTATTCAAACATCTGAATTACTTAAAATGTGTAAATTAAAAATTATTCAAATTCATATAAAAATTATAATTATTTGAATGAATACACAATATATATCAAATGACTTGTCAAATTTCTAACCATTTTGAAATAACATTTCATTCAAACATACAATTTTCAATGAATTCACTATCTATTAAATAACATGTCCAATTATAATTAAATTTTTATCTATATATCAACAAACAATATTTAAAATGGATTCAACTAACCTTTTTTATAAAAGGAATATTCAAAAAGTCTTCAAATCGTCTATCCAATGATTGAATTTGGTGTTTACTAGCTTCAAAAAGTGTTGAAATAGTGTTTTCTATGTTGAAACTTGTGATTTCTATCAAAATAATAGAGTGCACAATAGACCAAAAGCAAAGAATGGATGAAA
Organism: Cupressus sempervirens; assembly: GCA_028749045.1. Taxonomy (NCBI): domain Eukaryota; kingdom Viridiplantae; phylum Streptophyta; class Pinopsida; order Cupressales; family Cupressaceae; genus Cupressus; species Cupressus sempervirens. Next base: position 349,377,416 of record CM053789.1, read on the forward strand.
TGGGCCCCAAAGTTGCTTTTTGACCATTTTTAGGTGATTCCACATAGTGCGTATGCACTACAAAGAACATATGCACTATAGTGTATATGCACTATGTGAAAACACATCACTCTCCATCCTCCCTACTCTCTCTCTCATCCCCTACAAACTCTCTCTCTCCCCTCTCCCATCCCCTACTCTCTCTCACTCTCCCTCTCCCACTGCCTACTCTCTCTACCTCTCTTACCCTCTCTCCTCTCCCATTCCCTACTCTTTAGATCTCTCACACACTCTCCCATCCTCCCTCTCCCACTTCCTACTATATGTATATATCTCTCTCCCCCATCCTCCTACTCTCTCCCATCCCCTACTCTCTCTCTCCCACACTCTCACATTTGCTACTCTCTCTCCCTCCCTCTCTCTCTCTCTCTCTCTCTCTCTCTCCCCCCACTCTCCCATCCCCTAAAATCTCTCTTTTATAGATACACACTCCCATCCCCCCTCTCTCTCCCCCTCTCCCAGTCTCTTTGCCACTACCTACTATCTCTCTCAAGTTCTCTATCCTCTCTACTCTCTCTCTCTCTCTCTCCCATCCCCTACTCTCACACTCTCTCTCCAATCCCCAACTCTCTCACACACTCTCTCCCATGCCCTACTCTCTCTCACACTCTCTCTCATCCCATACTCTCTCTCTGCCACCTCCTACTCTCTCTCACACTCTTTCCTATCCTTTCACTCTATCTCTCCCATCCCGTACTCTCTCCTTGCCACCCCCTACTCTCTCTCACTCACAGTCTCTCCCATCCCCTACTCTCTCTCTCTCTCTTTCATAGACACACACACACACACTCCCATCCCCCTCTCTCTATCTCCCTCTCCCTACTCTCTCTCACACTCTCTCCCATCCCCTACACACTCTCTCTCACACTCTCTCCCATCTCCTACTCTCTCTCTCTCTCTCTCTCTCTCTCTCCAATCTTGTTCTCTCTCTCTCCCACCTCCTAAACTCTTTCACACTCTCTCCCATATCCTACTCTCTCTTACACACACTCCCATCCACTACTCTCTCTCTCTCTCTCTGGCTAGTTTCTCTCTCCCCTCTCTCTCAGGCTACTCTCTCTCCCCTCTCCCATCCCCTAAACTCTCTCTTTTGTAGATACACACTCCCATCCACCTCTCTTTCTCCCCTCTCCCATCCCTTACTCTCTAGATCTCTAACATGCACTCCCATCCCTCTCTCTCCTCCTCTCCCAATGCCTCTCCCACTGCCTACTATCTCTCTCTCTCTCTCTCTCTCTCAAGTTCTCTCTCCCTCTCTACTCTCTCTCTCCCATCCCCTACTCTCTCTCACACTCTCTCTCCCATCCTTTCACTCTGTCTCTCCCATCGCATACTCTCTCTCTACCACCCCCACTCTCTCTCACTCTCTCCCATCCCATACTCTCTCTCTATCACCCCCTACTCTCTCTTAAACTCTCACACTCTCTCCCAATCCCTACTCTCTTTCAAACACACACACACACACACACACACACACACACACACACTCCCATCCCCCCCTCTCTCTCTTCTCTCCCATCCCCTACTCTCTAGATTTGTGACACACACTCCCATCCACCTCTCTCTATTTCCCTCTCCCTACTCTCTCTCACACTCTCTCCCATCCTTTACTCTCATTCTCTCCCTCTTCATACACCTACTCTCTATCCTCCATCCCCTACTCTCTCTCTCCCCTCTCCCATCCCCTACTCTCTCTCTTTCATAGACACACACACACTCTTATCCTCCCACTCTCTTCTCTCCCATCCCCTACTCTCTAGATCTATCACACACACTCCCATCCCCCCTATCTCTCTCCCTCTCCCTCTCCCACTCCCTCTCCTACCACCTACTCTCTCTCTCTCTCTCTCTCTCTCTCTCCCCCTCTCTAATCTCCCCCTCTCCCCCCATTCCTTACTCTCTCTCTCTCTCTCTCTCTCATCCCCTAATCTCTCTCACAATCTCCCATCCCCTAATCTCACTCTCTCTCTCCCATATCGTACGAGCTCTTTGCCACCACCTACTCTCTCTCACACTCTCACACCCTCTCCCATCCCGTACTCTATCTCTCTTACACACATTCTCATTCCCCCTCTCTCTCTCCCTCTCCCACCACCTACTCTCTCTCCCCAATCCCCTACTCTTTCTCTCCCCTCTCCCATCCTTTACTCTCTCTCTCTCTTTCATAGACACAAACACTCTTGTCCCCCCCTTTCTCTCCTCTCCCATCCCCTACTCTCTAGATTTGTCACACACACTCCTCTCCCCCCTCTCTCTCCCTCTCCCACTCCCTCTTGCACCACCTACTATCTCTCTCTCTCTCCCTCTCTACTTTCTTTCTCCCATCCCCTACTCTCACTCTCTCTTCCATCCCCTACTCTCTCTCACACTCTCTCCCATCCTCTACTCTCTCTCAAACTCTCTCCCATCCCCCACTCTCTCTCTCTCTCTCTCTCTCTCTCTATCTATCTATTTGTCTCTCTCTCTTTCTCTCTATCTCTGTCTATCTCTCTATATTTGTCTTTTTCTTTGTCTCTCTCTCTAGCCTCCATCTTGTACAAGCTCTCATTTCCATCCACTACTCTATATCTCTTATACACATTCCCATTCCCCCCTCTCTCTCTCTTGCACTCCCTCTCCCAAAGCCTACTCTCTCCCATCCCATACTCTATCTCTCTTACACACTTCCATTCGCCCCCTCTCTCCCTCCCACTCCCTCTCCCACTACCTACTATCTCTCTCTCTCTCTCTCTCCCTCTCTCTCCCATCCCCTACTCTCACTCTCTCTCTGCCACCCCTACTCTCTCTCACACTCTCACACTTTCTCCTATCCCCTAATTTCTCTCTTACACACACTCCCATCCCCCCTCTCTCTCCCTCTCCCACTCTCTCTTCCATTACCTACTCTCTTTCTCTCCCATCCCCCACTCTCTTTATCTCTCTCTCTCTCTCCTCGCATTCCCTACTCTCTCTTTCACACACACACCCATCCCCCCTCTCTTCTCTTCCATCACCTACTTTGTCTCTCACTTGCTCTCCCTCTCCCATTCCCTCTCCCATCGCCTACTCTCTCTCTCTCTCTCTCTCTCTCTCTCTCACTCTCACTCTCACTCGCAATCTCACACTCTCTCTCCCTCTCACTCTCACTCTCTCCCCCTCTACTCTCTCTCTACCACCCCTACTCTCTCTCACATTTTCACACTCTCTCCTATCCCCTACTATCTCTCTCTCTTTCTCTCTTACATTCCCTCTCCCATTACCTACTCTCTCTTCCATCCCCTACTCTCTCTTTAGCTACTCTGTCTTACCCCCTCCCCCATTCCCTACTCTCTCTCTTTCACACACATGCACTCCCATCCTCCTCTCTCTTACTCTTCCTCTCCCACTCCGTCTCCCACAGCCTACTCTCTCTCTCTCTCCCCCATCCCCTACTCTCAATCTCTCTCCCCTAACCTATACTCTCTCTCACACTTCCTCTCTCTCCTATCCCCTACTCTCTCTCTCACACTTCCTCTCTCTTGCATCTTGTACTCTGTCTGCCACCTTTACTCTCTCACACTTCCTTTCTCTCCCATTTTGTACTCTCCCCCCTCTACCATCCCCTACTTTCTCTCTATCTCTTTCCCTCTCTCTCACACACACATAGGCATTCCCTCACTCCCCTCCCCCCCAGCTCTCTCTTGCTTTGCAATTTAGGTCTCAATAGTGCATGCACACTTTAGCACGCATGTGCTATTGAGAATTTAAATGCTTCTAATAGTGCATGTGCGCTATAGCATTTACGTGCTATAGGGCACACATGCTATTGAGAGCTTTGCACTAAAACACGGTCTAAGGATTGGTTTTGCCTTGGAGATCCATCCCAAAGGTTTGGAGTTTATAAATAGGTCTAATACTATGTTTTCCAAAAAACATACAAAAAATGATTGATTTTTCTTGTGTGCTCCCCTTCAAGATTCCTTGTGGTTGGATATTGATAAGATCAGGTTACATACCATTATAGGTCTCTATCTTAGCTATCTAACCATATAATTTATTTTTAATTTGAACTATTTCAAGCCTTTCATCTATAATTTCTTTTGAATGTATGTTCATTTTTTGTCAAAAACCACCATGTACTAATTGGGCTATAGATTTTAGCTTGTTCATCAAATTTTGCAACAACTTAGTTTTCTAAAAACTAGACTCCATTCTACACACTTTGAAAAAAAAATGTTTTGATTTTAGATTAGTTTTCAATTATTTCTAGGGAGAGCACACAAATATTTCACATTTTTGGAATGTGTCTAGTTAAAAAATTCATTAAAAAAAAAATACACATTATAAGGTTACCTAAAAAATTTGGGATAAACTACATAGTGTTAAGTAACTTTTGACCAGAGTGATTAAAGAATTTTAAAAAAAAAGCTAAAATTTTAGGGGGGCCACATTTCGTATTGTGTTATGTTTTTTGGAATAAACAATACCACTTTTTGTGGCCCCCTTTTTTGAGGACCTAAAACTAAACCATTTTGAAAAAAAATTAGTAGTTTAGAAACTAGATTTAAAGGACTATGACTTTTGTTTTTGTCATATCTTAAAATTTTGAGTGTAACTATCTTCAAATTCTTGTTGAAGTTTAGAAATTGTAGATTTCAAGAAAAAGCTGTCCACTTATACCCCTAATTTGGCACCACAACTTGGTGCACTTACCCAAGCATCATGCATGTTAAACAACTTCTCTAAGGCTACAAAGTAAGGAGGAATAATATTACCTTTCAATTGAACTCCCACATTTTGGTTCTGTTTCTTATCCATATTCAAGCTTTCATGATCACTTCCACTAGACTCGTGTTCAAAACTAAATTTATCATTCTCAAGGAAAAGTTTCAAACTCTTATCATCATTTAAGACTTGCCAAGATTCCATGTTATTTGGGATAGTAGATCGATATACAATTTCAATCTGGTATTTCTTATCCTTGAAATCTAGACGAGGAAGTAATAGAGAGGTGGAAACTACAAGAGAGGTTGCCTTTGTATTCATCTCTCTTGGCACTGCTCTAATGGAGAAGGTGTCCAGGTCCTCTATCTCATCCCAAACTCTATTCTTGTAATTCTTCAGCTTATGGATCTTCACTAAATATTATCCTTTGATTTGCCTTACAATTAGCTATGCATCACCCTGAGCTTTCAGGATATTTATCCCTCTTTCCTTTGTTGTTACTATCCCCAACAATAAGGCCTCGTATTTAGCTATATTATTTGTATTTCCAAATTCTAACTTGAAAGCCAAAGGTTCAAATTCTCCTTCTGGGGATATCAATACTACACCTACTCCAGATCCTAAGGAGGCACAAATTCCATCAAATTCAAGTGTCCAGATGCCTAATGCATCTTTGTTTCCTTTAAAAAATTTCTCACTCTAACTCCCGTCTATTTGTTTATCCAAGTCTTCTTCAATAAACAACATATAGGTTCCAAATTCCAGCTCCTGGTATAGAATCTGAGCTTCAAGATCGTCTGACTTCAAGACTGTGAATTTTGCTTTCTCCTCAGGTTCTAATTTGACTTTCTTATTTTCAATAGGTATCACTGCCTAAGACCAATCTACCTTTATTTCTCCTCCTAAATCTCGACAAAAGCTTCTACTTAAAAGGAGTCCATAGCTTGTTGGAATGTCTACTACCAAGATAGTCAATGGGTGACCGCAAGAAGTTGGGTCGCAATTCTGCAGAAGTCAAATCCGTAGAATTGTACTTCTCAGAAACGGGTACCCAATTTTTTAAAAATTGGGTACCCGATATTTAAAACGGATCGGGTGCCCGAGCCACTTAACTGTCGGGCGCCTGCCTTTTTAAGAATCGGGTACCTGATTTGTAAAAGTTTTATATACCGGTTTTTTGGCATTTTAGAGGTTATTTTCATGACCTCAAAAATGGGAGCTCAATTAGAGACGCATACGGGAGCCCGTTTCTCAGCCCTACCGACTACCCCCTTGCTACTAGTTTTCGATACACAGGTATTTTAATATGTTTTATACTATTTTACTTTTTTTTTTTCAATTTTCAATTTAATACATGTATGTTAATTTTTTTTTTTTCACTTTTAATATGTATGTAAAATTGTAAATTTACATTGTTAATGAACTTAAATGTTTAAATTTTTGTATTTGTTAATTAAAATATAGTTTTGTAAATGTTTATTTAAAAAATTATTATTTTAGATGTTTTGAAATGTATTTAACTTATGTATTTATTACAATGTTGAATGATTAGATTAGATGTAAATTTATTGCTTAAACATGTAATTTTACAAATAAATATAACCTCGACCTAAAACCATATAACCTTGACCTTGTTTGAACTATAACCTCGACCTAAAATCATATAACCTCGACCTTGTTTTAACTATAACCTTGACCTAAAACCATATAACCTTGACCTTGTTTTAACTATAACCTCGACCTAAAAACATATAACCTTGACCTTGTTTTACCTATAACCTCGACCTAAATTCATTGTTTAAACTATAATCTCGACCTAACCATATAAATAAAACCCTAACCATATATAAAATACTTAATCACATAACAGCTGGCCAAGGGATCAAAACAAAAAAAATATAGTATTTAAAATGATTTTACTTAAATTGTATTGTACTTTGTTTCATGGATCGAAAATGGATGATGTAAACTATTTTATAAATGTATATTCTTTCAGCCTTTCATACCCTGTGACATGTACAGTGGATGATTGTGCATTCCAAATTAATTTTGCCAAGTGGCATTCAGAACAAATGTATATAAATTATTTAACTAGATTGAACTAAAGTAGTTAATATGAAATTTCATGTGGATGTTTTATTTATTTTACTTTTAGTAGTTTATAATTATTCAAAAATGAAATGTAAATGTGCTCATTAAGGAATGCAATCTCTTATGTTTTTTATAAATGCAAATTATTGTATGTATGTTATTGCTTGCTTAGTAAAACTTTTGATTAGTTCTTTGGATCTCTTGGCTGGGCGTCATTTAGGATTAGTTCTATAATGTCAATTTGTATTGAATTTAACTCTAATCATAACCCTTACTATCATCTTAACCTAAATAATCTTAATTTGCTAAAACCTACACCAGGTAATATATAAATAATTAAATAACTTTCCTATCTTACCTTGAGTACTCATTTTATAAATGTCAAACCCTAAGATTGAAAGGTAACCCTGGCCCTTAACTAATTAATATTATACTTATAAACCAAATTGAATTAAACCATGATCATAAACCTAATTATATATCCCAACTTAAGTGTAGAAACCTTGAATTTAACCTTAAAAATCCTTTCCCCAACCATTAACCAAATTGAACCATTACCCTAGAAGATTGAACCAAGTTAAACGTTGACCTTAAGACTAAACCAAATCACCCTAAACTAGAACTCAATAATATATTGAACACTTTAAAAATAAATTCAAACCTAACTTTTTTGAATTAATGTTGGTTTTTAATCTAAAAGCTCTAACTATAATTCTATATCTAAAACCAAATTTAGCACTTTAAAACTTAATTCAATTTATTAACTCTTGTCCTAATTGAGACCTAAGCATGTAAACCTAATCAAATAGTACAAACCAAATTGAACCCTAATCCTAAAACTAATTAAACATTGATATCAAGGTGTAAAAATGATACATCATAAAAAAATTAGAAGAGACTTGAACGAATTAGGCATCTAATTAAGTAACCCTCCCTGACCATCAAGAGGTGGAGGTGTCCACATCAGTGCGAGTAGGAGCCCAGACTAGACCCTTGGATGGGTAGCCTAAATGTTTATTACCTTTGCAGAATGGAAGGCCACATAACAAAATATTGCCTTATTCTATAAAAAGAAATACCAACCCCCTAGTGATATATACAATAAGATCTTTTTCCTAATTTTACTATCAATTTTTTTGGTTAGAAGATGATGATAGTTCAAAATGATTTAGAAGATAGGGATAAAATGAGAACCATCATTCCTAGAATGAAGATGCATTATTCCAAGTGATAAACCCATTTCTATCATAAATCAACTCCTCCATCCAAAAAATTAGTAATGAGAAATCCCTACATCAAGTAATCAATGGAGGGCTCATAAAATTGATCAAGTGATCAACAGAGGGCTCATAAAATCCCTAGGTCAAGTAATCAATTGATCCCCAAGGGGAGATAAGAATCTCATTAAAAATTAGAGACAGGACACTCCTAAATGCGTATCATACAAAATAATTATTGCCAAGGTCTTAGCCTCTAGACTAGAAGATATCCTACCCAAGATCATTAACCCTACACAAAAGTGTTTTGTTAAGGATATTTATGCATATTGGAGAACTTGATAACCTATTGGAAGACTTTGGATTGAGAAACATTTCTAGGATAGAGTGTAGGCATGCTCAAGTAATTGATTATGAAAATGTCTACAAAAGGGTGGAATGGAGTTTCACTATGATGATGTTGCAAGCCCTCCATCCAATATTAAATGTCAAATGGTGTCCTCTCTTATGATTGGTGTGAAGGTTTTAGTAAAGAAGTTAATGGGGGTAGATCATAATTTTTAGGACTCTCTAGATCAATTATGAAAGGGTGTCCTCTTGCATCCTCTTTATTTTTTATTGTTGAACATTGACTCATTACATTATCTCCTTAGAGATAACCAGTTGTCTCTAAAAGTTAGAGGATCTACTCTCCAAATAATTAATAAGTATCTAATGTACATAGTTTGTTGATAATATATTTGTAATCTTTTTAAGCTAGAAGAGTGCAACATGAGTCATTTAATGATCAAATTGGACCTCTTTTCTTTGTATCGGGTAGTAAGATTTATGTCTCTACATCTATCTTATTGGGGCTAAATATTGAGTCCCCTACCTTGTGTAGTAAATATGGTATTGGATGGAGATTTCATAATTAAGTGGTTAGGTACCTAGGGATTCCATCTGTAGTAAACCCTAACATATAAATGAAATGTGTCTTTATATCAACAAGAAAATCTTTGGAAAACTCAACAACTGGAACTCTAATTATCTCACTTTGGTTGGTAGAATTCAAGTATGTTAAAAGATTCTCTCCTTGAATATTGGGTGTAATTTTTTCTTCTTCTTGCTCATTTTATTTATATCAATTTGGTCTTCTATATAAATCTATTAGGACCATTTTGTGGATAGCCAAGGGATTACTTTGGCAATAAAATGGATAGGGAAAGCTTCATAAGGTAATGAATTATAGATTATGATTAGAATTAGGATTATTATATGGTTAGGATAGGGTTCACATGTAAGTTAGTTCATGACCTAACATGATCTACTTTTATAGTTTGCAAGAAGGTTTTCAACTTGGTGCCATACTCTATTTTTGAGATCTTCTGAAATTACTTTTGTAAGAGATGTTTATCTCAATACCTGTATATGTACATAATATGATGGTGCTTCCCCATACATATTTACTAAATATACTTTACACATTATATGAGACTTCTTATATTTTCACCTTTACATCTTTTCCCCCTTTCTAATGTAAATGCCAAAGGTGAATTTTACATGGTTATTCCAAAATGTGACAAGAAGTCAGAACATACCTTTAGAATTAGTGCCATTGTCTTGTCCCAGTTTTCTTGTAACATCTTGTTTGTGTGCAATGTAATCTAAACTTCTGCTGATAATTCTATCATCTAATCAATAATGGAGAAATTGTTAGCATGTGCTCTATGACATGAGTGTTTTTGACACCTTTCTAGAGAATATTTTTTATTAGCCAACTACTTTTTGTAGAACTTCATATGACCAGGTTTACAACAATAATGCACGAGTTAAGTTTTAGATTTTGATTCTTTGAAGAATCATGAAGTTTTTCGTATCCTTTCTATATAGTAGAATTTTCCCCTCATCCCTAGGTGACTTAGTTAATGGGGATGCCTATTTTAAGTGTTGAGATTTGTACTTGTGTCACACAAGGTTTTTCTCTTTGTTCTTCTCCCTATTCTATTATTTTTGTAATATGGTCATATGATTGTATAGAAGGTTGACTCCTTTGAATGCTCTATGACAAGAGCATTTTTGACACCTTTCCAAGAACAATTTTTGATCAGCCAACTGCTTTTTGTAGAATTTCATATGACCTACTTTACAACAATAATGTCATGTGATAGATTTTAGATTCTTTGAAGAATTGTGAAGTTTGTTCTATCCTTTCTATATATAGCATAATTGCCTTTGCCTTTGTCCTTGGTATTTAATGTTTTTTCATGTTGGATGTGTCATTGTTGATAGAAAAATACTTATGTTAAAAAGCAGATAATAGTTAGGATTCAAACTACAATCATAAATATTTTTTAATCAATCAATAATTTTATCTCTAAGCTTTCATTAGATAATTGTAACCTTAACTCTCATCTTAGGACCATAATAAATATCCGATATAGATAAATATAATTGTAACTAAAACCATAATCCTAGGTAAGTTCCCTAACATTAAAGGATCACAATCATTATAATAATCTAAAGCTTAGCCATCATGAAAACTGTTAACATAACAAAATTGTAAACCATAACCTTGTCATAATCTTAACTTTGTTTCATCCTGAGACATGAACATGTATAATCCATAATGAGTTCATACTTAAAAATTTAGTATTTAATGTTTAATTTGACTTAAGTCTTTAACTTTATTTATTTAATTGATATAATTTTAATAAAGATATGCACATTTATGTAGATCTAGTTGATAAATTTTAGATTTAAATTTTATTAAATAGTAATTTTGTCATACATGTATTATGTTGTGATGTATTTTTGATGTGTTTTATGTTTTATGTTGTTTAAATATATATACAGATTATATTTGATGGACCCACCGCCACCCCTCCCCCTCCCATACCCCCACCTCCGCCACCTCCATCTCCACCTCCACCTCCACCTCCAACTCCACCTCCACCTCCACCCACACCTCCACCACCCACCGTGGATGAGCTCTACGAGACCATGAGGTGTAACCTCAATGACCTCATGAGTGATATAAAGTCTATCCGACGTGAGAGGCACACCCCCCCCCGCCCCCCCTCACCTACTACATCTTAAAAATAGCATGCAAGTCATGGTTGAATCCATTCATCATTTTGATTTAGACATCAATTCATTTAGATCATGGAGGGAAAGCATGCGTGCCTTCTACTCTGATGGCTTATCATACAGAGAGGTTTATAACCTACATATAGGTAAAGGAAATTTTCAACATTATTTTGTAAACCATAAGACGGGTGAACCAATTAGTGAGAAGAAGCCTCACATTTCCATTAGGTGGTGTACACATCCGCGCATAGTAGCACATTTTTGGGAGCACTGGTGGAAGGTATTTGACCATCCACCACACGCTAATCATGAGGTGCCCATGTACTTCCTTAGGAATTTATGGACTGAGTTTGAGTTGGGTTTGAAACCCAACTATTTTGATATGAAAGCATTTCAGGGGGTTGGTAGAGGGATGCCTCAAGATAGGCCTAGGGCAAAGCTGAGTGACAGAACAAGAAACTATAGGTGAGCTGAGCCCCTTGTACCTCTTCCTGCACCTATTGTGCCTGCTCCTCACCATCATCATGCAATTTCATCTAATTTTACCCATTTGAGTGCCCTTTCAGGAAATTTAGTACAGTAGTGGACGCAGGCGGTACATGCTCCTCCACTTGGACATGTTTGTACTAGCTATGGAGGCATATGCACAATCCCCCAGAGAGATCCTGGTGCAGCACACGATAGCCATTATGCTGAGGGTGCATATTTTGATGATGATGTATACGCTATCCACGGTGATGGTAGTGACGAGATAGACATGTCATCATTTGTTGACCTCATGTAGCAGGGAGAGCCTGGAGAGAGTCAAGAGCAACAGGTAAAATTTTAATTTCAATATAAATATAAAGTGCACATAATTATTTACTTTCTACATATATGTGTAATTGTATTAACTATATTAATTTTTACTTTTCAAATAACAGAGGATGGATGACACTGTTCCTCTTAGGAGGCAGTATAGTCTTTTTATGAGACCTACAGATGTTGGCGTCCCGTATACGGTATGCACTTTGAATTACATTATAAAAATGTACATTCAAATTTGAATTTAATAACATGTGATCATATGTTCTTTTTATTTTATTTTGTAGGGATTGTCTGCATCTACACATACTGATGTTAGTACAAGTCCTACTCCAGTTATCACTAAGGCACAACCTCAAATACATGCGGTATGAACTTTTGATTGAAGAAAAATAATTTGTATTATTTTTATGTATGTACATTATTATTAACTTATAATCTAAACAATTTTGACTCACATGTATATATATTTTATGTGTTTTTATTTTACGAATAGGAGCATGGATATCATACTCATCCATACAGGCCTCGATATAGTCTATTTTCGACTCCATCTTATGATTATTGTGCTAACATACTTGTAGACACATTTGTGACATTGGCTACCACTCAGGTATGATATATACATTATATATACATGTTTAATTTATAGTGTATAAAAAATGTAGTGTACAAATTATGTACTTTGTAATTATATTCATGTATATTTAATTTTAACTAAACATTTATGTATCCATAATTTTAGGACTACGTCACCACGAGTATTGCTGAGAGCATAGGACTTAGCTAGATGAAGGTACCTGCATCATCATTTGAGGTCAGTATTGTGATTTATGTACATAATGTATAGTTCATTATGCTCTAAAATTAAATTAAAAAAATGTATGTATTGTAAAGTACAGGACCTCACCACTGCTGCATTTGGTAGTTTTGACAGTGCGCCTCCTCCCGTTACTAAGAGACACCCATCTAATGTGGTATAATTTATTTTATTATGTAGTAAATATTTAATTTATTTGCAAGCTAGATTTTGAGACCCATTTCAATTAAGCAAGTACATGATGAGACGTGCCTCCTGTTACACAGGGTGATACATCTACCTTACAAGCTGTTCGACATGACAAGATGACTCATATTACACATGATGATCCATCTGAGTCCTCTTCACGTGGAGAAAAGAGGACATTTGATCAGATAGATTAGGTCTTGTTGGCACCTATAGACTGTGTTTTTATGATGTATATATATATATATATATAATTTATTATGTAGGTAAACTTTGTGTTAGGATAGTTAAAACTGTATGTTAGACCATGTATTTTTTCACTTCATAGATCATGTTATGATGTATGTTAGACCATGTACTATTTTTTAATGATTTCTTATCATGCTTGTGTATGTAGTACATATATTACTATGTTTCACCATGTTTTAAGTATATTCAAACCATTTTCTTTATTATAACATATTTTATTCATGAACATATGACACATTTTGTAAGTATATATGCAAGATGAACAATAATTTTAACTATCTATAGAGCATTATTGGATAAATATCACATCAAATTTATGCATTGAGATAATTCATACAAATAAAATTGACCTACTTGATTGAAAAATGTATTGATAATGTACCTAACAATGTATCATAAGTGATCTTAATGTGTTGTTTGGTAATGTAAAACTTATTATCACCTAATAAGACCTATTATGTGGTAGTAAACATATGAATACCTATCAAAATGTATAACAAACATAATGACTTATTAGGACTCCCATGTCCCCTTAAGACACACATGTATGAATAACATACCTAACAATGTACGTCATAAGTGATCTTAATGTGTTGTTTGGTAATGAAAGATATAATCAATACAATGAATACAATGAGTAATGATATTTAAATTATCATGTGCAAGCGATTTTTTTTAATATTACAATCAATAGGAATTTGAAACTTCAAACAAACATTAATTTAAACATGCTTGAATGTAAAAGTAATAGAACAAAATAGGAGGTCATTACTTAAATTGACAATTAATTTATAATAATTTATCAAGTGCACATACCTTTAACTTTCAAATAGAAGTAAAATATCATTTTTGAATTAGTTTGTACAACATATTTCACAATATATGTAAGACAATGTCAATGATATATTTATAGTTCATTGAACTCATTTGAAACATAAAATTGGTTGAACGCATCTCTTCAAATGAGGTCCTGTAAAAATAAAAATGTAAAACAAAAACACACATGTTAATAAACACATAAACTAATATTCAAGGTATCTGACCTATGTAAATATATATGGGTAATTTGTATGTTCTTACTATGTGAAATTGCACAAGATGTTGATGTTCGATCCACTTTAACATTTAAATTTGCATAAATTGTAATTGAGACCTAAATAAGAGGTACATATAAGTTCTCTAAATTGGTATTGACAACACAAACATACATGTAATTAAATTATATAAGTACATATATATAAAAATAATACAATAATGAAAAAACTTACATGTGTTTGATTTAAATGTAGTCATCCCACTATACCATCTGCATCCTCTCTCTTTTGCAATGCATCTATGATTGTCTCGTGCTCGTCCATTGAAATTGTCCATAATACCTTATTGGCAAGTCTCCCTTTGTATCTTTCTAATTTGATATTTTTTGCCACAACCAAATGAGAATAGTGTAAAATCTTCTTTTCAGTTTGGTAGTCTTCAAATGCTGGCAAAACATTTCTTCTTGTTAGGTGTCTATGAAGCCAGGTGCCAGCTACAACAACAAACCCGATTGGATACTCAAAACCATCATCGTCTACTTGATGACATGTCATTTTTTTCTTAGGTTCCACACATCTAGCTAGCCAATACTCAGTCTATTCATCATTATCACTAGGTGCAATAACAACATAAACATGTCCTACAGGATAAGATAAAGTATAGAAACACTTTAATCACTCGTGTACATATGCAAAATAAAATATATTGAAGCATGAGATCGCAGAAAAATCTAATTAAATTGTGCATACCAGGTTCTATGAGGTCTGAAATACGATCATAGTCTTCTGATGCAAAAGTAACATTTTGGCCTTCATTTACTATATCATCTTCAAAATGCATGTCAGTAGGTGCTAATGATCTTTGTTGCCAATCTTCAACCCATTATGTATTCTCACATTCTTCCCATTCACCTACAAGACAAAATTGACAAAAACAAGCAAGCTCCCTAATCCATATAGTCCAAGTGTTAGAATTTGAACTCCTAAATGAATGCCATTTAGCTGAACCACTAATTGTATCACAATCATATCTTGAATGGATATTATTTTCTTCAACTAGGTAGAAGAAACATTTGATTGTAGAGTTTTGACTTGATCCCGTGTATAAATATTTGTTACACCATTCGACAATCTCATGTGCATTTTTGAATTTAGCTCTTTCCTCAAATTTTAATTTCTCTTTACTAAGGGCTCTCTTCACACATGCACCAACACCATCATGTTCTCCTTTACCATGTCTAGCCTCCAAAAAACTCCACACATGTTGGATGCTAGTTTGCTTATGTGTCCTACTCAACCAATAGAATATTCTAGCATTCTTGAATTGTCCTATACAATTATCTGACCATATCCAATGTTGTGTCATTTGAATTTGTCTCTCTTTTAAATTATCATAAAAGACCTTGAAACAATATTGGACAAACTTAGATGAATGGAGTTTATTATCAGTTAAATAAAAATGGCACTCTCTCAATATTTTTTGATCCTCCTCTATACTATCAGGTGCATGCCTATAAACTATATGAACATAAATTGTTACTTCCACTGAATTGTAATATTGTGGTTGTACCTCTTCTTGCGGTGCAAGCGTGTAGTTCTCTGCAAAGTCAACAACTAAAAATATAGTACCAATTGGAAATGTATTCTTACATATGCAAAATTTTCCATCAAGCCATCTAGAATATTGAGAGTGTTTAACATATTTTGGTATGATCACACTCTTAAACTCATCCATAAATGCATGACAACTAACTTTATTTGTAACTAGATCACACCTTCTTCCAAAATTTCCATCCTTCAATGGATATTCAATAGTTTTGAATCTTTTTACTTCAACTAATTTTTGTCCAAAAGTAGTCAAAGCATTTTCATGCAAACATTCATCTAACAAAGAAAGATTGCCGCACATATCACATGTACTAAAAAGACATGCATTGAAAAGAAAGTATTGATCATTAGGTGGCTTACAAAACAAACCTGATATGAAATCTTTTATAGTTTGAGGTGGTATTTTTATACCACATTCTTGCAACATTTCTTTACCATGCATGGTACCACATATAGATTGAAATACATCATAATGGTAATGAAATTGAATATGAGTTTTACAACAACATGTGATTCTTTCCTTGTTAATCCTTACATACCATGGTTTACACTTTTCAAAAGATCTTTGACTAATGGTAATATTTAATACCTTACCATCTAATTTTTTTTTAAACAATTCAATTTGAGTCATGTCCAAACGGTGTTTAGGATGTGGATCACGTATTTTTGACCCAATTCTCAATTTAAGAACATCTCTTGAATTAGGTGATACTCTTGTATTATCATGCCAAAAATTTTCAATCAAACTTTTGATTTCACTAGTAAGTTTCATATCACATCTCGGGAGTCTACCACTAGAAGTCCATAAAATATTTGCTAGATCACATTCAAAGTTAACCCTTCTCTTTACAACTCTTTCTAAAGTCTTACGATTCACATTAAGATATCCACTTATGTTGGTAATCAATCTTTTGTTAGATTTTGATTTGTTAACTAAAGCTGCTGTTATTGCTCATCATGTTGCATTCTTATCTTTAGACCGACTTCTCTTTCTGATAACATCAAAGGCACTAGCAATAGTGGATACAAATTGTATTAAAGACTCATTTTTATTCTTGAGTTTTGCATACATTCCAAACCTTCTTATTACTTTTTACATTTTAGACATTTTAATTAGTTGCAACATTAGCTGACATTGAAACCCAAATTTCTTATTATAAAAAAAATGCCTATACAATCTATTAGCATGTGTCCTAATTTGTCTCCATGAAACCAATCCCTTAAGATTATCTAACACATCATTAGGA
Source organism: Cupressus sempervirens (assembly GCA_028749045.1). NCBI lineage: Eukaryota > Viridiplantae > Streptophyta > Pinopsida > Cupressales > Cupressaceae > Cupressus > Cupressus sempervirens. Next base: position 349,394,463 of record CM053789.1, read on the forward strand.
ATATGAAAATTATGTTCAGACACTTTACTATCATCCTAACATGTTTGCTCAGTAGTTGGCGTTTCTATGTCTACATTCATGCAATTTTTATTTTCAGACACTTTACTATTTTCACTATTATTTGGGATTTGAATATCATTTTCAAATTTTCTTGGCATTTCTTTTGGGGTAGGCATTTCAATTGGAGTGCTTTGTGCATGATCATTTGACAATTGCTTCTCATGAAGAAAATCTAAATTGTTTAAATCATAACCTGCTTCTAAAAAATACCAATGTCATCATGAGAGAAAATTTGAGGGCTTGGAGACACACCTGTATTGAACGCATAATTAGAATGTGCACCTGAATTTTCTTGTATTTGATTCTCTTCTTTGACTTCTTCATCCATTGTGGTATCTTCAATGTCTTTCTCCTTTGAAACATTGTTCAAGTCTCTAATTCTTTGTCATCTCTCTCATTGACGTTGTGCTTCATTCTCTTTATTTGTTGCAATCTCCTCATCTGTTAGAACTCTTGCTTTCTTCTTTCTTTGTTGTTTTGATCCCATGTTTGCACCAATTTTGAATTTGAATCAGTAGCCTGCAAATTGTATAAGAGGACAAGAAAATAGAATAAGCGTGACAAAATTCGGTGTTGCAGGTCGAAACTATTGTTCAATCATTTCAATCATTGAAATTGGGTTGGTGGGGCAGCTTTTGGGACCCAACGGGTACATAAAAAATGGGTACCCGATTTCTTAAAAATCGAGTACCTGTTTACAAATTGGGTACCCAATTTTTAAAAAATTGGGTGCCTGATTTTTAAAAAGTCGGTATAATAGTTTAAAGAAATCGGGCACCTAATTTGTGAATTACAAATCGGGTGCCCGATTCGTGAGACATGAGCGGGAATTTGGCATGGCTCCTGACTTTTGCATGGGGTTTTTCCTTGGGGAAAGGCATGGCATAGGCTTGGTCCCACCAAGCCATGCATTTGTACTCCTTTATTTTTTCTAAGGCATTTAATCGACAATTTTTGGTATTGTCATAATTTTTTTATAGTCATTCCTATTGAATTTTTTGACGAGACAAAAACCCATTATAGGTCTTGCTATTCTGATTTCAAAAATGTAAATTTTATAGTGTTATTAGTTTATTTTCTATTTTTCCATTATTTATTAGTCAAAACTATCTCCTAAACATTAAAAAGTGACATTCACTAAAACTTTAATAACTTTTTTATTTTATAAATTTTCTTAAATTAATTTATATGTCATCAATCTACAAACAATTCTTTTGATGTTAAATTTTTTTTTTTTTGAAAGAAGTGAGATTTTGATCAAATTATGTGGTCCATACATGATAGGTTTTAAAATTTACCTTTATAGCCAATTAATAATTAATAATAAAAAAATTATTCAATAAAAAATTAAGAAAAATTATTGTCACCAATCTTAGGTGTATTAGGTAACTCCCTTTAAAAGGATTTGCAAAAATTCATTTATTTGTTTCAAATTATGGTGTCCGTACACGATCATGGTATGGTCCTGAAATAGGCATTTTGAAAATATGGTTTTTAAAGATCCATACCAAAAAAAAAATCTATCATATGGGTGCACAAATAAATTACATATTCAAAAACTAGATTTCGAACACTAAAAATTTTATTTCTGGAGTTTTTTAATATTCAATCTCTAAATACCTCAAATTTTGATATCAATTGACAAAAAATTTCAAAAATAGGAAAAACACTTCCACTTTTTGGCCAAAAGTGAGACCCAACTTCTTGCACTGACCCCAATAGGAGCTTCTTTTCTGGATACAAGGCTAAGACTACTTGAGCATCTTTAATTTTCCCAAGCAAAGGGACTTGTTTAGAATCCATCGAGTAGCATCTTCCATGCATTTTAGTAAGATTAAGACCTAAAGCTTTGGCCATAGAATAAGGCATGGCATTATCTGATGCACCCAAATCTATTATACAATTACTGAGTTTACATCCATTGATATACAATGAGATATAAAAAGGCTCAGGCTTTTGTCCAGGGGAAGTTGCTAAGACTGTAGAATCTTTTTGGTTAAACATACTGGATGTTAAGGTTTCATCTTCTTCCTCAACCATTATATTACAATTCATATTTGATGTGTTTCCTTTACACCAGTCTATTAATATTTTTAGCTCAGAAGGAAGTGACTTCAAATAATCAATAGTGGAAATTTGAACTTTTGATTCCTCACAAAATTGAATGAAATCACAGGATGTTTTATCCTTACCTTCTTGTGAAGGAGATGCTCCTTGATCAACATGTGCATTAATCATTTCTTTGCATATGGCTTAAGGGTTGATTCTTCAATTTTTGCCCTTGAGTAAGCACTGTATATGAAATTTCATTGATGGTTATAAACCATTTGCTCTTGGATTTAAAATTTGACTTGTATTCTAAGAATAAATTTCTAGAGTCACCATTTTGATAGGAGTCGAGCTCTGAACTAGCAGTTGTAGTGTTCAATTCATTAGTAGATAGTAGTTACATCATGTGGGCAATTTCTGGGTGACACACATATTTCCTTTCTTTGGTGCTGCCTCAATTTGCAACCTTGGTGGTGGTCTTGTAAGTTGTCAAAGTTTATCCTCATTATTTCTTCCAAGCAAATTTTGGTAATTCCACTGATAGGGATTATTGAATCTGAGTAACTATTTTTTTATGGCTGCCAACTCGTTCGATAGTTTTTGAATCATCTCCTCGGATGATGTGGTACTACTAGAACTTCCTTTAATGTAAAGTTCCCATTTCCATTTTCTCACAAAAATTAAATCATCTTCACACTCAATTGCTTTCTTTTGTGCGTCAACCAGATCTATGGGATGTGCTCTTCTTAGATCATAATTGATATCTGAGGGCATCACACTTATGAAGAAAGTCATTAAATTACTTGCAGTAGGTCTAGCAGGAGTTGGAATCCTATTGACGATCTTATTAAAACTAGCAGTGAAATCCGTCATGCTCATAGTGGGTTTCTTTTTAATAGATTTAAGTTGTGTCAACAAGATGTCTTCATCTTCTACAGTTTTAAACCTTGCTTCAAAGGCTATCCTTAGTGTATTTCAATTAGTAATCGAACCATCATCTAAGTGATAAAACCAATTTGCTGCACTATTAGTAAGAGTCTCTATGAACATTATTATAGCTACATCCTCATGTCCAACACCTAGGATGTGAGTGGCTGCAAAGAAAGATTTAATATGTTCATCAGTAGTAACTTTCCCATCACCTGAAAACTTAGGGAAATTCTTTCTGGAGCCATCCAAAAGTAGATGATAAGCATTTAATGCTAAAGATCCTATTGCCGCAGCCCATGGAGTAGCCATGATCATTCGGGCAGTATATGGTGGAAAATTAACAATTGATGGAGGTGTTACTTTGTGAAGTGCTAACACTTGACAAGTAGAATGAGAAGTGCTAGTATCTTGGTTCCTAATAGGAAAAGATGGCCCGCTTCTACTTTTATCTTCACTTTTCTACTTTGGAACATCTAGGATAGGAAAATTGAGCTTTGTAAGCTTATCAAAGATAGGATCTTTCCCACCCTATTCCTTGGTACTTCTAAGGAACCTAAAATGTTCCAGGATGCTGGGTTTGGTTTATCTTTGAGCTTCTTTCCTCAATTTTCTTTCTTCTCTTTGGATATTTCTCCTTTGGATAGCTCTCTCTAAGGCTTTAGCTCTTCTTTATTCTTCTTCCAATACCTAGTTTGCATTTCTATAGTGTTCCACATTCCTCTTATGACTCCAAACAAATGTGTTAAGGAAAGAGATTATGTCTTATTGATCATCTTGAAAACCAAGATTGGGTTGGAGCACTGGAATAATGCTTTCATGAGGTAGTACCATTTTTCCTTATGACATAGGCTTTTTGGTCAAGCAACTGTTCATCTCCTTGGCAAAGTCACCAAAAATATGTTGGTAAATAGATTTTTCCTTTCAATTTTGACTATTAAAATTCCCAATTTTTTGGAACAATATCTGATTATAATAGTTGAAAATCCACCTATAGATGAATGGGATTTTCTCTGAATTAATAGGTATAGCTCCCTATAATGGATTTTCAGTGAATTATGTTTGTTCCTGAAATCTAATTGGGGTGTGTTCTTAACCTAAGAATAGTAGAGGTATAACCAAGCTAGACTTAAACAAGATCTAACTCAGGCGAATAGAAGTTTTTAAACATCTAATTGGTTTCATGCATCCACACATCTTATGAATTCATAAAACTTTTCTGAGAACTTAACTACAAAATTTAAATCTAAACCTTAACTAATAGGTTAATAACACTAAGGATTTCTCATTGAATGAACAACAAAAATACTTATCATGCTCATTCTTTGCCTTACAAATAGAGGAAGTAAAACTCTATTTCTTCCTTCTTCCCAATTCAAGCTGAAAGAGAAAAACATAAACTTAACTAATCTTTTACTGGAACATAAAATAATTGATATCAAATACCCTCAATTGTCTCTGCAACAAAAAGTACTTCACACCAAAAAATTTGCCGACCTTTTATTAATCATTCAACATCATACATATAAAGTTTGAGAGATGAACATTACAATAGGAACTTAATCAGTTCATCTCCTGAGAATGAAAAATGGCAAGGTGCTAGTTTGTCATATTATAAAATTTACAAAATTTACAAAAATTACAAAAGAAAATGAAAAGGGGGCATAATTTGAATCACTTGGACTTCTTCCCCTTTTCAATTTCACTCTATATGCCTTAGCAACAACTATAATTGGAATCAGTTCCTCATGATTAGGAGTTGTAGATTAGAGATTAGCCATTGTTTCATCCTAATAGATTGATTAGTTAAATCCTTTCATAAGGTAGACTTAACAGTCTTTTTAAAATCTCTTTACGAAGTGCATACTTCATTGTATGTTCATAAATCCATTTGCAAGGTGGACTTAGCAATCCTTATTTCTCCTAACATGGAAAATCATTAGAAGTGATCATTGTAAAGCTTATGCATATCATACCCACCCTAGTTTTACTTTCTATTTGAAAGGTTTATGGGTCACTAAATTGTGTGTTGAAACTGTTATGAATGTTTTAATGCTTTAAGTTTTTCATGCATGCAATTATATCAAGATTCACATGAAGAGTTAATTGGTAAACAAGGATTAATTTTTCTTAGTTACTCATTCACCCCTCCCCTCTCAATAACTTAGCCTATCATATATGTTTCAAACATATAAATCTTTATAAAGTGCTTCCTTACCTCCTCATGGATATTCTTTAAATGTTCAACAAATTCTTCTACTTCAGCTCTACTTATCTCTCCTTTATTCAACTATCACAATTCAGAAGCATTTCTAAAACTACTCCCTTATACAATCTAGAATGCTCGTTTACTAGCATTCCTATTGACAGAAGTATTATATGAAAATTTTGCCTATGGTAAAATCAGATCTCCTCCATTTTTCTTGTCTCCAACCAAATATCTCAGCAACTTTCCCAAACTATGATTCACAACTTTTGTTTGTCCATCAGTTCATCGATGATGTGATGAACTGAACTTCAACTCCTTTAATTTCTTCCACAATGTATAATAGGAATACCCAACAAATTTGGTATCACAATTTGAAACTATTGTTGGAAATCTAATTGAAAAGCTCATTGTTGAAGATCAAAGAGGGAGATTGTTGTTAACAAAATGTTTTCAATCATTGTTTTATCATTGATGTCAAACTTGCTATTTGTAGGAATGACATTTTCTTATAAGATCCAAGCACTATCACTTAATCATTTTATGAAGAGGATTTGATCAAAAAAATGTAACAAGAGCACCTAAGGGAAAGGTTGAGTTATGATATTGTAATGAAGTGCAACGATCAGTGAAGACAATGGTTAAATGATGTACTGATAACATACTCAAAGATACAGAGGTTGGTCACACTTAGAAACATTAGAAGTATAAGTTGTAATAAGGTTGACTACAAAGCTTAAACTAAGTTCATTAGAGGGTGCCGAGCAAGCTAGTTGAAGCCAAGAAAATTCTTAGTTGGATCCGAGCAAAAGGAAAATCTAGTGTGTGCTAAGTCAAGTTCAAGTGCCAAGAAAAGTATCACGTGCTGAGCATCAGAAAAATCTTTGTTGGTTTCAAGTGAACTTAAGGTATTGAGCACGAGTAAAAATGTAGTAGGTCCTGAGTAACATAGTATGTTTCTAGCATCAAGATTTCAATAGTGTCGAGCTTTTGCATTATTTTAAATGACGAAGAATTACCAAATCTCAGTTGACATAGTTGTTGACTTGAATTTTTTGAACTAGTTGGAGGATAAGGATGATGAGCTGGTGGCACAAAATTCTATGTAAACCATTTTTGGGTAAATTCAAAAGGATTATTCAAGAAGTTTCTAGAGGAAAAAAATATGGGTTAGATACAATGAATCCTACCTAATCCATGTAAATTGAAATTAAATAAAGGAAGAATCAAACAGGAAAAGGAGTTCCAAACTTCTATTTAAGGAGTCATAGACCAAGAAGAAAATGCTACTACTGCTAAAGTGCCAAATTATGAAGTGATTAGAAGGGTGTCAAGGAGAAGGCATCTAGAAGAAGGAAGAGCACAGAGGTTCTACTTTCATAAGTGGTCAAGAAGAGATGGTTGCACTGGTACATTGAGCATGGAGACTTAAAAAGACTGAGCTTGAAAAGAAGGCAAGTTGTCAAGGGTTGTAGAGACTGAAAGCTAGGAAATGGTATGAGCTGAGAAGTGATCTAAGATCTACAAGTTAAGTTATATGTTGAAATCATGTCAAATATTTTTTAACACTCTCTAGCAATTGTATTAGATATGGAAATCTGAGGGAGTTAGGTTGGCTTAATAGACATTTGTAAATCCTTTAACAGGGTGGCATTCCAAGTGAATGTTCTAAAATCCTCTAACTAGGCCCACTTCTAATAGGGTGGATAAACCCTCTAACAAGGTCACAATTAACAGTGTGTTGTGAGCCTTTACTAAGGTAGGCCTTTCATAGGGCATCACTTCAAAAGTGTGAGAACTGAGTAGCATGTTATTGATTTTTCTCCCCAAATTGGATTTCCATGTCAATCAATTTGTTATGCATTGATCTTTTATGTGTTATGCTTGCATGTTGATTTACAGTAACTTGCTGGGTAGGAATATTAAAGCTTGGATGAATGTATGGTTGAATGGGCTCACTACACTTAGTGAACATGTTTGAATAGGATATTTGGAACTTGAATAACTGATTCACCCCACACCCCCCCTTCTCAATTATTCTAAAGCATTTCTAACAACTATACTCTTTGGAAGACCATGTACTCACACCACTTCTTTAAAAAATAATACTACTACATGAACATCATTACTAATCTTCTTGAAAGATATAAAATGTGCCATCTTTGAAAATCAAGAAACTACAACAAAAATAGAATCATGCCCAAATTGACATCCTCTCATGGCTTCTCTAGAATAGATAATGGTTGATACAACCCTATATTATGCTTCACTCCTTTCACCATCTGACATACTCTGCAACTCTATATAAAATTCTTCACATCTTGCTACAACTATGGCTAGTAATAATTCTTAGCAACCAAAGAAATGGTCTTATCTCTGCAAAATGTCTAGCCTATTCTCCATAATGCTTTTCCTCGATGAGATCCTCTCTTATTGAACTTCTAGGAATGGACAACTAGCTTCCTCTAAACAACATACTATCCTTCATCATTAAGTCTACCAAGTCATAGTCCGAATTTTTCTTTACTACCTTAAATGCTAAATCCACAGCCTCACATGGTACACTATTAAGTCTACTGGAACTGTATAGTTTATATGCAATTACATGAATGCCAAACCCGAGTTCCATGTCAGATAAATTATTAAGCTTTAATCATCTTCCATCCCATTCTACTAGGGTTTTCTTATACAACTCATCCCGACCTAGGGTTTTAGTGGTTTTGCCTTTGATGAGCATAGTAAAACCCATGATTTTATGAATCATCTTCTTGGTTATCAATACGGGTTGCTCCAACCAAAACAGACCATTGTGTACACGACTTAGAACATATATTACCCATTTAATTTGGAAATTCCTTGGTAGGTGCAGAATGTGGGTCAAGCCTTTTTCTTCTAAGTGCTTATGCTCAGGTTTTAGAGCTCCATCAACACATAATTGTCCTAGGGCATTGTCCATATCTAATGTACCAATTTCTTGAATAGTGCATTTGAAATGAGCGCGAATATCATTAATAAGAAGTACCTTAGGTGGAATTTGTGATTGAGCTCCATGAGGATCAAGTGATTCAGCAATTGCGGGCACTAGTTTGAATTTTGGGGCTTTCCATTTGACTCCTTTCACGAGCATTTCAGAACCCCTCTTCACCTTGCTCCTGCTGGTGCTTCTGGATGCCATTGCTACTCAGTGGATGATGAATTCTTCAAATAAATTCTTCACAAGAAATTCACTTCAAATTGCTTGGAATCACTGGTGTGCAACTGAAAATCTCTTAGCTCTAGGTATTCTAAAGTCGTGGTGCAAAATGAAATCAAATTCTGCCCTTTTGATGGAAATACTATCATTAATGCTTGGTACGAAGGTAGATGAGATGACATAGTGCTTTCCAATCTGTTGTTGATTCATGCAGTAAAACCTTGCAACTCAATGGTCGAACAAAATCTTTGATACTCCTGACCTAGATTGGTAAGGTCTTCAACCAACCTTGCTTGGTAGATGCAACACGGTGAATGATAACTTTTCTTTGATCCTTGTGTCTGATTTGATCATTTGCACTCTTTCACTCTGGAACTACTTAAGATATGGTTTGAAGATGTAGCTCCTAATTCTTCTTAAATCTAATTGGAAATGGTGGAGTCACCCACTTCTTGATTGACATGACCATCATTTGAACTGTCTTGCTTGGTAGATTTAGGAATCCATTGTTGTCTCATCTACTTTCGAATGTTGTTAGCTTTAGCTTTCTTTTCATTTTCAACTCTTCCTATGTTCATGCAATTTTTAGCTTTGTGACCGAGTTCAGTGCATGTATAACATCTTACTGTTGTATCCCTTTTTCTCAAATGTTGCCTTGAGCAGTCTTTGCCAATATGTCCATACTCTCCACAATAATGACATCTGCACCAGGTATTGTAGTCCCATCCAAATATTCCCTTAACAAGTTGTTCAGCTAGATTGAATGATTTAGATTTGCATTGGAATGCATTGTGACCATGCTTCTTGCATTTGTGACAATTTCCTTCAAACTTTGGTTTTTATTTGCATTCATTAGCTTTGTGATCATGCTAGTTGCAGTTGAAGCATTTACCATTGAATTTTTCCTTTCCATTACTCCAACATTTGTTTGATGTATGACCTATCTTACCACAGTGATTGCAAGTGGGTCTTTCATTCCTTTGGGCACCTTGTTTGGAGGTTTCACCTTCTTCCTTGTAACCAAGTCTAGCCTTACCTTTATGAAGATTCTTCTTTAACTGAGTCATGTCTGCTTGAGATTTCATCATTCTCTCATTGATTTTCCTTTCAGTGATCAAGTCATTTCCCAAACTCTCATTGATTTGTCTTTCAGATCTCAAGTCATTTTGTAAGATTGCATTGATATGTCTTTCAGTGATCAGATTATTTCTCAAGCTTTCATTCTCAGATCTTAGATTCATAATTTCTTCATTTGCATTAGATAGTTGATCTACAAGATCTTCATGCTGAAGTTATTGATTATTTCTTGCCTCTAAGTTTTCATTTGCCTTGTTTCATTGTTCCAATACTTCACATAGACTGATTGATTGGATTTCTTGTTCTCTTTTAAGCTTTCTTACTTCTTCCTGCAGAGAACCATTCTTTGCTAGGAGTTCCTTGCTTGCTTCATTAGCTTCATTTGAACTATTTGATGGTAAAAGGTCTTCAATCTTTTCTTCAACATACTGATGATCATTCATTGTTGGGTGATGTGACGCACTCCCCTGCCCACAGGTGGTTAATTATGTGGTGTTCCATGTTCACTAAAAGTCATGGCTTTTGGTGCAACGGAAAATGGGCCCTACAATTGGTATCAGAGCCTAGTTTTGGCCTGGTCATGGGTTTAAATCTCCTCGGTGCCTTCTCGACCTGTGTAAACAACTGGTATGCACATCGAGGGGGAGATTGTTGGGTGATGCAACGCGCTCCCCTACCCACAGGTGGTTAATTATGTGGTGTTCCATGTTCACTAAAAGTCATGGCTTTTGGTGCAACGACAAAGTCATGGCTTTTGGTGCAATGACAAATGGGCCCAACATTCATTTGTCTTGCAAGTTCCTTCCTTTTCTTTAGAGATTGACACAAATGCTCCTTTGCTTCTTTGAGTTGAGCCATGGCTATTTCTAGATCTAGCTTTTCATTTTCAATAGATTTGTCAAGTTTGAATATCTCCATTGTCCTTGATCTTTTCTCAACCTATCAAGCTTTGTCTTGAGAACCAAAATGCTCTGATACCAATTGTTGGAAATAACCAAGACTAGCTAAGTTACTAAGAGGGGAGGGGTCAATCAATAACTTTAAAAACTTTAAAACAATTTAGCACTAAAAGCATTAACCATTTGTTTATTTAATTTTTTGTATGCGTGAAAAGATAAACATTCATAACACATGAACATAATGATTTGGTGACCCAGAAACCTTCCAATTAGAAAGTAAAACTAGGGTGGGGATGATGTCCACAAAACTTCAATACTGCAGCATAAAGTTGGCCTGTTAAGGCTTACAATGATCACTTCTGGTGATCTACCCTGTTAGGAGCACAAAGGACTGCTAGGTCCACCTTGTTAGAGTATTTACAAACATATGCTGAAGTATGCACTCTATTAGGAGATTTATACAAAGACTGTTAAGTCTACCCTATTAAAAGATTTATAAACTGATTCACCCATTAGGATGAAGCAGTGGGTCTGCTTACAACTGTTTGCTGATAAGATCCTTTTTGCATTAATAACTTAATGTGATAGATATAAATTTTTCTACTCCTATGTTGACCTTGTTGTATTCCTTTTACTTTTCTGTTGATTCGCTTTCACTATTCTCAAAATATAGCAATACCTTCTTCACATGCAAACATCATTCTCTTTTCATATATATTCCTATTCATTCCTACTGAAAATTATATCATACATTACATATATACCATTCCAATATTTACAATTGCAAGGTTGGCCAAAACTAAGTGAAAAAAATATTACAGAGTCGACTAGATAGTAGAAAAATTGAGTTCACTGAATTGACTCGGTGACCTAATACTCGACATCAACTACATTACTCAGCATCATCATGCACTCAGCAGAAGTGAAGGCATGGTCCATACTAATCACCTGACATAGTTCTGAACTCAGTAACCATTGGTGACTCGGTAGATATAGTGTCACTTGATAGAAACTAACTTCATTGTTTACCTTACTTCACTCGGTAAACACTGAGTCCTTCATTTACCTTCTTCACTCGATAAAAACTGAGTTCTTTGTTTACCTTCTTCACTTGGTAAACATTGAGTTCTTCGTTTACCTTCTTCACTCAGTAAACACTGAGTCCTTCATTTACCTTCTTCACTCGGTAAACATTGCTGAATTGCCCATTCACTCGGTATCCTCTAGAATGCTTGGTGTGAACTGTTTACCTACTAAACTTACAGGGTAACCACTGAATTCTTGGTATATACTATAGACTAAGTGATGAGCTCGGTAAGCATTCAGAATTGAATAACTGTTTGGAATAATGACAAATATATCATAATTCCAACACAAGGTCCTTCCTTGATATATTTGTGGAAGCCATACACTATTACTTTTATTTATTTTATTCTCTTGGTACATGTTACCCAAATGTCAACCATGAAAGGCATTTGGTTGAGTGGCGGCTAGTATCAAGAGAGATAAAAAAACATATTGGTAGTTTATGGAGTTGCAAGAACTGGTGAAGTCAATTTTGAGAACTTGAGGGATTAGATGAGAAGGGCTGGCTTCGAATTTCTTTCCCTTGCTGGGAATGTTGCAACTTCCACTCTTCTTATGGGAATGTTTCCATGTGATGGATATACACTTGTGAATGAAACTGATGCTCTCAAATGGGTACCTCTTCTTGGAGACCCATTCCTCATCATGAACTCATCTAATACATTGGTAACCTCAACTCTTCTTATTGCTCAGTTATATTTTCCTTTCACAATAGCTTCATTCTAGTTATTCTTATGCTTTAGACATGGCAAGTTATTTGTTGGGGTTAGAGTTTTGGTTGCCACTTCATAGATAGGGCACATATATAGTAGTAATATCATTTTAATTGCAAATGAAATTCTTATACAATTATCATTATAAAAAAAACAAAAAAAAAAGAACCTATTCTTTGTATATATGTCAATAAAGAATAATTGTTATGATTTATCAGTGTATCTATAGATACTTTCTATACCAAAACAATTGTCTATTTTATTATGTTGGCTTTATTAGTAGCTATAGAGTAAATATCATATGAAAATACCACTAAAAATAGATATATATGTTTAAAATATTTCAAAATGCATCAATACGAATTTGATTATAATTCTTAAGGAAAATAAGCACGTCAAAGAACATGAGTTATTCATTCAATAATTGTGTAGGCCAAGTTCTTGGTTAAGAAAAACCATACATCAAATCATCTAGTACACAATACAGTCTACCCTAACCCTATTCATTAGCATTACATTTTATAAAAGCATAAAGAAGACAATAACAATAGAGAAAGGATGGGTAGAAATAATAATTAAATGCCAATATAATACCCTTAATTATTACCATAAAAAGAAAATTAAATGCTCTATTTTGACTCAGTTTTTAGAATGATAGACCGAAAAAGGTTACACCTTGTTATTTTTCCACATCATTATTGTGAGCTTCTAAGATTAAAGTAGAATTTGTGATACACAAATTTAATGAAATAGTTAGTATATTAGTTGAATTAAAATTACCTCTTTTAGTCTATAATCTTTTAATCAACACTCTAAATTTTTGTAGCTATGTAATTAAATCTTGTTACTTGGTTATTAAAATTCTCTCAATTTTGATCTTATTAATGCTATAGATACTTTTGAAATATACCTTGTTTTAAGCATTAAAATGGTCATTTCCCCTTTGAGTTTTTGATAAAATTTTCCCTTCAATATCTCTAGCTTGTTCTTAGCTCTGCCCAACATTTTGAATCTTCAAAATCTAGCTTCTAAGCCCAAAGTTATTGCAGGTTAATGGAGAGACCCAAAAATACGTATTTTTGAATTTATCATTGACCATTAAGCTCTCAAAAGGTTAATGATAAGTTTCAAATTATGTATTTTGGAGGAGATTAATTAACCTCTCCAAAATTACATATTCTCTCTCCCATCATTAACTTCTCAAAAGGTTAAGTTTAAGCTCCAAATTTTGTATTTCGGAGGAGGTAAATTAACCTCTTTGTTCAAAATTTCAAAAATTCTATATGTGGTTCAAATTGAGTAAATTATTATTGGATAGCAATAAGAAGGCTGGCACCATTTAAAAAGTCAAGAGTCATTCCTCCAAGATTGGCAAGAAAAAGAAATTTAGTTTGAAAGCATCATTTTAGCTATGATCTCCATTGCCATTTTCTTCATATAGGATGAGTTGTTGCCTGGGGTGCATGTTATTTTGGTAATACCTCCATGGTGGATGACATAGTCTATGGAAAGAGACATTCCTATTTTGTGAAAACCAACACATATACTCCATACTCATCACTCCCACACAAGCTGAGATCCATGTTTGTACATGGTGCAGGGTCTCCAAATACTCAAAGAATGTGCAAGTTCCATGCTCATACTTCTTTAATCTCCAGCCCACAAAATTTAGGTTAAGGGTCAATAAAGCATGATAATTATCTAGTAAAATCTTTCCCAATGCAACATAGAAACCATCAACAAGTTTGTGACCCATTTGCAAGATTACCCTTCATTATTCTACACCCTGTAGCATTAAAATGGGAACATAGACAAAGCACATGAACTGTTTGGAAGAATTTTGTCACATGAGAATTGTATGAAGAGATGAGCCATCTCAACCATTAGGTATTCAATACATATAGCTCAAGTACAGATTACACACGAATTCCAAGATTGTTCGAGGAATTTATATTGAAAGCCAAAATTGTTCTTCATTAAGTGGTCTCAGAGGGATGGAATTTACTTTCTTATGTATTAAAATACAAGGCACATGATTTATTTGACCAAATACCAAAAAAATTAGGCCATAAGAATTTTAAGCAGACTTGTACAAAGCTAGGCCTTCAAATAAGTTGGTGAAGCCCATGGATGTGTATTCTTGTGATTACAACCATAGCATGCTAGCTGCTCAATGATACCCATTAGATCTGAGGACAAGAAAAATATAATTTATTCCATGCAGGAAAAATGTCTAATAATGGAGCCACAATGTATGTCCCTTTCAAAGCATATGTCTGTCATTGTTTTATGAAATGTGATACCCATCCATAGTCTCGTTCCAGCCCATGAAGGAACTACACCATGCTAAGAAATTGATAACTCTTTCTTGTGATGAGTTTCATATTTCACGTGTGTGAAATTTTAAATATTCACATAGAGAGAATGATAGGGCCTGGCAACTATTTGATCAATATCCCTTCATCTTTCAGCCCGAGTGCATGAAGATCAGTGGCAATTGTAAAAATAGGCAAGATGTAGGAGCTATTTGATCCAATTTTTTCATTCTCAACTTGACCGTGGACAAGCACATGAACCATTTGATAAAAATAACTTAGAAAAGACAAAGTTTAGGTGCAACATGTGAACTATCTGGAAATTTCATCCTCCAATCCACAATTCCTAATGAAAATCAGAGGTATTTGCAAGATCATAGACAGGGCTCGATAACTATTTGGTAAAATAAGTAGATAAACACAATCATAGTCAAAGAGCATTGTCACTATGTGCACAAATTCAACCAAGGAGATAATGATTACCTCTAATCCACATAAGGAAGGTATTTTGATGCCACTATGATGAAACAAATATCATGTAACACCACCTCAGACTTCTTTCCCATTCTCACCAATAATCCATGGGTGCAAACGGATAAGGTGTATGCGTGGTAATAAAAAGGAGCACCAATTGCATTGCTAAATATGTCAGAGTGATATTATCTTGAGGAAACATTTGGAATGATTGTAGAGCCAAATCGTGATTGAAACATATCATGAAGAATAATGTTTCTGATGATTTATAGAAGAAATACACCAAATGCTTCACACAACATGTATCATTCAAACATACAAAGAAAATTTTGGGAATTCATAAAGGCATGCATTGGGTAGTATATAGAAAGCACATGATGTGGCACTATGCTTTCTCCAATGAGCTTTGGATTTCCCTCAAGGAACACCCAATTGGGATCATTCTCTATGCATCAGATATCCTTGATATCTATATTGCTATACAAGGAGTGATCTCTGTATATGCTGGAAAAACACATGCTTCCTTATTTTTCCTCACATTTGTTTGTGTCTCCTAATGCATTTGAAGGTGGCTTCACATTACTTTCAAAGGGACCGATTGACTACTTTGATTGGGATCAAGAAGATTCTCTAGTTTCTTTATCAGGACAAATTATCTAACTTAGATCCTAGAAGATATTAGTTTCAAGTCATACGTTGTAAATTATGACTTTGATCATTTTGGGTTAATATTGTAGAGGTTAATTAACCTCACCCAAATCATGTATTTGGGAAGTAGTGATTAACCATGAAGAGGTAGTTATTAACCTTTGTGTCTATATAAGGGCTCTTTTGGGCTTTGTAAAGGGACTTTTTGGCTTTAGAATAAGGGAGAACTATGCTAAAATTTTGATTAGAAGATGATATTTGGAAAGTATGTACAAATTTTGTCTTTGTAATAAAAAATTCCTCTTAGGTTCTAGGTGCAAGAAAATAAAGAAACATAGTTCTCTTCTTTCGAATCTAAATTGTTAAAAAATGTTGATTCTCTTTGCAGTAAATGCTCTCACAGTATTGTGCAGATGTTTATGAATCTTTGGATCAACATTATGCTAGTAATAGTTCTCAAGCATAGATCTTGATTGTTGTTATTAGTAGTTTATGTTAAATTCAAGGAAGCTGTGAAATTGTGTGGTGCATTCATCATCATGAGCTTTCTCATATTTTAAAGTTTGATTTCATATTTATTCAAAAACTCCAAAATTATATCATATGAGGGAGCTTCCCCTCTAAACACAAAGGACGGCTGCATATCAAGGGCCTATCCAACTATTGTAAAAGGTTTTCCACATACACTCTTTTGGACAATTTTAATAGTGACAAATTTGTTTACCAACAGATTTTTGGCAACTCTGCTAGGGAATCAAATGAGAAAAGATTGACAGTCGCCTATAATGAAGCAATTTGGTGCTACCACATGAGAATGTTTTTCTAGTTCTCCAACCAAACCTTGGCATCCAAAACACCCATGAGGATATTATTTTAGACTTGAACACTCTAGCTTGGAGGTGTAGACAAAGTGCACAACAATATCATCAAGTAAATCAAGTTCTTGAAGAAGAAGAAGAGTTCGGGGAAATCTTGCAAAGAGCTCCTATTGGTCACAATTTTGTAATCATTGAAATAATAGTAGTTATCCAAAGGAGAAATATGAAAAATCTTGGTCACATCCAAAACCAAGTGAGCAATAATCAATAACATGGTTAATAAAAGGTACCTTCCTTAGAATGAAGGTTGGTGACTCTATTTTAAAGATTGATCATTGGTGACTTTATTTTAAGGTGGCAATTCAATATCATGGTTTGGTACAAGGGAAAAGTTGAAAGTGATATTGATGATGAATATTTTTCATATCCCAAGAAACAAATTCTTGATGAGCCTCTACAAGTTGAATTCTTGAAGAATTTCTATGGATGGCAGGACACTAGATCCTAAAATGGTTCGTCCCCACCTACTTCAAGTTTTTCAAAAGATAGAAGAAGAGGATGGAAAGGATTATGATTTTATTTTTCATGATCAAGAATCCTTCTTGGAAAAATATTTAGTATATAAAGATAAAGAAGTCTTTGCTGAAAAATGTGCTTCATCTAAATCAGCAATAAGGAATACTAAAAATGTCTCTCATGCACCTATATCTTAGAAAAATCAGATTTTTATTGATCCTAAGTAAGCAAGATTCTTGAATAATTTCTATGGTGGATAGAAACTAGATCTAGGAGGGATTCATCATTCTTTGTTCCAAACTTTGCAAAAGATAGATGAAGAAGATGGTAAAGACAATCAGTTTTTCTCTCACAAACCAAAATCATTTTTAGAAGGAAGTTCCACATGTGAGCATAAGGAAGAACTTGATAAGAAAAATGATTCATGTGAATCAAAGATGGATAGTGGTGGTCAAAAAGGTGTCCCAATGCTTGCACCTATTGCTCATCAAAATTATACTTCCATTGATCCCAATTAGGTTGAATTTTTGAAAAGCTTCTATGGCAATGCATGCCTAGATCCTAACAAAGTACATCATTTTTTACTCCAAGCATCACGAGAACTTGAGAAAGAAGACCCATGCAAGAATTACTTTATTGGTAAAAAAATATAACCTAATCTGAATCTTAGAAAGGATTAATCTAAATCTTCATGTATGAAAGAAGATAGGAATCCTATGTGTAATGAAGGAGATGGTCGAGGAATAGATTCTATAGGAGAAGAAGGGTTTGCTAATGTATCAAGGCATGACTATGAAGATTTCAAAATCTAGGAGAAATTATTCAATCATCTCAATCCTAATGAGAAAGAAAAAGAAATATCAAAATCTCAAGAAACTACACATGATTGAAGATGAATAAAATGTGGATCAAGGTGGATTTCATATTGCTTTTACTCCTACTTGGTGCCTTGACACTTTAGATGATGACTTCCTATGTGGAGAAAATCTTACCAATCATTCTTCCATGATTATTCAAGATGATGAATTTATTGATGAAATCAATACTTTAGATGTTATGGTACAATCTAAAACCACTACCATTGACAAAGATAAAAGCACCAACGAACTTCTACAAATATCTACTTTCCCTGAGGAAATGGAGATTTTTAGATTTGATGATATTTATGAACTTGTGATTAAAAGATAAGTTGATGAAAAAGTTAAAAATCAACTTCTAGGAGAAGAAGATGAACCATATAACCTTGATTCTTTATCATGCATGCCAACTTCTACATTTCATGAAAGATGTCCTAGAGAATAAATGATGATTCAAAAGGACATAGATGTCATTGAATGTATTGAAAATGAAAGCTATATGGAGACAAGTTCCTTTGGTCCAATGGAAATGCAATTGAAATCCTATGGATCATTCAAAGGTCAAAGAAATCCTCTTTTTGAGCCTTTTCATCAAATAGGAAATCCTATGCCAAAGATCTTCTATGAGAAGAATAACCATGATAAAAGAAGTAATAAGTTAACAATGGATCACGTGGAGGAATTTGATGAAGGAAATTCTTATGATGTATTTACTCCAAGCTTGTGCTTGAAATTATTAGATGGTAATTTCCTCTATGGAGAATTTTTTTACTTTAATCCTTTATTTTTAGAGGAAGGCATTTTTACTAATGATTCTCAAGTTGGTATTCAAAGACAAGATCCAATGGTTATAATTCTACAAATTACTACACTCCATAGATTGTATGAAGGAAATCCAATATGAAGTTTGGTATCTTCTTGTCTTAACTATCAGAAGACCCTTTAGATGGAAAATTTTGATATTAATGGGATGAAAAATGAAGCTATGGCCTGCATTATTGAAGATGGTATCCATGTAACTCAGAAGTGCCTAATAATTCAAGATGATCTTTTGAAAGATAAGGAAGAAGAAATTGATCATGAGAAGTTTCAATATAACATGGATGTGCATCCCAATTGGAATAATTTTATAGAGGATTCAACCATGATCATGCCCATAGAACAGAAATAGTGTCTACTGCCAGAAACAAGTTCAAGACTTTATGATGATCAATCACTAGAAATTCAACTAGACGGCTTGCCAAGTAGAGGAGAAGATCAAAGATGTATTCAAAAAATTGAGAATCTTATACTTCAACGCTTTGAAAATGAAGTTATCAATGCCATGACACAAGAATAAGAGTTGATTTTGAAATCTAAGATTTTTGATGAAGCCTGGTTATTTGGATATGTTCTTTCATCCAGAGATGTGGGGCATGCTAGGAATTTTAAAGTTAGAATTCAAGGAGCACACTTATATTTGAACACATGGAAGCTTAAGAATTGTCACATATTGGTATGCCATGGTATTTATTTTCCTTAGCTAGTGAATGGATTTGCATGATTATACCTTGAGTCACTGGAGGTAGGGAAACCTGCCTTGTATATAGTCTAGTCAGGAATTTTTGTTGTGTTTAGTTTTTCTTTTAGTTTTCTAATTTTTGGTGCTAGTTTGCTCCCTTTTCCAAAATGATCCCTCAGGTGACTCTATAGCCCCATGGATAAATAATTGTTGTAATTATTCTAGATTCAAGCTTTGTCCTTGTCAGTCCTTGTCCCCAGATAGAGCTAGTTGTTACTCAATTACCAAAATTGTCTCAATTTTGATCTTATCAGTGCTATGGATACTTTTGAAATATACCTTTTTTAAAGCATTAAAATAGTCAATTCCCCTTTGAGTTTTTGATAAAATTTCCCTTCAAAATCTCTGTCTCATTCTCAACTCTACCCAACATTTTGAATCTTCAAAATTCAGCTTTTGATCTCAAAGTTATCATAGGTTAATGGAGAGACCCCAAAATACATATTTTTGATTTTATCATTAACTATTATCCTCTCAAAATGTTAATGATCTCTCAAAAGGTTAATGGTAAGTTTCAAATTACATATTTTGGAGGATGTTAATTAACCTCTCCAAAATTACGTATTCTCTATCCCATCATTAACTTCTCAAAAGGTTAAGGTTAAGCTCCAAATTATGTATTTTGGAGGAGGTTAATTAACCTCTTTGTTCAAAATTTGAAAGATTCTATATGTGGTTTAAATTGAGTAAATTATTATTGCCAAGCAATAAGAAGGCTGGCACCATTTACAAGGTCAAAAGTCATTCCTCCAAGATTAGCAAGAAAAAGAAATTTAGTTTGAAATCATCATTTTAGCTATGATCTCCATTGTCATTTTCTTCATATAGGATGAGTTGTTGCCTGGAGTGCATGTTATTTTGGTAATACCTCTATGGTGGACGACATAGTCTATGGAAAGAGATATTCCTATTTTGTGAACACCAACACATACACTCCATATTCATCACTCCCACACAAGCTAAGATCAATGTTTGTACATGGTGAAGGGTCTCCAAATACTCAAAAAATTTGTACGTTCCATGTTCATACTTCTTCAATCTATAGCCCATGAAATTCAGGTTAAGGGTCAATAAAGCATGATAATTATTTAGTAAAATCCCACCCAATGCAACATAGAAACCATGAACAAGTGTGTATGACCCATTTGCAAAATTACTCTTCATTTTTCTACAACCTATGACATTTAAATTGGAACATAGACAAAGCACATGAACTATTTGGAAGAATTTCTTCACATGGGAATTGTATGAAGAAACTAGACATCTCAAGCATTAGGTAGTCAATACAAACAACTCAAGTGCAAATTACACATGAATTCCAAGATTATTTGAGGAATTTATATTGAAAGCTGAAATTGTTCTTCATTAAGTAGTCTTAGAGGGATGGAATGTATTTTCTTATGTATTAAAGTGGTCTCAAAGGGATGGAATTTATTTTCTTATGTATTAAAAGTCGAGGCACATGATTTATTTGACCAAATACCACAAAACCCAAGCCATAAGATTTTTAAGCACACTTGTCAAAGCTAGGCCTTCAAATAAGATGGTGAAGCCCATGGACATGTATTGTTGGGATTATAGCCATAGCATGCTAGCTGCTCAATGATACCCATTAGATCTAAGGAAAAGAAAAATACAATGTATTCCTTGCAGGAAAAATGTCTAATGATGGAGCCACAATGCTTATCCCTTTCAAAGCATATGTCTATCATTGTTTTATGAAATGTGATGGCAATCCATAGTCTCATTCCATCCTATGAAGGAACTACACTGCACTAAAAAATTGATAACTCTTTCTTGTGATGAGTTAGGTATTTCACCTATGTGAAATTTTGAATATTCGCATAGAGAGAATGATAGGGCATGGTAACTATTTGATCAATCTCCCTCCATCTTTCAGCCCGAGTGCATGAAGATCAACAGTAGTTGCAAGAATAGATAAGACATAGGAGCTGTTTGATCCAAATTTTCCATTCTCAACTTGATCTTGGACAAGCACATGAACCATTTGATAAAATATCTTAGAAAAGACAATGTTTAGGTGCAACATGTGAATTGTTTGGAAATTTAATCCTCCATTTTGCAATTCCTAATGAAAATTATAGGTATTTGCAAGAGCATAGATAGAGCTTGATAACTATTTGGTAAAATAAGTAGATCAACACAATCATAGCCAAAGCATGTTGTCACTATGTGTAGAAATTCAACTGAGGAGATAATGATCACCTCTAATCAGCATAAGGAAGGTATTATTATGCCACTATGATGAAACAAATATTATGTAACACCATCTCAAACTTCTCTGACATTCTCACCAAGAATCCATGGGTGCAAATGGATAAGGTGTATGTGTGGTAATACAAAGGAGCACCAATTGTGTTGCTAAATGCCTCAGAGTGATATTTTCTTGAGCAAACATTTGGAATGATTACAAAGCCAAATTGTGAGTGAAAAATATCATGAAGAATAAGGTTTGCAATGATTCATAGAAGAGATACACCAAATTCTTCACACAACATGCATCATTCAGACATATAGAGAAAATTTTGGGAATTTATAATGGCATGCATCAGGAAGTATATACAAAGCATAGGATGTGGCACTATGCTTTCTCTAATGAGCTTTGGATTTCCCACAAGGAACACCCAATTGGGATCATTCTTAGTGCATCAGATATCCTCACCACCTATATTGCTATACAAGGAGTGATCTCTGTATATGCTAGAAAAAAATAGGCTTCCTTGTTTTCCTTACATTTATTTATGTCTCCTAATTCATTTGAAAGTGGCTTCACTTTACTGTTAGAGGGATTGACTAACTACTTTGGTTGGGATCAAGAAGATTCTCTAGTTTCTTCATCAAGATGAATTATCTAACTTAGATCCCAGAAGATATAAGTTTCAAGTCATATGTTGTGAATTATGAATTTGATCATTTTGGGTTAATATTGTAGAGGATAATTAAGCTCACCTAAATCATGTATTTGGGAAGTAGTTATTAACCATGAAGAGGCGGTTGTTAACCTATGTGTCTAAATAAGGGCTCTTTTGGGCTTTATAAATGGACTTTTTGGCTTTAGAATAAGGGAGCACTATGCTAAAATTTTAATTAGAAGATGATATTTGGAAAGTATGTACAAATTTTGTCTTTGTAATTAGAAATTCCTCTTAGGTTCTTGGTGCAAGAAAATAAAGGAATGTGTAATTTGAGTTCTCTTCTTCCGAATCTAAATTGTTAAAAATGTTGATTCTCTTTGCAGTAAGAATTCTCATGGTATTGTGCAAATGTTTATTAATCTTTGGATCACCATTGTGCTAGTAATATTTATCAAGCATAGATCTTGATTGTTGTTATTAGTAGTTTATGTTAAATTCAAGGAAACTTTGAAGTCGTGTGGTGGATTTGTCATCATGAGCTTTCTCATCTTTTAAAGTTTGATTTCATATTTATTTGAAAACTCTAAAATTATATCATACAAGGGAGTTGCCCCTCTAAAGATAGAGGAAGGTAGCATATCAAGGGCCTATCCAATTGTTGTGAACTGTATTCCACATACACTCCATTGGGCAATTTTTACAGTGAAAAATTTGTTTACCAACAAATCTATACAATGATTCAAATGTTTATAAGGTATGGTGTGATAGATAACATGTCTGTTGCAATTTTAAAAATACAATTGATTAAAAATAAGTTTTGAACATCTAAAATCTGAATTAAAATATTGAAGCCATAATAAGAAAATAAAATCATAAAACCCTAAGAATAGAAGCACACATTTAATCGATCCACATCCATTTGAAATCTTTGTTTATTAACAAATGTAGTTTCTTTAGCAGAGTGTTAACTTAGATTCAGTATGACTTAGGGCCTAATCTTGAGTTCCTCTACATAGAAAATATTTTTGAAGTGCAACCTTTCCTTGGCCTCTTTGGATTTTAGTTTGGGGTTCTTCCTATAACCCTCTTTGGAGTGACCATTCCTCATGCTTTCTTCACTATAGGGGCATGTCTGCAATCTTCTTACAAACCTATTCCCACTTTCTCTTAACAAAGAAAATTCTCAAGTGATTTTAAATCAACTCACTACTAATGCATCTTCCTTAAAGTTTCCTTTCTTCATTCAAAAAATTGCATAAATCCCAATGCAAATCTTTGCCAAAATTTTGTAGTGCATTCTCATCTTCTAAAACCATATCTAACAACAACTAAATAACATGGAAAATGATTAAACTAAACTTTTCTGCCACTTAAAATTTTTCATGAATTTTCAATTTTGTTTTTAGTGACAAAATTAAAATATATTAATTAAAATAAATTAAAAATTACAAATAGCAAGAAAAGTTGCCCCACTTTTCATCCTGTACCCATTTTGCGAAGTGGAAAATGAGCTTGTGTCTTAGTTTGGTTTGGCTAGTTCCAAGTCTAGTTCTTTCCCCTCAAGTAAAAAGTTTCTCCATTGGGTTTTCACCTTTCCTTTTTCCTCAAATTACATAATCGGGTGGGTTTTCCTTGTTGTCGTGAGTTTTGTGGGTAGTCTAGGACCTTATTCGATGGAGATTCTTGGGTCATATAATAATTTTCACAAAGTCATCTCTAATGAACTTACTTGTGGCTCATTATGGTTTGCACATGAAGAAAATGAAGTTGGCAAAAAATCTAATTTTTCCTTCTCCTCAGTGGACTTTTGACCCATGAAGGTGAGTTTCCGCAGAGGTCAATGAATGTAGTTTACAAGCTAAGGCAAGAAAGACATGAGTTTTTTTATGGATAGATCATACCTCCATTGTAGTATTCTACATTGGGAGTCACTCAAAATTCATCATAGTGATTAGAATAGCATCTAGCCAAAAATTCTGAAGTAACTTCTCCTCAATAAGTTTTTGATCCAGGAAGATTTTTTGACAAAGGAATTTGTGAGAGAGAAAAGCAAGTAAGTGGGTCCATTTTTCACTTTCATAGCCCTTTTTAGATTTTTTGAAGCTTAGAGGAAATTGATTTAGAGAGTAAAGTCAAAATAAAGACAAGGGAGGAAAAATAGAAATTGCCTTCTCCTCTATGGGTTTTCGACCCTAGAAGGTGATTTTCCGTATCTATTGAAAATTCACTCCTGCAAGGATGATGGGCTCATAAATTGATTACAAGATGTTTAAAAAGGATAGTGGAAGAAAGTTGATCACATTTGGGAAGGTATCTTAAGAAAAATTTGGCTGAGTAGATTTTTCTTCACAGAGTAATCTGTTCTTAATTTTCCAGAACTTGGTCAAAAATAGGAAAGTAAATCTATAATAAAAGAAACTTACCATTGGACCAATAGAAATACTGAAAATACAACAAAAAATCCATTAGAAACCCCCAAATTTACTAACCTAACAGATTTATCTTTTAATTCACTCATGTGGCACGAATATTGAAGATCAATGAGTGAATTAAGGATTTCTATATAGAGATGAATATAACAGATTTTCAAACTACTGCTCTCTTTATCAAACTATATGTTTTTGAATTGAATAGGTTTTTCAAAGCTTTCATAGTTGCAAAGTCTAATCTTTGCACTATCTTCAATTTTTCAGATTTCAATTCATCCCTATCTCAGATAAGATGGCAACAAGATTTGTTGGTTTCAATGGGTTGAATGGAATTAAGTCAACATTGAAAAATATTACAAACACCTTGCTCCATTTCTTCAATATGGAATATTTCCAAAGGAGGTCAAGGATAGAGCCAATTCACCCCATAATAGAGAAACTTTGAGGAAGTGGGCTAGTGGAAGCAACCAGGTTTCCATTGGTAGTTCAAGCTCCCAAATTGATTGTTGAATGTATAAATCACTATAGTCTAGACACTAAATAGATTTTGTTGTGTGATCATATAGTTTTGATCTCGATTGATAGGAAAGCTCTAGTAAATTGCCTTAGGATTCTAGAGTGAGAAGAATTTTCTAAATTGACAATAGGAGGAGCCATGTTCGAGTTCTCTTTGAAGAAGATGGTGTGGTGAAAGAAAATTATGAGGTATTGGTTCTAAAAACAACTGGGAGCTAAAAGTAAGGTTCCTAAGACTCCTTTTGGCACCAATCTCAAGCCCAAGATCATGGACATTCTAGTTCTTTGCATTGATTGAAAGGTGAGGTAGAAGCACTCAACTTTATAGAACAATATTTCTTTTTGGTATAAATCATCTGCTCAGATACATAGTATGTTGATTGGGCGTATGAGGTAAGAAAGAATTTATGCAGAGCCCTAAGTGTTGTGAAGTTCTACAATACCTTCTACATGTCTTCTTCCTAATTTATATGTTAGCCTCTCTACAATAGTGGCCAGGCCTTCCCAGAATAGAGAATTTCCCCGATGATGTGAAAAGTTATCAATTTTAACCATGCTTGCAGTTGCAAAATAGTTATGTAGAATATGTTAGAGTTAATGATGCATTTACAATGAGGATTTGTAGAGAACTCCAAGGACACATGAAGAGGAGGTTTTTCCTAGAAGTGATGGTAGCCATCTATCAGTTTGGTAGCTACTTTATTTAATTCTCATCCTTTTCATATTTGCATCTTGTAGCCTACGACGGATTTCCTTTGAAGCTGCCCAGATACCCAAGTGACATGATCATGCTAATAGAAATCGTGAGACAAGCTATCCAGGTGAATGTGTTGAGTGCCAGTTTAAGGAAGAAGGGGTATGAATTCCCCATGAAGGTTGGGGCTTATAGTTGCAAGTCTTGATCTGATGCCAAAAACATGCTCAAAGAATTTGAGAATATGTACAAATTGGAAGAATATAAGGTTGTGAGACCCATGTTCAACCCAAATGGATATGCAAGAGATGTGCTTCAAATTGTGAGTGTGATCAAGCATGTCACCACTATAGAGGATTATTGGGCAGATTGCAAGGATGAGTTGGAGAGCCTAGATCGTAATTTTTCCAGACTCACGCTGGAGCAAGTGAAGAAATATGACATCGATCTAAATGTGGAAGGACTAGAGGATGATGGGAAAAATATGTATAGTAATACATATTTGACTAAATTAAGGAATACTCCTATTAGTTCTAAGCCTTATGTTGATATAGAAGAACATTTTTATGTCATGATGGCTCGAATCATCAAGAGGATCGAGAAATGGGTTGAATGGATGGATAAAAGAAGCCAAAGTAAGAACATGACCACTCAAGCTTCTTCAGTGGCTGCTACCTCTATTTCTTCTCAAACTGCCACACCCAGTGTGATAACCACAACTACTCAAGGACCAGCTCTACCTCCAAGAATAGGTGATTAACCCCTAGATAAGAATGTCCCAATAACTTTGACTTGTCATGGTGGTTTCTTGCCAATTATTGCAACCCAAGTTGGTGCTAAAGAAAAGAAGGTGGAGGAGCCAAAGAATGGTGTCACTATTTAAGTCCCATCTCCTCATACTACCCCAGTCTCATCTCCCCATATCACTCTAGCTCCATCTCTACACACTACTCTAGTTCCTTCTCCTCATGTCACTCCAATTCCATCCCCTCATCAAATCATTAATCCATCAGCAAGTTCTTCCCTTCTAAAGCCAAGTAGTTCCCCTATCCATATAGTTGATTTGGGGGATGGAAAGAGTAGTAGTAGTGAGTCTACTGAATTTGACAAGGCAACAAAGAAGACCTAGGAGGTGGATAAAATTTAGAGTTCATCTAGACTCCTTTCCCAAGATCCAAAGAATCCCTTGTCTTCAACTACAGTGATAGTGACCCCAACTAGAAAGAAGATGTTTAGCATAGAGTCACTTGGGATGGCTTCCAAGGTAATAGGTACCAATTCTTGGTTGGAGGACACCTTGGAAAGGAAGAGAAATAGAAAAGATGAAAGTGTTCCTACAAAAGACACTATATCTCTCACAGTTTGTTCTGGGATTGCATTGACAAAGGTCAAGAAGCAAAAGACTTTTTTAATCCTTGGACAAGATCCTGAAATAGGGCACTTGACCATGGAAATAGCCAAGCCAAAAAAAGGAGGGAGAATTGAGGATATGATGCCTAATGATTTTACTCTACATTTAATCAATCTTGGAGAAGCCAGACATGATACTAAAGTTGGCTTATGGAGATCAAGTAATGAAGTGATAGAAGGATAATTGGAAAGCCTCAAATTGTCAAAGATCAAGATGAAGTTGAGATAGAAGAATTGAATAAGTTTATTAGGCAACTCGTAGCTCTATTGGAAACTATCACTGGCATGCCTATGATTGAGAATCCGACTATTGTAGAAGTGCAAGCTCTCATTTCTCAACTTTAGGAAGATAGGCACTTTAGGTAGATTGGGAAAGAGTGGATTGAGAAACTCACATCAAAAGGAGTTTCTCTCATAGATCGGATAAAAAATGTTATCCTTTGATTGGAAATAGAGAAGGATAATATTATATCTAATAGAAATACATTGGCTAGAGAAAGGACTAAATGTGATGATTGCATCTCTCTCCTAAAGATGATCATCCAAATGAAAGAAAAGGAATCAGTCGAAGCAAAAATCTTGAAAAAGGGAATAAAGCTCTGTTTGAGTGGCTTCAAAGCATGCAGTTCAAGTTAGAAATGATTTAGCAAGCTGAGAAGGGACTCAAAGAGATAGAGGATAAAGCAAAGAAAAATCAAGATAAAGGATTTGAGCTCATGAAAGGGTTACACATTGATTCACAAACCAATGGTCAAGGAAAGGCTCTCATCGGAGTGGATGTGATGAAAAGTAACTTCTCCACATTTTTGGATAATCTATTTGGAGTGGCTTCTAGTAGTCAAAACAAAGTGACAGAGCTATAGACACTCATTGGATGCATACACGTGGTTGTGGAGGAGTTTCCAAATTAGTTGAATGCTAAGAAAGAGCTAGTGAGGTAACATTCAAAATGGCTTTTGAGATTCACTAATATACATGTGCCTGACCATGAGGAGATGATTCCAATTATAGTTGCTAGTAAGGCACATAGAGCGAAAACTAAAAAGCGAAAGAAGTCTAAATGATTCAAATTATGCCCCCTTTCCATTTTCTTTTGTAATTTTTGCAATTTTTGTAATACAACAAACTGGCATCTTGACATTTGTCATTTTCAAAAGATGAACTAGTTAAGCTTCTATTGTAATGGTCATCTCTCAAACTCTATATGTATGAAATTGAATGATTAATAAAAGGTCGGCAAAATTTTTGGTATGAAGTACTTTTTGTTGCAGAGAAAATTGAAGGGTATTTTATATCAATCATTTTCTAGTCTAGTAAATGTTATAGTTAAGTTTACATTTTCTCTTTTTTTTGAATTGAGACAAGGGACAAACAAGGTTTTATTTCTCATGTTTTGAGGCAACAAATGAGTCTAATAAGTGCTATTATTATTCATTCAAAGAGAAATCCTTTTAGTACTTTCAATTTATTAATCAAAGTTCAAATTCAAATTCATTTAGTTTAGTATTCATTATCATTAGGATAAGTTTTATGAATTCATAAGATGTGTGAGTGTGTAAAACTATTTTGGTGTCAAGAAACTTCTATTTTCCTAAGTTAGATTCTATTTAGGTCTAGCTTGGTTATACCTCTACTGTTCTCAGGTTAAGAACATAACCCGAAGTAATTTAGGAACAAAACATAATTCACTAAAAACCTATTATAGGGAACTGTACCTATCAATTCAGAGAAAAGCCCATTCATCTGTAAGTGGCTTTTCAACTATTTGTAACCAAATATTGTTCCAAATTTGGGAATTTAAGGGTCATAATCAAAAGGAAAAATCTATTTACCAACAAAAAGTTAAAGACAAAAGAAAGTTTTTGTCTCCAAATTATATCTTAAAATATGTTACTATTTAGTAGTGATATATCTACTTATATAATCAAGAGTTTATATGCAGACATTTAGTTTTATGATAAACATGAACACTCGATGATTGACTTAGATATTTATATTTCTCATTGAAGTTTAGCAAAACCAAAATAGTAAAAATTGTATGAAAATAGATCTCTGGCTGGATCAAAATCACTAAATCCTTACAGCTGAACATGATTTCTACCAAAATATAATGGATAATTAGAAGTACCCTTGAGATACCGCAATATCCACTTAATTTCTTCCCAATGAGGTTTCTTGAGATTACTTGTGAATCTACTAACTATGCCCATCGCATGAGGAATGTTGGGACATGTAGAAACCATTGCATACATTATGCTACCAACTACTAATTTATAAGGAATGTTATTCATAAATTCCTTCTCTTCTTGTATTTTGGGACACAATTTAGAAGTTAGATGGAAGTGAGGACCAAGAGGAATAGGAACATGTTTTGCTTCAGCCATACCAAACTTCTCTTCAACTTTGTCAATGTATAATTTTTATGAAAAAGTAAGCACCTTCTTTTGTCAAACTCTAGTGATAGTCATTCCAAGAATCTTTTTTGGAAGCCCCTAAATCTTTCATGGAAAATTGAGAGGCTAACTCTTGCTTTAACATGCTAACTACTCAAGGAGAAGAACCAACAACTAACATGTCATCAACATAGAGTAAAAGAATAAAAAAATCACCATTAGGAAGCCTTTTATATTAGATACATGGATCTAATTCACATCAGGTGAAGTTATGTTCAGCCATGAATCAATCAAATTTAATGTATCATCACCTTGGAGCTTTCTTAAGCAAATACAAACTTTGCTTCATCTGGAAATAGAGATGTTCTTTCCCTTTTTGAATAAAGACTTTAGGTTGTTTCATGTACAATTCTTCATTGATGTCACCATTTAGAAAATTCATATTGGCATCAAGTTGTTCTAGTTCAAGATCCCAAATGGCTACCAATCCCAAAACTAGCTAGATTGTCATCATTCGCACAACTAGTGAAAAAATCTCTAAAAAGTCTAGTCCATTTTTCTGAGCATACCCTTTGACAACTAACCAAGCATGGTACCTCTTTCTACTACCATCTTCCTCTTTCACTTTATATACCCAATGGTGTTTAAGAGCTTTACAACTCGGTGGAAGCGATACTAAATCCCAAGTTTTATTGGTTTTAAGAAATTCCATCTCTTCTTCCATCACTATCATCCACTAATTTTTATGAGTATTTTTGCAAGAATCTTTAAAATTAATAGGTTCAATCATATTACAAATTAAAATCTTAGGCTCTGCCTCCTTAGAGTAAAGTAACTCATAATCTGAATACTTTGTAGGAAGTCATCTCTCCATGGTAGACCTCATTAATCCCTGAATATTAACTTCTTGTTCTTCTGATTTGTTAATATCAATCCACTTAGAAGTTTCATTGGGTTGTATCTTATTAGATACATTCATGGACTTAGTCACATCATATAATTCATGTGCACTCCCTTTTGAGAGTGTGCATCGATTCTTCTATAAATAACCTTTCTTCACATTCTGGTTGATTGGGATGACTAGAGGCACATTGGTATTTGACCAAGTATAATTGCCTTTATCTATCTTATGCTGAATTTTAATCCTATTTTCTTGTGAGGTTCAATTAACATTGGTTTTTGGAGTGATGGATGCCATGTCATTGTTTAGACTATGGTTTTCTTGATGGCATTGATCAACTATATGAGTAGGACATGAATCATTTTCAACACCAATACTTAGAGTGAGTGTTTCAAATACATGTTGGAACTCACAAGTTAGTCTTTGACTAGGTGCAAACATGCTAATCTCAATAAAATCCATGACTTGTTCACTAGTCCACTCATGTTTCCTACCATAGTCTACATTGTGAGTGTGAGCATGAGAAAAGTTTCTATCTAAAAACATATCCTTAGTGCTCCAAAACTCATGATCACCATCAAGAATAGTTTCCAACATGCCACATACCCTACGTGGAATAGTCAAAGTTAAATGAAATGAATCATTGTCTATCCTGATAGCTCCTTGATCTTCATTAGTTGAACCAAAATCATGATCCACTTACTGTGTGTAGTTATTTGAGACAAATGTGGTAGGGTAATCCCCAATTTGGCCATTGTAACTCATATTTTGACTATTTTGGGCTAACACAATAGGTAAGGTTATATCAAAGAAATGTCCCTTCATATGCTCATAAGTTAGTAAGTGATTAATGTGAGAAATAGGTTGTATCTTATGACAAAGTATGAGAAGAAGATTCCATGATATTTTGGTAAGAGTCACTCTTTGTACTGTCCAGTGACATAATAGGAAATGGAGCTAAAATAGAGATAGGAGTAGAGACCATAGTTAGAAGCTAAGAGTTTATTGAAGAAGTGTGTTTATTAATAGGAACAAATTTTTTAGTAACTCCTTCTTGTGATGCTGATTGAAGAGCTGAAACCTTTGTCTCATTAAAGACCACATCCCTACTCCACACAATTTTCTTTGCAATAGGATACCATAATCGAAATCCAAATTGATCTTCACCATATCCCAGGAAGATACACTGCTATGATTTTGAATCCAACTTGCTTATTTTTCTTTTAGGAACATAAACAAAAGCTTGACACCCAAACACTCAAGGATATGAGTAGGAAATCCTTCTTCCCAACCATTCCTCTTCTAGAATTTCAAAGTCCAAATGAGATGAAGGACTTCGATTAATCAAATACAATGTTTTATTGCAAGCCTCCACCTATTATTTTCCTAAACTAGCATTAGATAGTATACATTAAACTTTCTCAAGAATTCTTTGATTTAGCCTTTCTATTGTCCCATTTTCTTCAGGGGTAAATGGCACAATTTTCACCCATCAAATTCCATGATCTACACAAAACTTATCAAACTCCACTAAATAGAATTCACCTCCGTTATCTAATTTTAAACATTTGAATTTGTGATGAATTTTCTAAATCTTTTTGAGGGAATTACTTAACCCTTCACTTTTAATCTCACCTTTCAATTTATCACCCTCCTCCTCATCCTCATTACTTTGGCATAGTAGCTGCACGTTTTCTTCACCCCTCCCATTTATCACCTCTCCTTTCTTATCCACTACTATTATACTTATTCCCTTCCATTTTCCCTCTTTGTCCATCCTAGTAACAAGAACCAATACCATACTTCTCACCTGCACAATCCTTTCATTAACACCCTACCTACTCAAAGCATTGCACAAATATTTAAGGCATGCACTTCACCACTCGCATATACCACTTACATATAGTATTCCATTGTCTGTGCATGTAGTGGTGATGCATTTCAATACACTCATAATTCAGATATATTGTTGCAAGTAGCTTCAAAGGCATCATTTTAAATTATTATTTTAATGCAAAATTGTTATTATCATGCAAACCATTGCATGTTATTATTTAGGATTTTTTATTGTAGTTTTCACTATGTTCCTTGATCAACATTCAAGGTCAAGCTTTTTAGTTTTTCTATATAATGCACTCTTTAAATTCAGAAATATATATTCAATAAAAACAAAGATTTTATTCTGATTTTGGTTGTTCATTGTTTATGCTCTATTTTTTTTATTTCTTTGATTATCAATATAGTAAAGGAGCTTTTATTTTAGATCTTCAATTGGTATTAGAGTAGGTTGTAGAATATTGTTCTCTTGTAGGTAGAGAAATGATTTTCTCCAAGATCTTTCAAAATGGAAAATGGTTACAACTTTCCATTCCATCTTTCACTATTTTCTAGAGACAACTATGAATAATGGAATATCAAGATGAAGACCTAACTATTATCTCAAGATCTTTGGAAATTAGTAGATGGATGATACACCAATCCTATAGACAAGAATGCTTTAAATGCCTTACCACAGGCTCAACAAAATCTATTGAAAGAAGACAAGAAGAAGGATAATCAAGCTCTTTTCCTTATTCAAACTACATTGGATGTGTCTATTTTCCTCCATATAGCTTGTATGATAAAGTAAAAGTAATAGCTTTTTTAATAACTACTGTGTGATCTATATTCATTTGATTTCTTTTTCTTTTTTGAGCTTAGGGCAGGTTATTTGTATGTCATGCTAGGAAGTGGCTTGCAATGGAGGCCGAGGCTCTAAAGAGGCCGTCAAGTAACACAATGTAGGCTATTTTAATAAGTGATGACATTTCATTAAATTGGTTTAAAATGAATTAATAAGATATTGGTACCCCATAAAGTCACTAGGGGGTCCAGAATATTTAAAGACTACCAAGGTATCCTTAGAGCTAACTTGTTAGTATGCCTTGTGTATATGAAAGGATACTGATGTTGCATAGAGACACTAAGGGGGCAGAGTATTAAAACATTGCCAGGGTAAGCTTAGAGTTGGCTCATGTGATGACACTTGCCCATTTAAATAGTAGATTTTCTATGTGTCTTTATTTCCTCTGGGATTACTTGATACTTGTGTCTTGGTAGCCTTTGAGATAGATTGCTTTCAGGTGTTTCCTTCACTTAGATGTTGGTTTTGACTTGTATTGTTGATATCCATTTGGGACTTGAGTTTATCTCCTCAACATGGTGGGAGTAGACCTTTTTGGGTTTCACAAGGTTGTGTGGTAGTGCATTTTCTTATACCATTGGATGTCATTGCTAGAGTTGCTTATGTAGTTGATCCTTATTCTTGATCTTGTACTTCTATCAGATGATTATATTATGTTATACTATATTTATTTATCAGAGTTCTTATGAGTTGATGTATTATATTCTTGATGCATATTATTTCCACCTTTCATACCCTATGACTTTATAGTGGATGATTGTGCATTTGTTTATTGCCAAGTGACATCCTTTGTAATTGTATATTATTTAAATGGAATTGTAATTGCAGTTATTCTTTGACATGAATTTGTTATATATTGGTTTTAGTATTAATTAAACTTAAATGTGATTCAACATCATGGGATTCTTAAGAGATATAATTTGTTTATGTGTTGCTTATGTATGAATGTAGGTTATTGCTTTTGCTATTTTATAACTATTGTTATATATCACCTTTCAAAATTTTTTTTAGCAAACTTAGCAAAACTTTAGTTAGTTTCCTTTGGGTCCCTTGGTGGGGTGTTACATCTAGTATTAGAGCTTGAGTTTCTACATTGGGAGCTCTAGGTATATTGGAATGCCACTCATTGATAACTAGTTAACTAAAA
Source organism: Cupressus sempervirens (assembly GCA_028749045.1). Taxonomy (NCBI): domain Eukaryota; kingdom Viridiplantae; phylum Streptophyta; class Pinopsida; order Cupressales; family Cupressaceae; genus Cupressus; species Cupressus sempervirens. Next base: position 349,428,911 of record CM053789.1, read on the forward strand.
CAAAAGTTGTATTGTTATGTATATCTATTACAAACCTGAACCTAAATAATTTGAACAAGAAGATTAGAAGCAGTGAAACTTTTGAACATGAAACTTGGAGACTTATAATATTTCTATTCTTGACTTCTGATTTACGTCTATAAATTATAACATTTATATTTTCTAATGGATTTAGAGATGTTGATCTTTTGTTTTGAGTGTTTTAGGGGATATATTTTAGTATTTGTTAAAATGATGAATGTTGGATCAATATTCTTTTCAGTTTATTATTAAACTAGAATCATATTTCTCTAAGTGACTAAAAGTGTATACATGGTGAACTTATTTGTATTAGTTTCTTAATGAGCTTTTTGTTTGACATTGTAGATATTACTCTTTGACTTTTAGTTATTCTGGTCATTTTAGTAGGCTTCCAAGCCTAAGTTTAGGGGGAATGGATACAATGTCTACCCCTAGTTTAGTTTTATCTTTCTTGTAGACTTTTAGGAGTAAGCCTAAGTCTAGGGGTAGTGGATGTAATGCCTATGCCTAGATGACTTTTATTGTCATATTGTCGAATTCTTCTAGGCCTATTTTATGTTTATGTTTATGATTATTATTATTTGGTTACCAGATCAAATTAACTATATTTCATATTAACTTGATATATGTGTTGAGTTACTTAGTTATTTCATGTGTTTAGGATTATTTTGATAATGTTACATGTATGCTTATATAGTGATTTCAGTTATTTCATGATGGTAGTTAGAGGAATGATTTATATGCAGTTTCTATGGTTACTTCCCCATACTTCCATGTCTATGGTGTACTTTTTTCTTTTACTTTATGATTGACATTCCTTATGTGGTTGAGGGAGGGAGTTATAGTAACCTATTAGTCAGGATCTACACAATGTGCCAATCCTCACCATTGCCTATTTAGTTTAGAATATATGTGTTTGTACATGTGTGGATTGTATGCAGATTGCAAGTATTGAGTATCAACTTCCCTGAATTGCTAGGATCAGTATACACTATCATAATATCTCCATGATATAAGTGGGGAGATAATTCTTGAGTCTGAATCCTAAATGCTAAGCTAATTGTCCTAGAAAGTAGGACAAGTATCTAAGTTAGATTACCCATCTGAATTTGTCAAGTGACATGAATTTGTGATTTTGACCTTGGAGTTTGATTATGTTCTTTGTCTTTAGTTGAGTTGTCATATTTGGTTTAGTGGGTCTGTTGTGATTTTTAGTTATAATTAAATCAAATTAAAATATAATTTAATCAAAATTTTATAAAGAAAATTCAGTATTTAATTAATTGAGAAATTAATTAAATTAAAGAATTAAATTAAAAAGATTTAATTAAAGTTATAATTTTGGCATCTTTATATTTATTTAATTTAATAACTAATATTTAAGAGTTTTATTTTAATAATAAACTCTAAATAATATTATTAGTTGAGTAATAAATATTATTTGATTAAAAAGAAAATATTAAAATATGTAAATATTTGATTAATTAAAAACTAATTAAATTTATGCTTTAAATAAAAAGTCAAAAATTAGAAGTCTAAATTTAGAGGTCTAAATTTTAAAAGTTTGGTTAAAGAAAAATTAGAATATGATGTTATCTAATTAATTAAAAAATAAATTAAATATGCACTTCAGTTTAAAATATTTAGTTTAAAAGTCTAATATAAAAAGTTGGATAAAAATAGAATTAAAATATTAAAGATTTAATATTATTTTATTGTGATTATTTAATTAATATTTATTAAATTAGAGTTGCATTTAAATTATCAACTTTAATTATTCTTATTAATTTAAATAATAAACTATGCTTTAAATAGTGCTTGCACTAATTAATAAAGTGGATGAGTTTTTTTTAAAAATATTTTAATTAAAAAGTTCTTTAAATGTGCATGAAAGGATTAAATAATAAAAGTTTATTTTTGAGGAAAAGCCTTTGCATGTTCGAAAATTAGAAACCCTAGGTAGAGTCAAACTCTTTATTAAGAGATTCGAGCTCATTTCTACACATGGGTTTGGAAGAGCCAATTTCTAAAAGAGGGTTTTTGGAGGAAAAGGAAGATTCTTAAATGTTTGTGTGTTCATTGTTTTAACATCAGATCCAAGTAGGATCTTATGGGTTTTTGCAGTAGTTTCTCGTTCTTCAAATTCTTGTCTTCTCTGTCTATTGTGTTTCTATTTTTCATAATTTCTCTAGGTTGAAACCCTTGTTTGAGAAAATTCATTTCCATTATAGAATTGTCTGTTATTTAATATAAAACCTCATGAATTTATTGTTCTTGTGTCTTGAACATAAAAATGAAAACTAAAGCCTCTTAGTGAAATTGAAAACTCTATAAACAGTAATACTTGGTAAAGAAAATTGAAACCCTAGTTGTTATTAAATCTTTGCATTTGAAAATGAAAATCTATAAGTGGAAATTAAGCATTTGTGTTTTCATAAGCTAAGGTATTGAGAAAGTTATATTGTATGTACTTTATTTGACATGTGATTTACTGGTGTTGGGGTTTTCGAGTTTGACTTAGCTTTGGCTAGTTAGGATGTTTACTAGAGGCTTTGAAGTTTATTTTGTGATGTCACGATGATGTTTTGTACATGATATTTTATACCTGACCATGGTGATGTGTGTGCTATGATGAGTTTGATTAGACATTTTGATGTGCAAGTTCCAGTTTCTTGTGTGAGACTGAGATGAATGGTGTAACTTTTCTAATATAACCTTTGAGTCTTTGATTAGTTATCTTTGGATTGCTTCCTAGTTACTTGTATAGGACTAAGGGGATTAAATGATTTATTTTTTGTGATGTCTTGTTATGACGTGGATTTGGTTTATGTTTACTTGACTTTGCATTGGTTCTGTTAGGATGATCGTATTGGTGAAATCTATGATTATGATCAATAATATTTCAAAACTTTCTAGTTGCTTTTTTAAGAATTGATGTGTGGTTTATCTAGTCATTTGAGATCTTTTTCTTTAGGTAAGCTTAGGGTAGTTTCTCTGTATGTCATGTTAGGAAGTGGCTTGCAATGGAGGTTGAGTCCCTAAAGATGTTGTCAAGTAAACCATTGTAGGTTATTTTAATAAGTATGACATATCATTAAATGGGTTTAAAATAAATTAATAAGATATTGGTGCCATAGAAAGTCACTAGGGGGTCTTGAGTATTTAAAGACTACTAGGGTAATCTTAGCGCTAACTTGTTAGTATGCCTTGTCTGTACGAAAGGATACAAATAATGTATAGAGACACTAGGGGGCTAGAGTATTAAAATATTTCTAGGATAATCTTAGACTTGGCTCATGCAATGAAACTTTCCCATTTACATAGTAGATTTTCTACATTTCTTTGTTGCCTCTGGGATTAGTTGATACTTGTGTCTTGGTACCTTTTGAGATAGTTTACTTTTATGTGTTTCCTTGACTTAGGTATTGGTTTTGACTTGTTTTGTTGATATCTGTTTGCGACATGAGTTTATCTCCTTAGAATGGTGGAAGTGGATCTTTTTTTGTTTCACGAGATTAGGTGGTAGTGAAATTTATTATACTATTGAGATCTGACTGTTGGATGTCATTGTTGGAGGTGCTTATGTAGTTGATCCTTCTTTCTGATCTTGTACTTTCATCAGATGATTATATTTTTTTGTCCTATATTTGTGTATTAGAGTTCTTAGGAAATTATGTATTATATTCTTGATGTATATTCTTTCCACCTTTCTTACCCTGTGACATGTATAGTGGATGATTGTGCATTATGTTTATTGCCAAGTGACATCCTTTGTAATTGTATGTTATTTAAATGGAATTGTAATTATATTTATTCTTTGATGTGTATTTTTTATATATTGGTTTTAGTATTAATTAAACTTAAATGTGATTCAACACCATGGGATCCTTAAGAGATGTGATCTGTTTATGTGTTTCTTATATATGAATGTATGTTATTGCTTCTACTATTTTAGAACTATTGTTATATATTATCTTTCAAACAATTTTTTTGGCAAACTTGTGAAACTTTAAGTTAGTTTCTTTTGGGTCCTTTGGTGGGGTGTTACATCTGGTATCAAAGCCTGAGTTTCTACATGGCGAGCTTTGGGTATATTGGAATGTTACTCATTGATAACTAGTTATTTGAAACAAAACTTGAACTTTTTATTTTTTTGGCAAAAGTGGACAAGCTACTAAATATATATATTAAAAAAGAAACAGATTCAAAAGATCAACTGGGAAAGAATCAAAAAGAAAAAACTAGAATCCTTCCTAAATACAAATGGTTAGAAACATCGATATCTACGCAATACCATATTGATGAAAAATAAGTTTCCTAATTATAATTTGAAGCCAATACTTCCTCCAAAACCAAAAACTATCAACAATCGCAAAATTATCAAAATTTCAAAATGTTGACAAATGGAAAGGAGGAAACTCTCACTATTCCATTGTAGCATATGTAGACTTATTAGAGGGGATCAAAGCAGTCACAACATGGGTTTCACAACCCTAGGTAGCTTTAGATAAGGGCTGAGGAGATGGTTCCCAACCTGACCCATGACTAGCACCCTATGAGGCCAAAGATATCGAGGTATCTTGAGTAGAAAGAAGTTGGTTTGAACAAGGAATATCACTAGAGGGACAATCCCTCAACACACCCAAAGCCAATTGCATATCCTACAAGTCAAAAAAATGAGTATCTTGTAAATCCACAAACCAATGCTGAGAGGTAGAGGTTAGCTAAGATGACATACAAAGACTAGGAGATGATGAAACAATAGTATTTATAAGCTCCAAAAAATCCAATACAACATGCCCTATACACTTAACTTACTCAGATAGTTGAAAGCCCAATGCCCTCGCAGTACCTCATAGGGTATTCTTTTTGAATCAAGGGCTCTATTTTTCAATTGATTTTTGGAGGGCCTTGTAAGTTTCCATAAATTCATGCTTCTACATGAGTTGGGACTATGAGAATAGACCACCCACCAGAGCATTACGTGCCCATAAGTCATAATGCGACATTGCAACCTTCAATTTATGATCTCCCCAAGATTTATAAAGAATAACCTTAGTAGCCAGGAACTCTAGAAGAGGGACAAACTATATTAAATCATTGCATTTGATAGAAAGATCAACACCATGTTGGACAAAAATAGGAAATTCCTAGAGGAGGGGGAGAGAGTATCATCTCCAATAACATGTCTGATTGCCTATCAAATAAGAGGTGAATGAATAGAGAACATGGCATCCATATCAGAATTGGCAATATCAAAGGGAGAACACTTTTGTCCATGTTTGGTTGGAGCCAAAGACAATAATTTTTAGGAAGAATTGATGTATGAAACTAAGAGAAAGAGTCGCACTTGATACAAGTCTCCATGTTAAAGAACAATGCCAAACCAAAAATAATGAAATAATGCTAAAAATAAAGGGTTGATAGAAATAAATAAGGCGTATGAACAAGGACAACTACAACTCTTGTGTGAATTAAATTCCTTCAAAAACCACTACACTCAAGGGATATGAAGAAAAATATCCCTGTGTTATGAAACAACATCATATGGCAAAGTGACCACAAGCCCAATGAAGTAAATCATGCATCTATCCAAGGCACGCAAGGTACAATTATAGCGACTATATGACAAGAACTTGGTAGTTTTTATGTTTGAAAATTTTAATTATGAGGGAATCAGATTCATCATGACACAAGAGCCCAATAAAACATAATCAATATTGGCCTTTAAAAATATTTGAGGTAATCAATAATTACAAATTTTTGTATTGATCAAGAAATGAAGATGGCTAAACAATGGAAATCATGATACCATCACAACCTAGATTTGAAAGGAAATCAACAACTTGATTTCCTTCTTGTAGAGTATGTGAAATACATAAATCTTGATACTAATCTAAAAAATTCCATATCTAAAAGAGGAGGTACTTAAGTTTCCAAGAGAATGTTTGCCTTTTAATGCACACATTAATGATTACCTGTGGGTCACCTTCAATGTGTAGATGTTGAAAGTTACCTTTTTTTGCAAGAACTAGACTAGCAAACAAGGCTTGAGCTTTTGCAAGATTTTTTGTACCCTCTAGTAAGTGAGCAAATGTAGATGCTAACATTTTCCTGTTATAGTCATGAATACATGCTCCTAACCCTAATTTACTTAGATTTCCTCTAGAAGCACCATCAAAATTGATCTTGACATACCCTAAATTGGGGGGATACTAGTGTACATCAAAAAAATCTACTTTAGGTTGCAACTTACTAGTTAATCCCCCACTCATAGGAATAAAAAGTGTTTTCCATTCATGCAAAATGTTGGTGTCCCAATGAGAAATGATAGGATTGAACTTACATCTATTAAGGCTTGAATTTGTTATAGCTACAATTGACTTTGTGATACCTTCAAGCACCTTTTCAATAGTAGAGAAGTCTTTTCTAAATATCTACTTATTTCTTTCCCACCAAATAGCACATATGACTAATTTTGGGGAGCACTTCCATAACCCTAAAAACAAGGTGCAATGATGTACGATTGGCCATGCTTGGAAGTTATCCCAAATTTTATTTTGAAGAGGGGTAAAGAAGCCTAATTTGCGTAGAAGAAAGGTCCAACACTAATAGGCAAATGAACATCTCACAATGAGGTGATGACTTGTTTCAAAATCTTCATTACATAACACACATTTTAAAGTTAAAGCAATATTTAATCTTACAAGTTTGTCACTTGTAAGGATCCTATGCTTAATAGCAAGCCATGTAAAGCAGTCAGCTTTCAAAAGAGCTACATTGTTCCAACAAAACAAGTATGCTCTACAAGGGATTTTTTCATAAGCAATCCTTTGAATAAGCTTATATCCCTCTTTAATAGAATAATTACCATCCTTGGCTAGTGCCCACAACAATTTGTCTTTAGAGTTTGATAAGAAGGCATATTTTTGATCTAAAATGGTACAAAAATACTCTTGATCTTGATTAGGAAAAGGAATAAGGTATAGATCCTTCTAGATGACTTTCCTAGAAAAGAGGCAGACTGCTGAAATATAGTGCGAACTTATGTTCCCCAAATAGATTATTAAATTAAGCTAAGATCTTTTGTATTGGGAAAAGTGATCAAGGGAGGTTGGCCATTCCAAGAGTCTCTCCAAAAGTTAACTTTGTCTCCACTATTCACTTCCCAAGTAATATACTTAAGAACAATGTCTCTTGAGGAGACCAAAAATCCTAAACCATAGACCCCTTTGGAGGATCATACATTGAGAATATTCTTGATGGATCATTATTATACAAATACTTTTGCTGCAATATTTGGCACCAAGTAGTGTGAGACTTGGTATACATTTTCCAAGCTAATTTAACACCAAGTGCAACATTCCTATTTGATAAATCATGAACAACCACACCCACAATAGTGGGAGTATGTGTCATGCCCTAAAGAGAGATAAGAGGGATTTTATTATCATCTAAAATATACCCATCCAAAGGAAACCTCTAATCAGTTTTTGAATTTGTAAGATGACTAAGGATGGAGCTCTAAGGATAGGAAGATAGTAATTTGGAATAGCTGCAAGTATTGATTTAATAAGAAGAATTCTACCTGATAAAGAGAGCCATCTAACTTTCCATGCAACAACTCTGCTTTTAATTGTATCAATGATAGAAGTCTAATAACACATCTTGTTTGACACCATGAAAAAAGGAATACCAAGGTAATTAGAAGGTAGAAAGTCCTCAGAGAATCCCAAAATCCACACAATTTTTTCATAAATAACTTTGTTGGTGTTGAAGAGAATTTTTTTTATTTTTGAGGATTAATTTTCTTCCCAGAGACATTAGAATATAATTGCAAAATTTACTTAATTTGCCTAGCCTTAGATTCATGAGAACTACCAAACAAAAGTGTGTAATCTACAAATAATAAATTGGTGATGGATAAAGAAGTACCCTGTATGTACACATCCTTCTATTTGCCAAGTGAATTATGGAGCTTAATTGTCCTACTAAAAGCTTTAGCTATAATGATGAATAAAGCTAGTGATAATGGATCACCTTGTCTTAACACCTTGTGTAGAAGAAAAGAAACCAGAAGCTTTCCCATTGATGATAACTAAGAACAAGCCTCCTAATATACATGCTTTAATCCATTTATGCCATGTTTTCGAAAAACCTATTTTCTGAAGAACTTGAAAGAGGAAAATTGAACAAAATTTGTCATATGTTTTCATTATATCAAGTTTGATCACAAAATTTGGAGATTACAAAGAATTAATGGAATTAAGGACTTCATGAGAAACCAAAAAAACCTCTATAGTTTCCCTACCTAGAACAAAACCACCTTGCTTAGGAGAAATAATGTTTGGAAGAAGAAGTTTCAATCACAAGTAGATGGCTTTAGTGACAATCTTATATGTTCGATTGCAAAAAGAGATGGGCTGAAAATCCACAAAAGTTTTAGGCTTCATAGATTTTGGAAGCAATGACATATTGGTAGTATTGAAATATTTTAGCATAGATTTATTTTTCCTTGATTCCTTGATAGTAGCAAACAAATCCCAACCAATGGTGTCCCAACAACTTTGGTAGAAGAGAGGAGTAAACCCATTAGGGCTCGGTGCTTTATTTGGTAGGAATGAGAAGACATCCTTGTAAATCTCTTGAATGATAAAGGGAGCCATAGGCATAGAATTATCTGAAGGAGACAACATTGTAGGAATAGCCTCGAGAAGTTCATTCACTTGAGAATCCAAGGGTGTTGGATATTTCATAGGAGTAAGAAGTTCTTGAAGAAGTTAACACATGTATCCCTAATATATTGTTTATTAGTTTGAATAATTCCTAAAGTAGCATCTTGAATTTGAAAGATTGTTTTAGCAACACTCTTTTGTTTGGCTAAGGCATGAAAGTATTTACTATTCTTATCGCCTTATTGTAACCATAATTTTTAGGACTTTTGTCTCCAATATTCTTCTTCCCTATTACACAATTCATCTCATTTAGTGTGAAGGATCTTTTGCTTATGATATGTATCATTATTCATGCCATTTTTAATCTTATTATTGCATATATCAATTAGCTATGCTTTAACAACCTATTTTTGTTGAAAGAAATTCTTAAAAACATGGCAATTCCAATTCTTAATAAGTGCCTTGATATGCTGCAGTTTTTTGGAAAATTGATGCACCTTGGAGCCATGAACAAAGGGTTCACGAATGTCGATAATTTTTTTGGAGTGTTCTAGGGGATCTATTTCAGTATTTGTTAAAAAGATGAATGTTGGATCAATATGGTTTTCAGTGTATTATTAAATTAGAATCATATTGCTCTAAGTGACTTAAAGTGTATACATAGTTAACTTATTTGTATTAGGTTCTTAAATTATCTTTTTGTTTGACATTGTAGATAGTGTTGTTTGACTTTTAGTTATTCTAGTCATTTTAGTAGGCTTCCAAGAGTAAGCCTAAGTCTAGGGGGAATGGATGGAATGCCTACCCCTAGTTTGGTTTTATTTTTCTTGTAGACTTCTAGGAGTAAGCCAGAGTCTAGCAAGAGTGGATGCAATACCTACCCCTAGTTGACTTTTCTTGCTGTATTGCCAAATTCTTATAGACTTATTTTATGTTTATATTTAGGGTAAGTGCACCAAGTTTTGGTGCCAAAAGGAGGGTATAAGTGGACACCTCTTTTATGAAATCAACAATTTCTGAACTTCAACAAGAATTTGAAGATAGTTACTCTCAAAGTTTTAAGATATGACAAACAAAAGTAGTAGCCCTTTGAATCTAGTTTCTAATGTACTAATTTTTTTCCAAAATGGTTTAGTTTTAGGTCCTCAAAAAAGGGGGCCATGGAAAGATGTACTATTTATTTAGGAAAAACATAACACAATACAAAGTGTGGCCACCCTAAAATTTTAACTTTAAAAAAAAAATTCTTTAATCACTCTAGCCAAAACTTACCTAACACTATGTAGTTTATCCCAAAATTTTCAGGCAATTTTATAATGTGTATTTTTTCAATGAATTTTTTAATTGGACACATCCCAAAAATAAGAAATATTTGTGTGCTCTCCCTAGATATGATTGAAAACTAATCTAAAATCTAAACTTTTTTTTCAAAGTGTGTAAAATAGAGTTTAGTTTCTAAAAAATTGAGTTGTTGTAAAATTTGATGAATGAGCTAAAATTTATAGCCCAATTAGTACATGCTGGTTTTTGACAAAAAAATGGGCATACATTCAAAAGAAATTATAGTTGAAAGGTTTGAAATAGTTCGAATAAAAAATAAATTATATGGTTATATAGCTAAGATAAAGACCTACAATGTCATGTTACTTAAATTTATCGATGTTCGACCACAAGGAAACTTGAAGGTGAGAACATATGAAAAATCAATCATTTTTTGTATGTTTGTAGCAAAACATGTTTCAAACTAGTTTAGAGACTCCAAACCTTTGGGTTGGATCCCCAAGGAAAAACCAAGCCTTAGACTTGATAGAATGCAAAGCTTTGAATAGCACATGCACACTATAGTGTGCATGCACTATTTAAAGCTTTTTCAAATTTGGGTCTTAATAGAATGTACCCACTTTAGTGCGCACACACTATTAATACCTAAATTTCAATAGAGAGGGAAGGAGAGAGATTAGAAAATGGGAAGAGAGTAGGAGGTGGGATAGGGAGAGAAGGAGGGAGGGAGAAATAGAGAGAGAGAGAGAGAGAGAGAGAGAGAGAGAGAGAGAGAGTAGGGGGTGATAGAGAGAGAGTAGGGGATGGGGGAGAGAGAGAGAGAGAGAGAGAGAGAGAGAGAGAGAGAGAGAGGGTTGGAAAAGATAGAGTAGGAGATGGGAGAGAGAGAGAGTTTGGGAGTAGGAGATGGGAAAGAGAGAGGGAGTAGAGAGAGTAGGAGATGGGAAAGAGAGAGGGAGTAGAGGGGGAGGGAGGGAGGGAGAGAGAGAGAGAGAGAGAGAGAGAGAGAGAGAGTAGGGGGTGGGAGAGAGAGAGAGTAGGGAATGGGAGAGGGAGAGAGGGAGAGAGAGAGTAGGTAGTGGGAGAGGGAGTGGGAGAGTGAGAGCAAGAGAGAGAGTAGGGGGATGGGAGAGAGAGAGAGATAGAGAGAGTAGGGGATGGGAGAGAGAGTGAGAGAGAGAAAGTAGGGGATGTGTGAGAGAGAGAGTAGGCAGTGAGAGAGGGAGAGGGAGAGAGAGTGAGAGTGAGAGATAGAGAGTAGGGGTTGGGAGAGAGAGTAGGAGTAGAAGAATGAGAGAGAGAGAGATAGAGATAGAGATAGAGATAGAGATAGAGAGTGAGAGTGAGAGTAGGGGATGGGGGAGGGAGAGAGAGAGAGAGAGAGAGAGAGAGAGAGAGAGAGAGAGAGAGAGAGTAGGTGGTAGGAGGAGTGGGAGGGCAAGAGAGAGAGAGAGGAGAAGGGGATGGGAGTGTGTGTGTGTGTGTGTGTGTGTGTGTGTGAGAGAGAGAGAGAGAGAGAGAGAGAGAGAGAGAGAGAGAGAGAGAAGGGGATAGAGGAGGAGAGAGAGAGAGAGAGAAAGTGTAGGGGATAGGGGAGGGGAGAGAGAGTGAGAGAGAGAGAGAGTAAGGGATGTGAGAGAGAGAGTGAGAGTAGGGGATGGGAGAGAGAGAGAGAGAGAGAAAGTGTAGGGGATAGGGGAGGGGAGAGAGAGTGAGAGAGAGTAAGGGATGTGAGAGAGAGAGTGAGCGTAGGGGATGGGAGAGAGAGAGAGAGAGATAGTAGAGAGAGAGAGAGAGAGAGAGAGAGAGAGAGAGAGAGAGAGTAGGTAGTGGGAGAGGTAGTGGGAGAGGGAGAGAGAGGAGGGATGGAAGTGTGTGTGTGTGTGTGTGTGTGTGTGTGTGTGTGTGTGTGTGAGAGAGAGAGAGAGAGAGAGAGTAGGGGATGGGAGAGGAGAGAGAGAGAGATAAGGGGGATGGGAGTGTGTTTATGTGAACAAGAGAGAGTAGGGGATAAGAGAGTGGAGAGAGAGAGAGTAGCCCAAGAGAGAGAGAATAAAGGATGGGAGAGAGAGAGTAGGTGGTAGGAGAGGGAGTGGGAGAGGGAGAGAGAGAGGGGATGGGAGTTTGTGTAAGAGAGAGAGAGAGAGAGAGTAAGGGATGGGAGAGAGTTTGAGAGTGTGAGAGAGAGTGTAGGGAGTGAAAGAGAGGGAGAGTATGGGATGGGGGAGAGAGAGTGAGAGTAGGGGATAGTAGATAGAGAGTAGAGAGGGAGAGAGTGAGAGAGAGAGAGTAGGGGATGGGAGAGAGAGTGAGAGAACGTAGGCAGTGGGAGAGCGAACAGGAGAGGGAAAGTGAGTGAGAGAGAGTAGGTAGTGAGAGAGGGAGTGGGAGAGTGAGAGTAAGAGAGAGTGAGAGAGAGAGAGTAGGTAGTAGGAGAGGGAGTGGGAGAGGGAGAGATAGAGAGAGAGAGAGTATGGGATGGGAGAGAGAGTGAGAGAGAGTAGGCAATGGGAGAGGCAGATAGATAAAGAGAGAGTAGCCCGAGAGAGAGAGAGAGAGAGAGAGAGAGAGAGAGAGTGAGAGAGAGTAGGTAATGGGATAGGGGAGAGTGTGAGAGGGAGAGTAGGGGATGGGAGAGGAGAGAGAGCAAGAGAGAGAGTAGCCTGAGAGAGAGAGATTAGGGGATGGGAGAGGTCCAGACAATGTGAGAGAGAGATTAGGCAGTGGGATAGGGAGTGGGAGAGGGAGAGGGAGAGAGAGAGTGAGAGAGAGAGTGAGAGAGAGAGTAGGGGATGGGAGAGGAGAGAGAGTAGCTTGAGAGAGAGAGAGAAGGTAGTGGGAGAGGGAAAGCGAAAGAGAGAGAGAATAGGGGATGTGAGAGAGAGAGAGTAAGGGATGGGGGATGGTGGGATAGGGAGAGATTATTTTTCACATAGTGCATACGCACTATATGAAAACACCAAAAAATGGTCATAACAAAAGTTTGGGTCCTTACTGATCCATATTTTACTTTTTGTCTATTGTGTATTATGTTGTTCCGACAGAGAACACGAGTTTCACGCTATTGGAAGTTAATAAACACTGTTTGAAAACTTTTAAAAGATTTTTTCATTCTATTTGAAGTTAGCAAACACAAAATTCAATCATTGGATACACTATTCGAAGGCTTTTTGAATATTCTTTCTACAAAAAAGGCTAGTGCAACCCTTTTAAAATATTCTTTGTTATTATATAGAGACAAATTAGATTATAATTTAAGATGTTGTTTAATATATAGTGAATTCATTAAAATTTGTATGTTTGAACGAATTTTTATTTGGAAATGGTTAGAAATTTAAAAAGTTGTTTAATATATATTGTGTATTCATTGAAATAATTATAATTTGTATATGTATTTGAATGATTTTTAATTTACAAATTGTAGGTAATTTAGATATTTGAATAGTTTGACATATAGAAATCATCATCATGCCAAGGAAGAAATCAAAAACTCAAACAATAGAAGAGAAGGAGAGAGATTTGGAAATTAAAAGAGATAAAATGAAACTACTACGTGAACAAAGAAAATTGCAAAGCAATAATGAAGAATTATCTTTTGAAGAGGAACAAGAACCACTGATACAAAGAAACAAAGAGGAAGAATTGGAAAGGCAAAGAGAATGAATGGGACTGTTATGCTCAAGAAGACAATTGAATTGTGAAGCTACACCATGTTCCAATGTTGGAGTCATATCATCATCTCATGTTGAAGAGAAGATAATTTGTAGATCCACTGATGTACACACTTCATCATGTCATGTTGAAGGCACAACATAAACATATCAAGTAGGTGATAGTCCATCTTTTACATCTTATTGCCAAGGCACATCATCTTCGGTTCAAGGTACGCAAAGAACTCAAACTTATGTTGATGCTCAAATGTTGAGGGGATGGAAGAGATTATAACACCTTCTAAAATTCATTTTAGAAGACCAAAAAAATTTATTAATATTGATACTAACATTTTGAAATCAACGTCTGACAAGATTAGTGAGAATACTTGTCAAAGAAAAGTTAATCATTTGTGGATATCATTCTTTGAAGAATTAAATATGAGAAATTTGAAATTTAGGCTTATCATGAAGTTTCTTGGGCTAAGAACAATCGACAATTCAAATGAGAAAAATATTGTAAAGAATCTAATGGGTGCTTATGACAAAGTGGGTTCTAAATCATACACCAAAGATAATAATATTACAAGACAAGTACTTACATGGATGGTAGTAAGTACCCAAATGAAGAAAGCTTGACTCATAAGAAAGACAAGAAAAATAATTAAAATTGGTAGAGGTACTATAAGGAGAGGCATGCTAAGGTGTAAGAGATTGAAAGATCCAACAAAAAATGAGTTATGGACATTTAGTGATAGACTACCATGAAAGTTTAAAGAAATTAGTGAAGCTTTGAAATCATTGATCAAAATTTTTTGGACAAATAACACACATGCTTCCCCTAATCAAAGAGATGTTGTGAGAAGCTGAATTGGTAGCCAAAAGCATGACCCACATGCGAAACATTTTTTAGATTCAACTTAGACACAATTTTTTACAAAATTTATTGGTATGTATCCTCAAATTCAAATAAGTCAAAGGTTTTTTGAGATGCGTAAACCTTTTTATGTGAAGATAAATTACAAACGTAGAACTTGTTGTTGTAGGATGCATATTGAATTTTCTAACCATTTTGATATTTTTAGGCACATATGTGATTTTTTACATTCTAAGACTTTTTTGTAGGATTGTGACATGAATGAGCCACCTAGATCTTCAAGAGAATTCATATTCAACATTTTATGTGAACTAGGGGATGGCAAATTTTTTTACAAGACATCATGTTTGGATGGTACATGCTTATTTTGTGGTTCTTTGCAACTTTTATCAACTTGTGAACATATGGATAGTACACATGCAATTAAAAATAAAATAGTATATTACAAAAAATTTAACATAGTGACATATGCTCTAAAAGATGGGAAACAGAGTAAATTATGTGATTTAGTGATTGAAAAGATTCCAGTGTATGAGTTCATGAAGATTTTTTGTAAAAATATTATTTACAAGTATGCAAGGCATACACATAGAGCTCGATGGCTAGATTTGCAATTCAAGATGTCCAAGGATACATTTTCCCTGGATACCATTGTTTTGGTTGTAGACTTCACAAAGAACTATACACTACAACCACAAAATGAGATGCAAGCAAAGTATTATACTTCTTAACAAGTTTCCATATTTGTTAACATAACATTAATGCATTCACCTATGGAGTATAGAGGATAATAGGAAGATTTTGAGGGAGTACCATTTTTACATCAGCAATATTCAATCACATTCTGTAGAGTTTGTACATGGTTTTTTTCAACTATTTTATGGAGATTTGGCTAATAGAGGCATACCATATTGTCAGTACATTATTTGGTCAAAAAATTGTCCATCTCAATTCAAGAATGCATGGATGTTTTATTGGTTGAGCAAGATGCACAGGTTGTCTAGAATCCAATATATGTGGAACTTCATAGAGGCTGGTCATGGAAAGGGAGAGAACGATGGTATAGGCACATGCATCAAAAGAGTGTTAAATCATGAAGAACTTAAGTAAAAAAATAGAGTAATATTGACAGATGAAAAATTCATCATCCAATGGTGCAATGCTATGATGGGTTCAAGTAAGGAAGGTGAGTCTATGGTTCATAGATTTTTTGGTTGATAGATAATACTAACTTTGCACCATATTAAGATTATTGTATAGTAATAGGATCAAGTGAGTTATATATACTCTTTTAAAAGCTCTTATGCAGGTTCATGGAGTATCCACACATGAAAAATAGCATGCTATTGTTCATCATGTGTAGAGAAAAGTTGGGATGAGTATAAGCTAACTAAATGGGCAGACAAATAGGATATATGGGTTTTGGACCCAATTGACACCTACCGTCCCCCACAAGCACTAGAAATGGTAGAGATAGATTCATCCATTGACTTTGACCACTGATCTGATCTAGTGCAACTTGGTAATATATATATATATATATATATATATGGGTATGTGTAGGATCATGGTGTGCCAAAAAGTGGTGATGTGAAAAAAGAGAGTTTGAACACGTCTAAAAGCACTTCAAAATCCACTCTGACTTTTTTTCACCTATCCAGGTACCAAACCTGGAAAGTAAGGCCCAAGCCTTATCAGATATCCAATACCGGCAACATAAAAATTAGAGGGAAAAGACACAAAAATTAGAGGAAAAAATGAATTTGTAAGTGATATAACTAATTTGAGTTATGAAATATGTAAACATATAATATATAATCTATAAATATATAATATAATAACATAACTATTATATATAAAATAATATATAACCTATATATTATATAATAATATAATATTATATATATAATAAAAAATAATAATAACGTAACGTAAAGATATAATATATAATCTATTAACATATAATAATATATTATGTTATTATTATTAGTATTAACTATAAATATAATATATATTATTATAATATATTATTATTATTTTTACTTTATTTTTATTAAATATAATAAGGTAATATATTATATATCTATTATTAATACATATTATTATTATTATCATATATAAATTATAATCTATAATATATTATTATTACTATTATTATCATATGTAAATTATAATCTATAATATATTATTAATATTATGACTTATGTTATTAACATATAATAATATATTATGTTATTATTATTATAATCTATAAATATTATATATATATATATATATATATATATATATATATAATTATTTTTACTATATTATTTCTATTGGAGTCATTTATATGGGTCGAAAGGGCTCACAGGATGACCTATGACCCCTTTCAACACATTCCATGACAATATATGTCCCAAAGGGATCCTAGGACCCCTAGGCACATATTAGAATAGTTTATATAGGTTGAAGGGGGTCACAGGATGACCTATGAACCCTTTTGACATATTACAAGATGACATATGTCCTCTTAGGACCCCTAGCGACATATTAGAATCATTCATATGGGTCAAAGGGAGTTACAGAGTGACCTATGACCACCTTTGACAAATTTCATGATGACATATGTCCTTAGGGGTCCTAAGACCCCTAGGGACATATTAGAATCATTCATATGGGTTGAAGGGGATTGTAGGGTGACATATGATCCCCTTCGACACATTCCATGATGACATGTCCCTAAGCATCCTAAGACCCCTAGGGACATATTAGAATCTTTCATATGGTTTGAAGGGATTCATAGGGTGAACTATGACTCCCTTCAACCCATTATATAACAACATATGTCCCTAGGGGTCCTAAGACCCCTAGGGACATATTAGAATGCTTCATATGGGTCAAAGCAAGTCATAGGTTGACCTATGACCCCTTTTGACCCATTAAATGATGACATATGTCCCTAGGGGTCCTAGAACCCCTAAGGACATATTAGAATCATTCTTATGGGTCAAAGGGGCTTGTAGGGTGACCTATCACTCCCTTTGATCCATTACATGACGACATATCTCCCTAGGGACATATTAGAATCATTCTTTCGGGTTAAAGGGGGTCATAGGTTGACTTATGACTCACTTCGACACATTATATGATGACATATGTCAATAGGGGTCCTATGACCCCTAGGGACATATTAGAATGCTTCATATGGGTCAAAGGGTGTCATAGGTTGACCTATGACCCCCTTCGACCCATTAAATAACAACATACATACCTAAGAGTCGTAGGACCCCTAGGGACATATTAGAATCGTTCTTATGGGTCAAAGAGGGTCATAGGTTGACATATAACCCCCTTTGACCCATTACATGACAACATATGTCCCTAGGGGTCCTAGGACCCCTAGGGACATATTAGAATGCTTCATATGGGTCAAAGGGGGTCATAGGTTAACCTATGATCCCCTTCAACCTATTAAATGATGACATATATTCTTAGGGGTCGTAGGACCACTAAAGACATATTAGTATCATTCATATGGGTCAAAGGGGTTCATAGGTTGACCTACGACCCCCTTCGACCCATTATATGATTACATATGTCCCCAGGGGTCCTAAGATCCCAAGGGATATATTAAAATCATTCATATGGGTCAAAGGGGGTCATACGTTGCCCTATGACCCCATTCAACCCTTTACATGATGACATATGTCTCTAGGGGTCCTAGGATCTCTAGCGACATATTAAAATTGTTCATATGGGTCAAAAGGAGTCATAGATTGACCAATGACCCCCTTTGACCCATTAAATGATGACATATGTCCCTACAATTCCTAGGACACCTAGAGACATATTAGAATCATTCTTATGGATAAAAGGGGGTCATAGATTGAACTATCACCTGCTTTAGCCCACTAAATGATGACATATGTCCCTAGGGGTCCTAGGACCCCTAAGGACATATTAGAATCATTCTTATGGGGCAAAGGGGGTTATAGGATGATCTATGACCCCCTTTGACCCATTACATGATGACATATGTCCCTAGGGATCCTAAGACCCCTAAGGACATATTAGAATCCTTCTAATGGGTCAAAGGGGGTCATAGGTCTACCCATTCTCTAAAGACATATGTCCATAGCAATCTTAGGGCCCCTAGGGACATATTAGAATGTTTCATATGGGTCAAAGGGGGTCATAGGTTGACCTATGACCCCCTTCGACTCATTAAATGACAACATATCTCCTTAGGGGTCTTAGGACCCCTAAGGACATATTAGAATTGTTCTTATGGCTCAAAGGGGGTCATAGGTGGACCTATGACCCCCTTCAACATATTACATGATGACATATGTCCCTATGGGTCCTAAGACCCCTAAGAACATATTAGATTCGTTCGTATGGGTGAAAGGAGGTCATAGTTGACCTATGACCCCCTTCGACCCATTAAATGAAGACATATGTCTCTAGGGGTTCTAGGAGCCATAAGGACATATTAGAATCGTTCTTAGGGGGCAAAGGTGGTCATAGGTTGACCTATGACCCCCTTTGATCCATTACATGATGACATATGTCCCTGGAGCTCTTAGGACCCCTAGGGACATCGTAGAATCATTCATGACCCATTACATGATGACATATGTCCCTAGGGGTCCAAGGACCCCTAACGACATATTAGAATCGTTAATATGGGTCAAACGGGGTCATATGTTGACCTATGACCCCATTTGACAATTACATGATGACATAGGTCCCTAGGGGTCTTAGGACCCCTAGGAACATGTTAGAATTGTTCATATGGGTCAAAGGGAGTCATAGGTAGACCTATCACCCTCTTCGACCCATTAAATGATGATATATGTTCTTAGGGGTCCTAGGATCCCTAGGGACATATTACAATCATTCGAATGGGTCAAAAGGAGTCAAAGGTTGACCTATGATCACTTTTGACACATTACATGATGAAATATGTCTCTAGAGACATATTAGAATGCTTCATATAGGTCAAATGAGATGATAGGTTGACCTATGACGCCCTTTGACCCATTAAATGACAACATATGTCCCTAGGGGTCCTAGGACCACTAGGGACATATTAAAATCATTCTTATGGGTCAAAGGAGGTCATAGGGTGACCTATGACCCCATTTGAACTATTACGTGATGACATATGTCCCTAAGGGTCTTAAGATCCTTATGAACATATTAGAATACTTCATATGGGTCAAAGGGGCTCATAGGTTTACCTATGACCCCCTTCAACCTATTAAATGTTGACATATGTCCATAGGGGTCCTAGGAACCCTAGGGACATATTAGTATCGTTATTATGGGTCAAATGGGGTCATAGGTTGACCTATGACCCCCTTAGACCAATTACATGATGACATATGTCCCTAGGGGTCCTAGGACCCCTAGGGAGATATTAGAATTGTTCTTATGGGTCAAAAGGGGTCATAGGGTGACCTATGAACCCCTTCAACCCATTAAATGATGACATATGTACCTAGGGGTCGTAGGACCCCTAGGGACATATTAGAATCATTCACATGGGTTAAAGGTGGTCATAGATTGGGCTATGACCCCCTTTGACCCATTAAATGATGACATATATCCCTAAGGGTTCTAGGACACCTAAGGACATATTAGAATTGTTCTTATGGGTTAAAGGGTTCCATAGGTTGACCTATGCCCCCCTTTGACCAATTACATGACAACATATGACTCTAGGGGTCCTAGGACCCCTAGCGACATATTAGAATCGTTCTTATGGGTCAAAGAGGGTTATAGGGTGACCTATGACCCCCTTTGATCCATTAAAGGATGACATATGTCCCTAAGGGTCTTAGGACCCTAGGGATATATTAGAATTGTTCTTATGTGTCAAAGCCCTATGACCCCCTTCAACCCATTAAATGATGACATATGTCCCTAGGGGTCCTAAGCACCTTAGAGACATATTAGAATCATTCTTATGGGTCAAACGGGGTCATAGGTTGACCTATGACCCCCTTTGACCATTTACATGATGACATATTCCCCTAGGGGTCCTAAGACCCCTACAGAGATATTATAATTGTTCTTATGGTTCAAAGGGGGTCATAGGTCAACATATCACCCCCTTTGACCCATATGAACAATTCTAATATGTCCCTAGGGGTCTTAGGATCCTTAGGGACATATGTCATCATTTAATGGGTCAAAGGCGATCCTAGGTCAACATATAACCCCCTTTCACCCATATGAACAATTCTAATATGTCCCTAGGGGTCCTAGCATCCCTAAGGACATATGTCATCATTTAATGGGTCGAAAGGGGTTATAGGTCAACCTATTACC
This sequence comes from Cupressus sempervirens, assembly GCA_028749045.1. Classification (NCBI taxonomy): domain Eukaryota; kingdom Viridiplantae; phylum Streptophyta; class Pinopsida; order Cupressales; family Cupressaceae; genus Cupressus; species Cupressus sempervirens. The sequence goes on from CM053789.1 coordinate 349,449,733, forward strand.
CCCTTTGACCTATATGAACAATTCTAATATGTCTCTAGAGGTCCTAAGACCCCTAGGGATAGATGTCATCATTTAATGGGTCAAAGGGGGTCATAGGTCAACCTATGACCCCCTTTGACCCATATGAACAATTATAATATGTCCTTAGGTGTCCTACGACCCCTAGGGACATATGTCATCATGTAATGGGTTGAAGGGGGTCATAGGTTGACCTATGACCTCTTTTAACTCATAAGAATGATTCTAATATGTCCCTAGGGGTCTTAGGACCCCTAAAGACATATGTCGTCATGTAATGGGTCGAAGGGTGTCATAGGTCACCCTATGATGCCCTTTGACCCCAAAGAATAATTTTAATATGTCACTAGGGGTCTTAGGACCCCTAGTGACATATGTCATCATGTAAAGGGTCAAAGGGGGTCATAGGTCAACCTATGACCCCCTTTCACCTATAAGAACAATTCTAATATGTCCCTAAGGGTCTTAGGACCCCTTTGGACATAGGTCATCAAGTAATGGGTCAAAGGGGTTCATAGGTCAACCTATGACCCCATTCTAATATGTCCCTAGGGGTCGTAGGACCCCTATGGACATATGTCATCATGTAATGGGTCAAAGGGGTTCATAGGTCAACTTATGACCCTCTTAGACCCGTAAAAATAATTCTAATATGTCTTTAGGGTTCAGAGAACCCTTAGGGACATATGTCATCATGTAATAGGTTGAAGCGGATCATAGTTCAACCTATGACCACCTTCGACCCATAAGAATGATTATAATATTTCTCTAAGGGTCCTAGGACCTCTAAGGACATATGTTGTCATGTAATGAGTTGAAGGGGGTCATAGGTCAAGCTATGACTCCCTTTGACCCATAGGAATGACTCTCATATGTCCCTAGCGGTCCTAGGGACATGTCATCATGTAATGGGTCAAAGAGGATCATAGGTTAACCTATGACCCCCTTTGACCCATATGAACAATTTTAATCCATCATTTAATGGGATGAAGGGGATCATATCTCAATCTATGACCACCTTCAACCCATATGAATGATTCTAATATGTCCCTAGGGGTCCTAGGACCCCTAGGGACATATGTCATCATTTAATGTGTCGAAGGGGATCATAGGTTAACCTATGACCCCATTTGATCCATAAGAATGATTCTTATATGTCCCTAGGGGTCCTAGGGACATATGTTGTCATGTAATGGGTCAAAGGGGGTCATAGGTCAACCTATGACCCCCTTTGACCCATATGAACAACTCTAATATGTCCTTAGGGGTCTTAGGACCCCTAGGGACATATGTGGTCATTTAATGGGTCGAAGGGGCTCATAGGTCAACCTATGACACCCTTTAACCCATATGAACAATTCTAATATGTCTCTAGGGGTCCTAGGACTCGTAGGGACATATGTCATCATTTAATGGGTCGAAGGGGGTCATAGGTCAACCTATGGCCTCATTTGACCCATATGAACAATTCTAATATGTCCCTAGGTGTCTTATGATCCCTAGGGACATATGTCGTCATGTAATAGGTCAAAAAGAGTAATAGGTTGACCTATGACTCCCTTTGATCCATAAGAATGATTCTAATATGTCCCTAAGGGTCTTAGGACCTATAGGGACATATGTCATCATTTAATGGGTTGAAGGGGGTCATAGGGTGACCTATGACCCCCTTTGACCCATATGAACTGTTCTAATATGTCCCTAGGGGTCTTAGGATCCCTAGGGACTTATGTCTTTATGTAATGGATCGAAGGGGGTCATAGGTCAACCTATGACCCCCTTTGACCCATATGAACGATTCTAATATGTCTCTAGGGGTCCTAGGACCCCTAGGGACATATGTCATCATGTAATGTGTTAAAGGGGGCCATAGGTCAACCTATGACCCCCTTCGACCCATAAGAACAATTCTAATATGTCCCTAGGGGTCCTAGGACCCCTAGGGACATATGTCATTATGTAATGGGTTGAAGGGGATCATAAGTCAACCTATGACCCCCTTTG